>CM053033.1:227178355-227423355 GCA_028564925.1 Lithobates sylvaticus
CCACAGCAGCTCCTAAAAGCTGCTAAAAGCCTATGTGTACATTGACGCGTACGCTTTTATGGAGTTGAGTTTAGGAGCTTTGGCAAAAAATTGCCAAACTCAGGTTTAGGAGTTGTAGTGTACATGAAGCCTTAGCAGTGGTAGTAATACTTCCTGCTGCAGCCAGAGGTTCATCTTAGTTTGGCAAATTTACTATTCTCCCAAACACTTAAAAGAGAAGTCTAGCCAAAGCTCGTTTGGCTGTACATCTCCTATGGATCACAGAAGCGCATTTTTAGGGTGGGTTGAAGTCCGCTCTCTGCTGACATCACAGAAATCAGTCCAGGCACAGTGTCATCACGACAATAAAGCCTGGATCTGCCTGCACTGACACCCGGCTCAGCCTCTCAGCGAGCCACTGAGAGCCTGAGCTGGCCGCCCCATCCACAGCTCAGCACTCCAATGAGCGAGGAGGGGGAAGAGCAGAGAGCTGTGACTGATGGTCTACAGCTCTCTGCTCACGAAGCTCTGAAACCTGAGCGATTGGTTTTCAGTGCAGAGGCACCGGGGGACAGATGCAGCATCAGACCGATGCTGCATCCACCTAGGTAAGTATGAATCAGAACAAAAAAATCCTTTACCTCTCTTTTGAACTTGTTCCGAACTCGGTTGTCAGGTGTTTGTGATAGCTGCACATCACCAACTCAGGGCACATCACCAACTCAGGGTTCACCAGGGCATGGAGTCTAATGCCCCGTACACATGATCGGATTGTTGGCCAACAAAACCATGGAATTTTGTCTGAAGGATGTTGGCTTAAACTTGTCTTGCATACACATGGCCACACAAATGTTAGTCAACAATTACTAACGTAGTGACGTACTAGACTTACTACATGTTTTTTCAGCTCTTTAGCGCCACCCTTTGGGCTCCTTCTGCTAATTTTGTGTTAGTAGAAGTTTGGTGAGTGTTGATTTGCGTTTTTTTTTCAAGTTTTTCATTTAGCACTTTTCAGTTCACGCTTTTCATTTCGTGCTTTTCATTTCGTGCTTTTCATTTCGTGCTCTTCAGTTTGTTTCTGAACGGCTGTTCGTCAACAAGCCATGTTGCGGAATCGGAGGAGATAACGTGTTATTTATAATTGACCTTGGAGTTATTGCTTTGACATTATTTTTTTGGTTGAATAATGATTTGTTTTGGTAAATTGTATATATTTTTGGATGCATAGAATGCACTTTTTGGTTAAGTTCTATTGGCAGATAGCATGTCTAATTTTTTTTTTTTTAATGCACAATAAAAAAATTGTGTAGAATAATACTTGGCTATGTGTTTTACTTCAAATGACAGTTTGGGAGTCGGCAGGTACATTTTAAAAAATACAATCTAAAATTGACAAGGGACACCAACATAGTTGTATCTTTGATCTTAAATCTACAGGATAATAGTGTTGTGGTAACTTGCCCAAATAAAAAAATTAAAAAAACATACCGTATTTATCGGCGTATAACACGCACTTTTTCACCCTTAAAATCGGGGGAAAGTCATGGGTGCGTGTTATGCGCCAATCCCCCAAAAAAATGTGACAAAAAAAAAATCGAGCAGCGCCGAAAAATAGCGAGCGCCGTCAAAAAAAAAAGAGCGCCGCCGAAAAAGACCGTGCTGACTGCTTGCAGTCCCGCCTCCCTGCGCTCGCTTCCGAAACAGCAGGGAGGCGGGACTGCGAGCGGAGCCAAACAATCGGCTCAGTCTTTTCCGTCTGCGCTCGGTCTTTTCCGTCGGCGCTCTGTCTTTTTAGGCGGCGCTCGCTTGGTCTTTTTCGGCGGCGCTTGCGCGGTCTGTCTCGGCGGCGGGAAATTTTAAACGTGGGCAAGCTGCAAATTACGCTGGCAAGCTGCAAATGACACTGGGCAAGCTGCAAATGACGCTCAGCAAGCTGCAAATGACACTGGGCAAGCTGCAAATGACGCTGGGCAGGCTGCAAATGACGCTGGGCAAGCTGCAAATGACGCTGGGCAGGTTGCAAATGACGCTGGGCAAGCTGCAAATGACGCTGGGCAAGCTGCAAATGACGCTGGGCAAGCTGCAAATGACGCTTAAATGTAAGGTTTTTTTTCCCTAAACTTCCCTCCTAAAACTTTTTTTCCTTAAAATGCCCTCCTAAACTTGCGGTGCGTGTTATACGCCGATAAATAATATTATTCTTGATATCACTAGAAAAAAAAAGCCTTTGAAAATTTGTTTGCAATAAACCCATCAGTATCACCAGCAAAGCAGCTTCATTATTATCCCAATAAAGAAGAAGAGAATTGTGCGCTGCATTTCCAGATTTCATAATTTGCCGCGTCACGAATGTTAATTCTCCATTACGAACGCAAGTTTACAAGACCGACCACTTCTGCTTCCGAGCATGCGTGTTTGTACTTTGGACTTTTGTCCGACGGACTTGTGTACACACGATCAGAAAATCCGACAACACACATTTTTGTTGGCGGAAAATTTGACAACAATTGTCCGATCGAGCATACACACGGTTGGATTGTCCACCAACAGCCTGACATCCAACATTTCCCGTCAGATCGCGTGTTCAGGGCTTAAGCCCCAGACTGCTTCTTCACCAGGGCCCCTGATGGTGGGAATGGACTTGCAGCAAACTGGATCCAGGTCATGGTCCCCAGCTGAAGATGCGGAGACCACTCGTGTGTGCAGAGTGAGTACAAATGGTAGGAGACAGAAGAAAATCCAGGTAACAAGCTGAGGTCAGGGTGGACAACAGGCAAGCACAGATGGTAGATAGACAATCTTGGGGTCGGTAAACGGGAAGTCAGACACTGAATACACATAATAGTAGTCAAACAGGAGCTCAAAGAACTAGGAAGTTGCTCCAGCAATGAGGGTTGCACTGAGCATGTGTTATATAGGGAAACAAACAGAGGTGGGCCAGGAAGTGATGGAAGGGAGAGGAAATACAAAACCTACATAGGTGATCACAGAAGCCAAACAACACATGTGAAAGGAATCAAAGGACTAGGAGAAGCACTGCAGCAGGGAGGTAAGAATTACACAGGCAGGAAACTGCAGGCTGAATCATGACATGAGTTTAGGACCGAACTATGGGTTCAACACAACTATGTTGTTTACAGACTGCAATAGCTCAAGCTGAAACTGCCACACAAACCCAAATGAGTCAAAGCATTGACTCCTCCCCCTCTCCCCCCCTCCCTCCCACTGTGCCCAGACAGCTTCACCCCATTGATCAGAAACAATAGTGACAGAAACAAGGAGAACAAACCAGGCCTGTAAGTAAATTTGCAGCATGTAGACTATATAAAATGGGAAAAAAACGCGCTACAGATATTAAATGTTGGGGGCAGGCTGCTGCTCAACGTGGGATACACACACGAAAATACATAGGCTAAAAAAGGGAGCTGCGCCAATAAAACAGATAAACAAATAAACAGAAAAAAATGGCAATTAGTGGTAATAATGAGGCCAGATATACCCCACACATGGAATGAACCCAATACAGAGAACCTTAGCCACACCTGAGGACCCTTATCAGTAATAAGAGGTGTCAGCCCCTGTCTACAGAGTGACCGATCCCCAGAATAACAACGTGGAAAAAGTAAATACTTAAATAGCCTAAAATGTCCAAAAAACAATCTTGGAAATCTTCAGGTTGAAGCAGCAGTAAAGAGAAGGTGATCCTGACATCCGGGTGTGAATTGGAAGGGAAAACAAACACCTTGGTGACTTGTACCATATGCAGTGGTGAACACAGTGCCCGACACCCTCACAAGCTAACTGCTTACCAGAAAGCAGAGGTAAATAAGCTCTGCTATAACATGAAAGACACGCATCTGCGATTTTCCCAGTCGCACAGATCTCCAATCCTCGTCTCACAGTGTTCTGAATGGTAGGATGTTGGGGGTCCGCTTATTCACATGCGGTCCGTATGGGAAATGGAGGAAAAAAAGCAGCCCATAGAGTAAATCTGATAACACCCGTTTATTAATAAAAAAATAAGAAGCACTTACATTTAATCCAAATGATAAGGCACATAAAATATAAAAAAGCTGCCGGCCGGCAAATATAGGAGCCCGTCCTCCTCTAGATCATGTGGTGGCGTCACTGCGTGCCCTCCCAGACCAGTTTCGACAAATATGTCTTTCTCAATGGGGAACGTGGAATGTAGACTATAGCCTTGCTCAGAGTTTGAGATCAGTTGGTTGATAGTCCAGAATTAGTCCAACTTCAGGTGACCTCTGACCATCTCAGCAATGACAGTCAACATATTTGCAGCCTGATAAGCGTATATAAAGCGAAAGATAATAGCAATATTATAGAATTAGCAAATGGTACAGCCAGCTGCAGAAAATGAATGCCAGGATTAATTTTATTTATACACAGTTATAGTCTCCCATGGTATTGTACAACGTAAAAATGGAAATTAGACCGCTAATTGCAAAATTCTTAATTTTGACCGGACTGTAGCATCTCTCTCCTACTGGCTAACAAAATTCAAGCAGCAGTCTTCAGAGAGAACCCACTTGCTCTGTCCTCCTTGTTGATTGGCCCTCTGCCATTCCACTCACCCTCATCCCTTCCCATCTCCCGTTGATGTATCAGCTTTAATTTAGACAATAGCAGGTTCCGCACAATCACACGGCTCCCACCATGGCCGTGGAAAGGCACAGAACTCTAACTGCTATTGTAAAACAGCCCAGCAAGTATCAAAGATTGTTGAGTCTTAACTGTGGGGCACGTCCTGGCAAACCTTCTGAAATCGCAAGTTGCCTTTTACAAAGCTCCAGCCGGCCTTGTCTCAGCAGTGTCCATCACCACCGGCCAATGTCAGATCTTCTCCAAACATGAAAACTGTTTTTCTTTCCTCTCGACAAGCTGTGTGAACGCCTCTCCCTTCATCATGTCATGGCTCCAAACATTTCAAACTGTGACACTTTAATTACTGCCAGCCTAAAGAGGTGCCATAGAAAAAGAGCTGTTGTTAAATTCCAAAAAACGGGGAAGCTTTAGCTGTCCAATATTTTTTTTTTTTGCTCGTTTAACTGCAAATTGTTTATCTCATATTAGCTTGCAATTTTGTTTTTCAATTTTGTTGAGCTCTTTTTTTAACACGTTTGAGCTGTTGTAATGAGCCATACTGAAGGCACGTGTATTAAAGCAGCACTTTAGCTTATTTTTCTATGCACCTGCTATTCTCTATAAAGCCCAGTTAACCGCCATTTTGAAAAAAGGTCTTTATACAAACGTTTAAACTATGTTTACACAGACAATTGAGTAGACATGTGCACAACAAAAAAATGTGTTTATTTTCGTTTCGTTTTTTTCGTTTCCGTTGATTCGTAACTTCGTAAGTCGTCGGTGTTCGTATTCATAACGATTCGTAAATTCGTAAGTCGTCGGTGTTCGTATTCGTAACGATTCGGATTTTCGTAAGAGTTATTTTTTCGTTGATTCGTTTTTCCGTTAGTTTAATTTTCGTTTATTCGAAATTCGGACGCATTTGTATTTTCGTAGATTTAGTTACATTCGTACTTTAATTTTCGTAGTTTAATTTTCGTTTATTCATTTATTCGAATTCGTATTTTCGTAGATTTAGTTACATTCGTACTTTAATTTTCGTAGTTTAATTTTCGTTTATTCGTTTATCCGAAATTCGGATGCATTCGTATTTATTCGTACATTCGTAACATTCGTAGATTCGTAATCGAAGCATAATTCATAATGTTATGTAATGTGTATGCTATTATTACATTTTAAGAGACACAGAAAATTACAAATCGAAAAAAAAGTTACGAATGTACAAATTTTTTCGTTCAATGCATTTGAAGCACGTTAAGCAGCGCCATTGTAAGAGACACGGAAAATTACGAATCGAAAAAAAAAAAAAAGTTACGAATGTACGAATTTTTTCGTTTTAATCCATTCGAAGCACGTTAAGCAACGCCATTGTAAGGGACACGGAAAATTACGAATCGGAAAAAAAAAGTTACGAATTTACAAATTTTTTCGTTCAATCCATTCGAGGCACGTTAAGCAGCACCATTGTAAGGGACACGGAAAATTAGCAATTCAACAAAAAAAAATAATTTTCTTCTTTCGTACATTCGTTGTTTCTAATTAGTTTTTTTCAGATTTTCGTTGTTTTCGGATTCGTTTGATTCGAACGATTCGTTATTCGTTAAAATTTTTAGCAAATCGTTCGTTCATTCGTACGAAAACGAATGAACGAAAATAACGAAAAAAACGAGAAAAAAACAAAACATGTCTACAATTGAGCCACATGTTAAGTGCCCCCCAATTACCCCCCCCAAGCTGCAAAGGCAGCCAGACTGGGTTGTATACTTGCAATGGCCGTGATGCTTTGCTTCATGGCATGGCAAAAAATGATGTCCCTTGTTGTATGGGGCCATGCCTCAACCGCCCTGCAACCAAGTGCAATGCATGCAGTTACAGTGCATTGATGTAATATGGGATTTTTGAGCGTTAAAGCAGATTTATCACCTCCTCCCTGGCTCCTAATTGCCTTTTTCAAAGGGATCCACCACACATTTGCAGATGGCAATGCTTATGCAAGTGAGCCCTTAATCCTGCAGTCTTTTGACTGCTCCAGTGACATCATCTCTTCTCCTTGAGGCCTAATGATCCTTTCCTTTGGACTGAACGGCATTCCTGTGGGGGGCACTCGATACTGGAGTACCATGAGTCCAGGCTATGTAATAGCACAGAAATAGAAGAAATGGCCGCCACTATGATGGTCCAAGTCCCTTTATTAGGACATCCCACAAACACTACAGGAACAGAATGCCTGGTAGACACACTTCAGGTGTGCTTAATTACCTGATTAATAGACATGTGCACTGCCAAAAAATGTGTTCATTTCAGTTTTCGTTTCATTCGTTTTTTTTCTTTTTTTGTTTTAGTTTTCAGGTCATTCATTATGATCGCAATTCGTACATTCGTAAATTCGTACATTCGTAAATTTGTACATTCGTAAATTCATACATTTGTACATTCGTAAAATTGGATATTCGAAAATTCGAAAATCTGAAAAAGTAAATAACTATTAAATTAGAAAATTCATATTCGTAAATTCGTACATTCGTAAATTTGAAAATTCATATTCGTAAATTCGTACATTCGCAAATTAAAAGTAAATTTGGAAGTTAGAAAATCCGAAAATCCGATAGAAAGGTTTTCCGTCGGAAAAAGAAAATCAATTCAAAGTCCGTCGGAAATTAGGCATAGGTATTTTAATTTCCTCGGAAATTCCGACCGCGTGTATGCCGCATTAGTGAACGTAACAAATACAAATTTATCCAAAGTTACGACTTATCCGAAATAACGAATGCCGCATCTAAACAAATGGAAGGGAACAAATTAATAACTAATAATAATAATAAAAAAAATTTTTATTATTATTATTATTGTTATTTATTATTATTAATTCATTACGTTACATTCATTTAGAGCATTGGTTATTTCAGATAATTTGTAACTTCGGATAAATTTGTATTTGCTACATTCACTAACAGACAAATTTGAAAGGAAATTACAATACCTATAATTTAATAGTTAAGTTATTATTAGGTAATTATTATTTCAGATTTCCGAATTAACAAATTAATGAATGTACAAATTTACGAATGTACAAATTTACGAATGTACGAATTTCCGAATGTGATAATGTACGAATTTACGAATGTACGAATTTACAATTTTTTTTAATATTCGAATTTACGAATATTCGGAAAAATTTGTTAACCGGGTTTTTCGTTAATTCGGATATTTCCAATTAACGAATTTGTCAAAATTTGTTAAAAAACTAATTCGGAACGAAGCGAATTGCACATGTCTACTGATTAAGTGCACCTGAAGTGTGTGAAACACGTCTATTAGGCATTCTGTTTCTGTAGTGTCTTTTGGGATGTCCTAATAAAAGATCTTGGATCATCATAGTGGTGTGCACCCATTTCTTCTATTTCTGTTGTACACAGAGGTGAGCCGGGCGGGCAACCACTGGATCCATCAGACTTCTCCTTCTCACCTGGAGCAGCGAGTTCTCCTTGTTCTGTGTAATAGGACACCCCAGGGTGTGTGTCATTGACAAGGATTTACCCTTTCCTAACTTCTTGGCCTATAAAAAACAAGAAGTGGGACAAATTATTTCCAAAGGCAGGACAGTCCTCTCTTAGGGCTCTTTTATAGGTGTGGCTGTACTGCACATTTGACAGTCATTGAGGCGGTAATATGTGGCCTTCTCAATGCCTGCATTAACGCCCAAAATACTGACCCACTATGTGGTAACTACATTAACAGTGCTGCCCCTTTCATTGGAATATGTTGCTTTCAGCGGCAGTACCACCTGCCGAATGTGACATAACATTCAATTTTTAGGCCCTTTCACACTGGGGAGGTGCAGGCGGCGGCGGTAAAGCAGCGTTATATTTAGCGCTGCTTTACCATCGTTTTAGCCACGGAATTCAGCCGCTAGCGGGGCAGTTTTAACCCCCGCTAGCGGCCGAAAAAGGGTTAAACCCTCCGGCCGAAAAAGGGTTAAACCCTCCGGCTTTCACACTGGAGTTAAAGGACCCGCTCATTTCAGGCGCATTACAGGCGCTATTTTTAGCGCTGTAGCGCCTGAAAAACGCTTAGGTGTGAAAGGGGCCTTACTGCATGTGTTGCTATTAAGCTAGGTATCCCCTAATCATCTGATATAAACAACTGATTCAGTTATTTCAACCTCGCGCCAAAGTGTACTATTATACCAAGTTATATTTGTGATTTGAATACAAATAATATTAGTATTATATTACATTAAACTAGTGCAATAAGCTGCTCCCTTTGAAATCGTGAGATTTGTGATAGTGAGAAATAGATGTGACAGGGGCGCTAATTATATGAATTATAATAAGCATATACTATTGAACTAACTTAGACATATGCCAAATACAATTACAGTGCTTTAACCACTTTCAGACTGGACCAATTTGCAGCCAAAGGACCAGGCCCCTTTTTGCGATTCGGCACTGCGTCGCTTTAACTGACAATTGCGCGGTCGTGCGACGTGGCTCCCAAACAAAATTGACGTCCTTTTTTTTCCCACAAATAGAGCTTTCTTTTGGTGGTATTTGATCGCCCCTGCGGTTTTTCTTTTTTGCGCTATAAACAAAAATAGAGCGACAATTTTGAAAAATATGCATTATTTTTTATTTTTTGCTATAATAAATATCCCCAAAAAATGTATAAAAAAACATTTTTTTTCCTCAGTTTAGGCCGATACGTATTCTTCTACATATTTTTGGTAAAAAAAATCGCAATAAGAGATTATTGATCGGTTTGCGCAGAAGTTATAGCGTTTACAAGATAGGGGATAGTTTTATAGCATTTTTATTAATAATTTTTTTTTTTATTATTAATGGCGGAGATCTGCGATTTTTTTTTTGTGACTGCGACATTATGGCGGACACATCGAAATTTTTGACACATTTTTGGGACCATTGTCATTTATACAGCAATTAATGCATTTAAATGCATTGATTTCTGTATAAATGACACTGGCAGTTTAGGGGTTAACCACAAGGGGGCAGTGAAAGAGTTAAGTATGCCTAGGGGTGTGTTTTTTACTGTGGGGGGGGCGTGGCTGTCAGCTAGTGAATGCTGATCTCTGCTCCAATCACAGGGAGCAGAGATCGGCGTCACTAGTTGCTAGGCAGAACGGGGAGATGCTGTTTATCTCGGCATCTCCCCGTTCAGCCGCTCCGTGAGACGATCGCGGGAGTACCCGCGGCGATCGAGTCCGCGGGGACCGCGGCCGGACTCACGGGGGTCCCGACCGGCGCGGGAGCGCGCCGCTCCCGGCGCGCTCCCGATGGCACGGACAGGCTAAAGGAGGGACGTATATATACGCCCTCCTGCCTGTACGTGCCATTCTGTCGACGTATATCGTCGTGCGCCGGTCAGCAAGTGGTTAAATATCAAGGAATTAAGTGTTTGTATCCGTAATTACAAATACTCAAAAGTAAAAAAATCTTGAAACATCCCCTAATCATCTGCTAATGAACTCGGTGAACCGGTTTATGTTGCTTAGGACAGGAAGTGGTAGAGGCAGGAATAAGGGGGAGGGAAAAAGACTTGGACACAGCCACGTGCTAGAGAATTCCCGTCAGCAAAAGATTGAGAGCAGATTCTCTATTTTTCCGATCGTCTGTAGCAATTCCGACGCGCAAAATTCCTACGCCTGCTCGGAAACAGTTTGACGCATGCTCAGAAGCATTGAACTTCATTTTCTCGGCTCGTCATAGTGTTGCATGTCACCGTATTCTTGACAGTCCAAAGTTCAGAGAACTTTTGTGTGACCGTGTATATGCAAGTCAAGCTTGAGCGGAATTCCGTCAGAAAAACCATTCAAGATTGTTCCGACAGAAATTCCGCTCGTGTGTACGGGGCCTTATGCCCTGTACACACGGTCGGAAAATGCGACCACAAAATCCATCAGATTTTTTCCGACGGATTTTGTCCGACACTGGTGTTGCATACACACGGTCGGACAAAGTTGTCGGAAAATCCGATCATTCTGAACGTGGTGACGTTTGTTGCCTACGATGGAACTACATAGAGGCTAGTAGCCAATAGCTTTGGTCTTGTAATGTGATCTGAGCATGCGTGGCACTTTGTCCGTCTGAATTCGCTACACACGATCGGAAAAAGTCCGATAGGACTTTGTTGTCGGAAAATTTGAGACCAGGAGATAAAACTTTGTCCGTTGGAAAATCCGACGGAAAAAGTCCGATGGAGCCTACACACGGTCGGAATTTCCGACAACATTGTCCGATAGGACATTTTACGTCGGAAAATCCGTCCGTGTGTGCGGGGCATTAGATGTTTCCTTATTTTAAACTCTGGTGGCTTTTCCCCCCAAAACCAAATAGAGAAGGTAAAAATCACAAGTGTAGATACAAACAGTATTAAAATTTCACAGCAGTTCTATCCCTTCACCACACCACATCCAAAATAATAAAAAAAAAACTATCACACACGTTTCAGGGGTCCAAGTGCATCTAGTGCTGATGAAGGGGACACTTGGATCCCCCAAAACATTTTGTCTACTTTTTGGATCGTCCTCCTGACTTTTATTGGAATAAAGATGTATGTGGTCGTCTTAGCAGTGGCTTACATTTTCAACTAAAAAGTTTTGGATGCACCTTCATTTGTAACCTTGGTGACAAATGCCTCTAGGGCAAAAAGAGATTGTGAATTTCCCCAGTGTGGACACAAACAAATATAAAATCTGACGGAGGTTGTAACCATTCAGCAATCAATTCAAAATGGAGAAAAAAAAAAAGTTGTCTGTAGATACATTTTAAAAACAACCATGGATTCTATGGCCAATTGGTATTGCTACCATTAAAATAAAAATAAATTTAAAAAAAGCGTAAAATGTAATAGAAAATTGACAAATGAACCATTTCATGTGGTTCAAACATTTCAAGTAGTTTTGCTGTATCAGTATTTTCTTATAGTGCCAAATGAACTCATTAAATTACATTCTTTTTTAACATAATAGTACAGCTACATTGTACAAATAACATCTCGCGTAATGAATTTTTTCGTAAAAACAACTATTATTGCTTAACAAAGATCCTAATTTAAGATTAAAAAGTTGTTTTAGTAACGAATCCTGGGGATATTGATCCCAGCGTAGCTTTAATTTCCCCGTTCTCTGACGTTTACCCGATGGGAGGTGAAGGATTTTATTGATCACATGACAGGAAGCTGAAGCATTGGCCGTTTGCTGTCCATATTTAATAGATAATAAATATCAGCTGCTTACAATTACTTGCTGTGCAGTCTTAGGGGTAAAGTTCCTGTATGCTGTTAGAATTCAGGATATTCCCTGATAAAATTTCTGCTACTGCTTGGAACTCATGACTGCTGATTAAGTTAGTAAGAATAAAAGGCCGATGTTCTGTTGAAGGCCATGCATTTCAGGGTTAAAATGCATTATATAAATATATATATATATATATATATATATATATATATATATATATATATATTCATGTTAACTCCATGCATGAGTCCGTATAGTCAGTATAACACTTCCTGATTGTCAGGGCTATGCTCAGCCCTTCCTTCTCTGAGCTGGCCGCTTAGCTGTCGGCTAATTGCCAGCTCCTATCTCTCCGCAGTTACTCAGCTGTTGATGATATCCTGCTCGTCAGTCCCGCCTATTTAAGCCGTCCAGTCCAGAGGAGCTCTGCCTTCGCCTTGGTCAACATCACAGAAACTATCTCCTGCGATCCTGTTCAATACTTGCTTTGCTGACATCCCTTCTGGCTCCAGATCCTGCTTGCTGTTCCACTACATTGATCCCTGACTTCTGGGCTGGCTGACTATCCGTTCTGGTTACTTAACTTTGGCTATGTTTTGACTACGTTTGTTCTTTTTACTTTTATTATTAAACAAGTGTGATTTAACTGTACTTCTGTCTCAGCCTGATTTCATGGTTTCTGACACAGGTATTTATTATCTCTCATGGACATCACAGAGTTCCCTCAACAATGCCTCATTCTGCTTTTCTCTTCAGAATCATGGCACCATCTTTGTTCAGGCAACATCTAGGGTCACCATCTACTTCCCGGACTGGGAAGCCAGTTAAGAAATTATAAAATCATGAATCCTGATCAATGTGATGTTTTTGGTTGTGTTAAAAATTGTTTGTCACAGAATACAGAATACTTTATTAATCCCAAAGGGAGATTGGGAAATTGTTACGACACAGACACACTTAACAAAGACAACACAAGATCACAACAATAGACGGAACAAGATGCAAAAACACAACAAAATTACCAATAACAGCCATTAACACCAAATAACAAAATGGACAACTACACTACAAATAAAACATTCATACAATTAAAATACAACATAGAACAAATAACACAGATTAAAATAACAGGCAAATACAAATAATACACCACTTTCTCTAACACCACCCCCGGATAATAAACACAACACAAGATCACAACAATAGACGGAACAAGATGCAAAAACACAACAAAATTACCAATAACAGCCATTAACACCAAATAACAAAATGGACAACTACACTACAAATAAAACATTCATACTATTAAAATATAACATAGAACAAATAACACAGATTAAAATAACAGGCAAACCACCAAATACAAATAATACACCACTTTCTCTAACGCCACTCTAGAAAATAACCAACACAATACCAACATACTATAAAAGCAACACAAAATCCTGATCATAAACAACCAGAATTAAATCTTCACCTCCAGCCCTCACAGAAAATAATTTTATATCTTGATCGCCACAGGCAAAAATTATTTCCTGTGTCGCTCTGTGGTGCATTGTGGGGTTAACAATCTGTCACTGATGGTACTCCGCAGACTGACCAGCGTATTGTGGAGTGGGTGGGAGGAGTTGTCCAAGATAGAACGTAACTTGAACAACATTCTCCTCTCCAACACTGTTGTAAAAGTCTCCATTTCCAATCCAACAACGTCATTGGTCTTTGTGAATCAGTTTGTTTTAATCAAGTCCACCATTAGAGGGTGCACTTGTTACGATATTTTTATTACTACATTTTTTTACAGATTTTATATTATATACTTTTTGATTTAATATAAGTGGCAACATTTAGTTCATTTGGAACCATGTATTAACTTTTTGGTACAATATTTAAAATGATTACTAAGGATGGAAGTGGATTGGATATCCAATTTGCATCTGTGTATATATAAGGGAAATGACGCATCCGACCACATGACTCATGATGACGTCAGACGTTACTGACGAAACGCGTTGGATCATAGGGCACGGGTAGCAAATTTGTGAGGCCTAGTGTGCATCAACACAGAGTAAAGTCATTAATATACAACATAATGTATTTAATAAGTATGAACCTGTGAATTACACCACTCAATGGTAATGGTACTCACTTGCAAAATGTTAAAGGGCTAGAGATAAGCCCAGTGAACTTGGGGTACAGAGGTATGGTATCAGTATGTCCATGCAGTATACAGGGAATCTTGTGCTGTTAAAAGCAAACGGCTGCTGCACATCTGAGAGGCTGCAAGATCTCCAAGCCATGCAATGAGAGATTGCAATGGCTAATGGTGCCTGGGCAGAGATGATAAATAGCTATGGAGTAAGGGGGAGTAAGTGGGGTAACATTAGTATCACTTAGTAGTGAAGAGGAGTAGGTAAGTGCAAAATGAATTGCAAAAAGTAAGATGCTGGCATTACCTGGTAGAGGGAAAGTTTGTAGTCAGCTGCAGTGTAGCAAAACGCCGGCAGGAAAGTATAATACCTGATCCCGCCATTGTAAAGACTAATATAGTGTGTAATAATGGGTGTCAGCTGTGCAAGCCATGGTGAGAGGTGATTGCACTAAGCTGTGTGGTAATTGCAAGGCCAGGTGTGGGGATGGTGGCTGAGAAGCCACAATATACTATCCCCAATGTTGAGATCTCAGATGCGGCGGCGCCGCGCGTCGACACGTCCAGAGGGGGCGTGGCCTCGTGCGGCGTCGGAGCGTCACCGACGCGGGCAGACTAACCCTTCCCCGTGTGCTGGAACGCAAGCGGGGAGGGCGCGTATGATGGCAAGACATGCGCCTCAATGGGTATGTGTGACGCATGCGCCGTATGAAATACGCGCATGAGCACATGGTCTTACCCGCGCCGGGCAGCCAATATATCAGATGGAAGCAGGGAAGTAGATATAGATATTTGAATGGACGTATTGAAAAGGAGTATAGCAATCAAAATGCATTGTGATTGCATTTAATGTGTTTGAACAAATGGTATTTTCAGCAAGTGGGTCACGTTACCATGGAGATCGAAAGGGAGCCCCCTAGTGGACAGAGACAAACACAGCATTTAAGATAACAGAAACAGCAATATTCACATATTTGCAGAGAGTAATGAAGACATATGTATATATACAGTATATTAATATCATTGTGTTTGAATAGATATGGAGACATTGCAAACACTACGGTAAAGTCAACATGGTGTAACAATATATTTATGAGACATTACAGCAGGTACATTTTTGGAACAGAGCAGAATGACCATGATATGGGTATGTGGTTGGACCAGGTGGAGAAGGGGTTCCAGAGGGCAGAGTGGTCTGGAAGCCCATCTCGGTACCTGTAAAAGTTATTATAAATCGAGTTCGCATACCCCTGATTCAAAGCCCTCAAGAAAAGGCTTGAAATTGAATGCCTCATTGAGGCCAGGGGGGGATGTAGCGTTGAGGTGAAAAATCCATTTGAGCTCACTTTGAAGTAGGGATTTGTTATAGTCACCCCCTCGATTGGGTGGGGGAATATGGTCAAGTGCTCTAAATGTGATCTGAGGGGTTGAGTCCTGGTGTACTAATGCACAGTGTCGCCCTAAGGGAAGATCAGGGTCTTTTTGATTGATACTAAGAGTATGTCGATAAATGCGTTTCCAAAAGGGGAGTTTGGTTTTCCCAACATAAAAACACCCACACTCACATTCTAATAAATAAACGATGCCGACTGAGCGGCAGTTGACAAAATGTTGGGGGAAAAAGGGTTGTCCATTAGGTAAAGTATTGGATCTGTTGGATTTAGATAGATACTTGCAGTATCTGCATCTACCACAAGGGAATGTCCCTTTTGTTTGTTTTTGTAAGTAACTGACAGGAGTGTATTCACTTCTGATTAGTTTGTCACGGAGTGAAGGAGCTCGTCTATAAGTAAGTAGTGGGTGTGTCGGTACAAATGGAGACAGTGAGTGATCTGTAGTTAGAATGTGCCAATGTTTCTCTAAAATCTGCGTAATAGAGGAATGTTGTTCGCAAAAGTTGGTGATGATTCGCAGTGGGGTTTGTGTGGCTTGTGGTTTGGAAGGGAAGAGTAAGGAGTTACGTGTTTTTGATTTTGCTTTTTTATATGCTATTTTCAAAATTTTGGGTGGGTATCCTCGTTCTAATAACCTATTTCGTAGAACAGATGCCTCGTTTTCAAAAGAGGCTTCGGTTGAACAGTTGCGGCGGGCACGAAGGTATTGGGCATATGGAATAGAGTTAAGGAGAGGTTCCGGGTGGAAACTGGAGGCAGCAAGGATTGTATTGCCTGCAGTGGGTTTACGATATAAATGGCTTTGGATATGGCCTTCAGAGTCTTTTATGAGAGTAAGATCTAAAAAACAAATAGAAGTGGGGCTAGAAGTCATGGTAAATCTCAGATTTAGGCGATTAGTAGTGTTCAAATAGGTCAAAAAGTCTTGTAGAATTTGACTGGGTCCCTGCCAGACAATAAAAATGTCGTCGATGTATCGGCGAAAAGTAACAATATGTTTGGTGTACATATTGGCAGAGGGGTCTGAAAATAGTAGGCGTTCCCACTCCCCCAAGTACAGGTTGGCGTAGGCCGGTGCGCAGCAGGTGCCCATGGCCACGCCCTGTACTTGGAGGTAGTGGGAACCGTCAAAAGAGAAAAAATTGTTATTGAGAATAAAATTTAGAGCATTGAGGATAAATGTAGAAAGGTCAGTGGAGTATAGTGAGGAGGTGGTGAGTATATGTCGGATGGCAGAGAGGCCTAGAGTGTGAGGAATCGAGCTGTATAATGCCTCAACATCGATCGCGACAAGTCAAGTGTCGGGACCAATGGTTAGGGAGGACAGGCTTTGTAAAAGATGAGTAGTGTCTCTTATGTACGAAGGGAGTTGGATAACTAGGGGTTGCAGTAGTTTATCAATGTAACGGCTAAGGTTATCTGTCAGAGAGCCTCTTCCGGAAACTATGGGCCTACCTGGTGGTCTGGGTAGGTTTTTGTGCACTTTGGGGAGTGCATAAAACGTAGCTATACGTGGGAATTTGGTTCTAACATAATCGCTAGTGTTTTTATCTAATACCCCTTGTGTGGTAGCAGAATCTATGAGTATATATAATTGTTGTTGTGCTGAGGAAATAAAGGATGTGGAGATCTTTTTGTACCATTCCTTGTTCTGAAGGATATCGTGGCACATTTGAGTATAGTGGTCCCTGTCTAGTATAACAATATTTCCGCCTTTGTCGGCGGGTTTTATTATTATCGTGGAATTGGTTTTGAGATTTTGAAGAGCAAGGTATTGATTGTATGAGAAATTTCTTGCCTTAGATCGATTAGGATAGATTTTTAGGTTACGAATTTCCCGTGTAACTGCCTGCAGAAATAGTGCGGCTCTGGGATTGGTGCTGGGAGGTGGGTAGAAACTAGATTTCTTTTTTATAGTTGTTTTAGAGGGTGGATGTGATGAAGTGAGAGGATTGTCCTCTGTGCTGGCTAAGAGAGTGTCAAGATCAAGAGTATCTATTAGGTTGGTATTGTCACTTTCATCCAAAAGTTCAGTTAACTGTTGGAGGGCCGTGGTTTCAGCTGCAGAGTGTAGAAGCAAATCCGAAAAGGGATTAGGTGTGTATATGCTATGTAATAGCAATTTACGGACAAACAAATGAATGTCTTTAATGACAGTGAATTTGTCTATGTGGGATACGGGACAGAAAGTGAGTCCCTTTTCAAGGACAGAAATTTCATGCTTAGTGAGTGGGTGTTTAGAAAGGTTGATGATGTTAGAAGACAGTGGGGTTATCTTGGTGTTCTTTTTGGTTGGTAAGTGTTGTTGTGTTGAATTCTTTGTGAAGCTCGCATAAGGTCTAAAAAATCAAAATGTTGGGAAGATGAAGGTAAAGAGTGTGATCTAGAGGTCTTCGAGGACGAGGAAGCAGCCGACGGGTCTCTGGCCGGTGAGTCGTCGGTAGGTCCCTCGAGATCGGAGACCTCGTCACTAGAAAGGTTGGGTGTGCGGCCTCTTTTTGGATTACGTGGGCCTCGTGGGGGATGGGGTTTGGGTGCGACATGTGAGTTGTCTGTGTTGCGGTCGGCAGCATATTTGGGAGGTATCGGTTTGGAGGTAAAGCGTGCTGGAGCTGGTGGGCGTGCAGCACGGTTGGCCTCATTCCATTTGTAGGCTCTTTCCTCTTGGAAAGCTTTTTTGTCGCGGAAGAATTTTTTGTCCTTCTGCGTCAAAGTGTCATGGTTGAATTTATCAAAACGTTTTTTAAGTTGAAGATCAAGTGTTTTGTATAGTGGATGATCTAAGAATTGGACAAGCTGAGTATTTAATGATGCTAATTTGGCATCGAGAGCGGACATCTGTGTCTCGTATTGTTGTATCAAAAGTTTCATCAAATCAATGGAACATTGTTTGAGGACACCCTCCCAGGCCTGTTTGAAGTCTGGGGGGATGTCCTGAAATGTAGGAAAAATTTGGACCCTGAGCCCAAAAGGGTTAATGCTGTGAGCAATATAGTCCTTAAAGGACTTGATGTGCCAGAAAAGAGAGGCTTTTTTCTGGACAGTGTGTGTAAGATTGAGAAAAACAAATCGTAATTGAGATTCAATAAATTCATTGGATTGGAATTGCTGTAAAGTGCTAGTCATGCGGGTCTCCCAATCCTCCCCAAGGAAGATTGCCATGGTGATTAGGGGGATACTAAAGGGGTGAGATACACAAAACCAGGTTAAAGGTAATGATGATCATAAAATGCAAAGTAAGAATCAAAACTCGTATTTACATCAGGTCATATATAGGTAAAACGCAGGTGGAATGCAAACGGCATACCTGAACGCGTTGGATCATAGGGCACGGGATACGTAATTTCTGCTAGTTGGAACGCAGGTGGAATGCAAACGGCATACCTGAATGCTTTTTGATTTGGGCAAAGTGTTTTTACTATGTTTTATACCGATGCCTCATATGGAATAAAGGGATTTTTTTTTTCTACGCAATGAGGAGCCCCTTCTTGTTATCTTTTAAACATATGATCAATTGTTGGAGTATATCGGACCATGGATCAGTCTCCCTTCAGAAGACACACTACCATTGGTATTTATGCTTTATCTGACCACCTGTAATGTAATGGGTGCCAATCTTTTCTCATCAATCATTGGAGCATATCAGGCTGTGGATCAGTCTTCCTTCAGAAGTCACACTTCCATTGGTATCTGCACCTTGTTACTAACTGTAATGGGTGTCAACTTCTTCTGGTGAGTAGATTGTTTGCCTGGTGGTGGTGGAAGACCTTTTCTCACCCAGATCGGAGGGATTCTCATTACTCACATTGATAGATGATTATGGTGGTGGTTCACGGAGACTTAATTTGATTTAAAATTTCTTTGGAAATTATATGGACGTTTAACTTAGTGTTTCAGTATAAAAACCCGACCCGATTGCCGCTGGTGTCCCGCGATCGGGTTACGGAGCTGAAGAACGGGGAGAGGTATGTGTAAACAAACCTCTCCCCGCGCTTCCTACTCTGCCTGTCATTGATTGGCTGTTCCCGGTCATCGGGAAAGCCGATCAATGACGTCAGATGACGTCCCATAACCCCTCCCCTCCCCTAGTGGTTAACTCTTTCACTACAACTGTCATTTATACAGGAATCAATGCATTTAAATAGCATTGATTGCTGTATAAATGACAATGGTCCCAAAAATGTGTCAAAAATGTCCGATGTGTCCGCCATAATGTCGCAGTCACAAAAAAAATCGCTGATCGCCGCCATTACTAGTAAAAAAAAAAATATTAATAAAAATGCCTTTAACACTATCCCCTATTTTGTAAACGCTATAACTTTTGCGCAAACCAATCAATAATCGCTAATTGCGATTTTTTTTACCAAAAATATGTAGAAGAATACGTATCGGCCTAAACTGAGAAAAAAAAATGTTTTTTTATATATATTTTGGGGATATTTCTTATAGCAAAAAGCAAAAAATGTTGCATTTTTTTCAAAATTGTCGCTCTATTTTTGTTTATAGCGCAAAAAATAAAAACCGCAGGGGCGATAAAATACCACCAAAAGAAAGCTCTATTTGTGGGAAAAAAAGGACGCCAATTTTGTTTGGGAGCCATGTCGCACGACCGCGCAATTGTCAGTTAAATCTACGCAGTGCCGAATAGCAAAAAGGGGCCTGGTCCTTTGGCTGCCAATTGGTCCGGGGATGAAGTGGTTAAGACAGTGATATTAATAGTTGCTAAACAATCTTAACGATCGAAAACCATCTATGTGAAAAGATTGACACTGAATATTTATAGATGTAACAGGTAGACTAAAAATGCAATTCTTACAGGATGCAAATATAATGTACAAATATGATACCCCTATATGTTACCTCACCACATCACCAATATCACAGAGGGGAGTGTGAAAATAGTATGGCTCAAGATAAGATGAAACTGCTGATAGATAAATATACAGCACCTTTTATACATAAGGCAATGGGGCAAACACATATAGAACACCACATCCAAAAAAAAACTGTCACAATGTTGGATGATATGCCAAAAAGTATATAGCATTAAGTGACTATAGGCATGGAAATGTCCATGAATTGGGAAAGTTCATGTGTCAAATAATATAATGGAAGATCACTGAAAGATATCCGTTTAAAAGGTTCAAAGGCTGTGTCCTCTTTCATTCGGACTTAATCATGAACTCTGCAGTATAGTAAAAGATTCGGTATGCTTACCACATATGGTGGACCCACTGACCGATGGTGAGGGGTCAAACGAGCTCCAAACTGCTTATACCTGGAACCGCACTGGATCACTGTACGCAGGGTGGGACTGAGAAGACGTGTCAGTCTCTACTCCCCAAACCACAAGACGTCACCAAGGCCGGACCTCAGGAAAAGCATTCACCGCTGGAAAAAGAGAGCCTCCTCATAGTGTAAAAAAGTCCAGATGAAGGACTCTATTTATTTTGAGGAATGCGTCAACATCCAAAATACATTTTTCCATAAAAATATTCTTTCCATAAAAAATTAAAATTTTAAAAACAAAACAAAAACAGTAAAGCGCAGTAATAGCAGTATAACTGAAAGATTCTCCCGACGCGTTTCATCTGCAAAGACTTCTGCTGGGGTAAAATTTTTAGCACATAGAACACATATTCACGCTATTGTGTCTTTTTTGAAGGTAGACCGCATAGGTCATGCCAGTGGATGGATGTCTGTATTATCTGTATATTGGAGTACTTAGAGCGCAGTGTGAAATGTATTTGATTTCTTTAACACATTATTTGACTTTTGGTCTCACTACCAGCTGCTCCCAAAAAGTTATTTACACACTTATTCACGTTGATTATTTTCCAGGGTGCACGGCTTATAGGTTTTTTCATATTTTTTCATATACAAAAGACTGTATTTGAACATTGTATGATCATGGCCTCACCATCCCTGCCAAAGTTGGGTGATGGGTTGATTGCTGTGACTTTGACGTGTTTCACGGGTCACCGCCCACTTCATCAGGAAAAAAAAATTACAGCCAAGCTCTGTCAAACATGTATACAAAGCGTACAAAGCGTACAAAGCTAAACATAATAACAGTACGACCAATTGCTGCAAACGTCCAAATAGGCTAGGTGAGTTCATCTGACATATGTCCAATGTATCACCATAGGCCAAGGTTCAAGCTTCAGTAACAGGTTTGATGAAATGTAAACATCTTAGTAATAATGCTGGAGTCTGCAAGCATCAACATATATCCAGATGGTCGTACTGTTATTATGTTTAGCTTTGCACGCTTTGTATTCATGTTTGACAGAGCTTGGCTATGATTTTTTCCCTGATGAAGCGGGCGGTGACCCGTGAAATGCATCAAAGTCACAGCAAGCAACCCATCACCCAACTTTGGCAGGGATGATGAGGAAATGATCATACAATGTTCAAATACAGTCTTTTTGTATATGTTTATTGATATACGAGTGTTCTACTTGTAAAAGCTTTTAACCTTTGTATAAATACATTTTTGATATTTTATTAAATTTGCGGTGGCACTGTTTTTTTTTTTTTTAGGTTTTTTTTGTGTGCAGATTTTCTTCCAGGGTGAGGTACCAGACACTTGGTGTCTAATATTTATAAGGTCCCCTTCCTTCCTCCCACTTATGATTTATCAAGTTGTGCCTAATGCCCCGTACAGACGATTAGACATTCCGACGCAAAAAAACATGGAATTTTGTTCGAAGGTTGTTGGCTCCAACCTGTCTTGCATACACACGGTTACACAAATGTGTAACAACAATTACGAACATGGGAACGTGGTGACGTACAAGACGTACGACGAGCCGATAAAAAGGAAGTTCAATAGTCATGTGATATCTCCATTACGAACGCTAGTTTTACAAGACTGTGCGCTTCCTGCTCATACTTGATTCCGAGCATGCATGGACTTTTGTGCGACGGACTTGTGTGCACGCGATCGGAAAGTCCGAGAACAAAATTGGTTGGAGGAAAATTTGAGAACCTGCTAGAAAAATGTTCGATGAGCATACACACGGACGGACTTTCCGCCAAAAGGGCGCTCCCGGATTCCGATAAGCCCCCTGCCCGCATACCCCGACAACCAATGGCCCCACAACATTTTTTCGGCGTATGTGGTTACCCTTAAAATCCATACCAGGCGACGGGGCTCGCAAGGTGTCAATCTCGCTGATGAACAAGTGGATAACAGCCGCAGTTCGCCATATGTGAAAGGGGCCTAAAACTTTTGATTGTGTCCTCATTTCCTGTCTAGAAGAGAAAATAGGCCAGTTAATTTGATCTGTAGGTTGTGTTCTTGAACCCAAAGATCTGAATAAGCAACAAATCAGAATAAAACTTTAAGAATTAAAAGAACAGAGTGATCGGGCAACATTTGTATTGCCTTTAAAGGGGTTATAAAGGTTCATGTTTTTTCACCTTAATGCATCCTATGCATTAAGGTGAAAAAATATCTGATGATTACCGGCCCCCCAGCCCCCCCCCCCCCGGTTTACTTACCTGAGCCCTCGAAAGTCCTGGATTCGATCCCGTGCTCGATCGTTGCCCGGTCTTCTCTGCTCTTCATTGGATAGATTGATAGCAGCGCAGCCATTGGCTTGCGCTGCTGTCAATCACATCCAATGACGTGGCCCGCCGGGGGGGCGGGACCGATTCATACACGCTGTGTCTATGGAGCTTCCCAGAGGGAGGTTAGCTATTGCGGAGAGGAGCCGAGAGAGCAGCCGAGGGACCCCAGAACAGGAGGAATCGGGGCCACTCTGTGTAAAACGAACTGAACAGTGGAGGTAAGTATAACATGTTTGTTATTTAAAAAAAATAAAAACGAACCCATACAACCCCTTTAAATTTCCTGTGAAATCTTCCACAATCAGAAACACTAAGTTTAGCATTGATGTGCTTTGCTCCTTTGAAAAGAATTAACATTTTAAAGGCGATATTTAAGGTCTTTTAATTTGTTTCATGATGTGTTCTTACTATTTGTGTTTTTTTTTTTTTTTCTTTTGTTTTTTAATTAGGCTTTATTTCTTGTTTTATTTTTTTATTTTACTTTAAAAAAGCGAGAAAACAATAAACAAACAATTATGAGGCTAATAAGAGTTAGTTTCTTGGTTCAAAAACAGGTCTTCTGTAATCCTCATTAGCCATTTAATGCACTTTGCATTTTAAAAACCGCCAAAAAACAGCTTCATTTCGTCTTTCCCATTGATTCCATTGCATTTACCCAACGTGGCAAATTATTATTAGTATTATTATTATCATCAGTATCCATTAGGGGTGCCTGGGCACTGCCCCCTCTCTCCAGGCCACCCCCCCTATATGCAATGGATAGATTCATGCATAGCATGAATCTATCCACGGCCGCCGCATCCACCCCTTGTTCATGCGTCCGGCCCCTTTCAGGGCACCGGACCTATGAATTACAGTGGCCAGGGAGGCTCCACACGTACATCACACACTCACATCAGTCCCTACCCTCAAGGAGCCCACAATCCAAGGTCCCTAAATCACACCCATATACCAGGGCCAATTTTGGGCAGAAGCCAATTAACCTACCAGCATGACTTTGGAGTGTGGGAGGAAACTGGAGTACCTGTAAGAAACCCAGTCAGGCACAGGGAGAACATGCAAACTCCAGGCAGGTAGTTGGGATTCAAACCAACAACCCTTTTTACTGCTAGGCAAAAGTGCTACCAACTACACCAATGTGCCACCCTTTATTAAATTGAAACAATAAAAATTAAAAATTACTTTAAATATCATGCCTGGGGGTCCCCTTAATCTGCCTGTAAAGTAGTGCATTGGGCTGATGTGTGGAACATTGCTGCAGCAAAATGACATTTCTAAAGGAAAAAATTTCATTAAAAACAGTTTTTGTGGCTGTAATGTATTGCTGGATCCCGGCAATATACACTAAAAATCAAGGAAAAAAATGGTGTGCCCCCCCCCCCCCAATCCATACCAGGCCCTATGAGTCTGGTATGGGCATTAAGGGGAACTCCACTCCTAAATGTAAAAAAAAATGGTGTGGGGGTCCCCCCCAAAATCCATTCCAGCCCATACCAGATGCATACGAGCGAGTGCCCCCCCTTCCTAAACCATACCAGGCCACTTACCCTCAACATGGGAAGGGTGCTTTGGGGTCCCCCACAAAGCACCTTGGCACCATGTTGATGGGGACAAGGTCCTCATCCCCACAACCCTTGCCAGTAGTTGTCGGTGTCTGCCGGCGGGGGGCTTATCGGAACCTGGAAGCCCCCTTTGACAAGGGGGTCCTCAGATCCCGCCGCCCCTATGGGTATTGGGTACATTGTACTCCTACCCATTCACCCAAAAAAGTAGTGAAATGTGACAAAATTTTAAAGGTGCTAATTTTAAAGGCTTATATGCATGGTATTGTCATAAAAAGTGTTTGGGGACCTGGGTCCTGCCCCAGGCGACATGTATCAATGCAAAAAAAGTTTTAAAGACTGCACCTGTGGATGATATCTTGCTCATCAGTCCTGCCTACTTAAGCACTTAAGCGCCGGACCATTTTGCTGGCCAAAGACCAGAGCACTTTTTGCGATTCGGCACTGCGTCGCTTTAATTGACAATTGCGCGGTCGTGCGACATGGCTCCCAAACAAAATTGACGTCCTTTTTTCCCCACAAATAGAGCTTTCTTTTGGTGGTATTTAATCACCTCTGCGGTTTTAATTTTTTGCAGTATAAACAAAAAAATAGCGACAATTTTGTTTTCAGGGAGCTATAGCAAATTTGATTTTGGGGGTATTTTTTCACCATCGCTATAGTGAATAATTAGAAAGATTAGCGCTAATTAGTGCTAATTTGCGGCAATTAGCGATGCGGCGCTATAGTAAATGACCCCCACAGTATCATGAAGTACATAAAACTGCTCAGGAATATAATCCAAAAACATAATAAATGACTATTCATAAAGACCAATGGGCCAATCTATTTCATGGTGGCATCATTTCAGCCTTTTATCACCTGTTCCTGTGAGCGTTAGGTCTGTCACTCTAGCGCTATGGACACCTATGGGAGCTCATCTGTTTTTCCAGGAAGTGTTGAAGGTCTATTCCAATTTAGCCCTCAACCCTTTTAGTAGAGGAAGTTTTATGACCCTTTTAGTGGTATTGATCCGGCTTTAGCTTGTAAAACAGCACTAATACCAATTGAACATACTGCCATTGGGAGCTAGTAAATGAGAGTTCTTCTTGTTTATAAACTCTGAATGAGATATTTTCAGAATGAAGCCATATATATTATTTATTCGTAACGTGTCTACTGTCTGTACTTCCCACCATCCGTAACAGACGCATCTGCTTTTTAAAAGTGCCATTTGAGCAGCTTCCTGGGCCATCCAATTCAGGATACGACATGGAAAATGTATCCGCTTATAGAGTTTCCTTTTCCTTTTCGTGATTTCCATTGGTTTTTAGTACGTCTCTTCCACATATGTTGAAGCTTTAAAGCTGAACTAAACTCTCTCAATCCACATGAACTAGTTTTAATCCTTATGCTGCTAGAATTAGTAAATAGATAGAAAGGCATATTATTTTACTTGTTTTAACCTCAGTTACAGTTACTTACCTTGTCCCTAGGATCCTGCTATGTCCTCCCACTGTATCCTCTGCCAGATCCTTCTCCTGATGCATCAATGTTCCGGGCTCCGTTTCATGGAAGCGTTGCAACGCATGGAGGCGAAGCCCGGCGGCAAATTCAAAAAAGTACAAAAAAAACATAACACACACAATACATTGTAATTAGGGATGGTCCCGATGTTCGAGTCGAACATAAGTTTGACTAGAACATCGGGTGTTCGCCTGTTCACTGAATAGTGAACAGTTTGGAGTGTTTGCGGCAAATTCGAAAGCCACAGAACACCCTTCAAAAGTCTATGGGAGAAATCAAAAGGCTAATTTTAAAGGCTTATATGCATGGTATTGTCAAAAAAGTGTTTGGGGACCTGGGTCCTGCCCCAGGCGACATGTATCAATGCAAAAAAAGTTTTTAAAAAGTATGTTTTTTTCGGGAGCAGTGATTTTAATAAATGCTTAAAGTGAAACAATAAAATCATAATATTCCTTTAAATTTCGTACCTTGGGGTGTTTATAGTATGCCTGTAAAGTGGCGCATGTTTCTCGGGTTTAGAACAGTCGGAGAGCAAAATGTAATTTCTAAAGGAAAAAAGTCATTTAAAATTACTCGTGGCTATAAAGAATTGTCGGTCCCGGGAATACTCATAAAAGTTCATTGATAAAAATGGCATGGGATTCCCCCACAGGGGAACCCCGAACCAAAAAAAATAAAAAATGGCGTGTGGTCCCTCCAAAAATCCATACCAGACCCTTATCCGAGCACGCAACCTGGCAGGCCACAGGAAAAGAGGGGGGGACAAGAGAGTGCCCTCCCTCCTGAACCGTACCATGCCACATGCCCTCAACATTGGGAGGGTGCTTTGGGGTAGCCTCCCAAACCACCTTGTCCCCATGTTGATGGGGAGAAGGGCCTCATCCCCACAACCCTTGCCCGGTGGTTGTGGGGGTCTGCGGGTGGGGGGATTATCGGAACCTGGAATCCCCCTTTAACAAGGGGACCCCCAGATCCTGACCCCCCCCTGTGAGAAATGGTAAGGGCCTACCATTTCACAAAAAATGTGTGAAAATGGTAAAAAAAAGATAATACATGCCTTGGTACAAGTCCTTTATTTAAAAAAAAATAAATAAATAAAACTATCCCATGAAGTCTTGTTCATCTTCTTCTCTCGTTCCGACGGACAGAAAAAAAAATAAAAAAACACAAACAGCCTATGATCGGGCTTCTCAGGTAACAGTTAATTTTTAACTGAGGGTGGGGCCACACGATGAACATCTCACAGAGCTCTGTTCAATCTATCATCTGAAAACGGAAAGAGTATGGCACAACTGCAAACCTACCAAGACGTGGCCGTCCACCTAAACTGACAGGCCGGGCAAGGAAAGCATTCATCAGAGAAGCAGCCAAGAGGTCCATGGTAACTCTGGAGGAGCTGCAGAGATCCACAGCTCAGGTGGGAGAATCTGTCCACAGGACAACTATTAGTCGTGTTCTCCACAAATCTGGCCTTTATGCAAGAGTGGCAAGAAGAAAGACATTGTTGAAAGAAAGTCATAAGAAGTCCCATTTGAAGTTTGTGAGAAACCATGTGGGGGACACAGCAAAGAAGGTGCTCTGGTCAGATGAGACCAAAATGGAACTTTTTGGCCTTAAAGGAAAACGCTATGTGTGGCGGAAAACTAACACTGCACATTACCCTGAACATACCAATCCCACCATGAAACATGGTGGTGGCAGCAGCATGTGGTGGGGATACTTTTCTTCAACGGGGACAGGGAAGCTGGTCAGAGTTGATGGGAAGATGGATGGAGCCAGATGGAGGGTAATATTAGAAGAAAACCTGTTATGCCTCGTACACACGATCGGAATTCTCGTCGGAAAAAACTCTGACGGTTTTTCCGATGGAATTCCGACGGAATTCCGCTCAAGCTGTGTTGCCTACACACGATCACACCAAATTCCGAGGGTCAATAACACAGCGGCATAAAACACGTTTGACAGCACTATAAAAGGGAAGTTTAATGCTTCCGAGCATGCGTCGAATTGTTTCTGAGCATGCGTCGGAATTTTGCGTGTCGGAATTGCCTACACGCGATCGGAAAATCCGATAGAAAGGTTTTCCGTCGGAAAAATTGAGAACAGGTTCTGAATTCAAAGTCCGTCGGAAATTCCGACAGAAAAAGACCATTGACCATACACACGGTCGGAAAATCCGATGAAAGGCTCCCATCGGACTGTTTCCATCGGAAATTCCGACCGTGTGTACGCCACATTAAAGACTTGAGACTGGGGCGGAGGTTCACCTTCAAGCAGGACAACAACCCTAAACATACAGCCAGAGCTACAATGGAATGGTTTAGATAAAAGCATATTCATGTTAGAATGGCTCAGTCAAAGTCCAGACCTAAATCCAATTGAGAATCTGTGGCAAGACTTGAAAATTGCTGTTCACAGACGCTCTCCGTCCAATCTGACAGAGCTTGAGATATTTTGCAAAGAAGAATGGGCACAAATATCACTCTCTAGATGTGCAAAGCTGGTAGAGACATCCCCAAAAAGTCTTGCAGCTGTAATTGCAGAGAAAGGTGGTTCTACAAAGTATTGACCCCTACAAATGCCCGCCACACTTTTCACGTATTTGTAAAAAAATTGGAAAACCATTTATCATTTTCCTTCCACTTCACAATTATGTGCCACTTTGTGTTGGTCCATCACATAAAATCCCAATAAAATACATTTACGTTTTTGGTTGTAACATGAGAAAATGTGGAAAATTTCAAGGGATATGAATACTTTTCAAGGCACTGTAACTGATTTGCAAATTACATTGACTATATGGAAATTTAGTAGAGAATCAATTCTCCAGTTGATAGGAAATGGGCTTTATGTCATCTGAAAATATTTTGCATTCAGGTCCCAATATTCATTGACTGTCAGCAATACACAGTCCATATCATCTACACCTTCTATGAATTCACTTTCTTTGTCATGGCTTGCTTGGGCCATTGGGAACGGGTCATTTTTCCTTTATTCTGTATTGATTTGTTCCTAAAGAAAAAAAGTAGATGAATAGCTAAGAATGCTTAGTTTTACCTAACCAAAATGAATTAAAAATTAGGTAAAACGACAAACTGTATTTTTTTTTTATTTGATCTGTACAAATGCATGAACATCCATCCAGTCTGAAGGGAATGATAACATATTATAGATTGAGAATGTCTGGATTCTTGATCTGTGCTATACTCTGAAGGTCAAACTTATCTACGTGCAAAAATGCAAGCAAAAAGGAAATTGACAAGTTATCGATTCTTAAGATCTATTCATCACAGAAGACCTACAGCTCAAAGAATACGTAAAATTGTGTTTTTTTTTTTTTTTTAGGTCCATAAATTCTACTCAAACTCTGTTTTCCTTTAAAAGCCCAAACTTTCTTTTTTCAGTTTTCAGATTAGAGAAGTACCGTATATACTCAAGTTTAAGCCAATCTGAATATAAGCTGAGGCACCTAATCTTACCACAAAAAACTGGGAAAACTTATTGACTCCAGTATAAGCCTAGGGTGAGAAATGCGCAGCTACTGTTATGCCGCGTACACACGGTCGGAATTCTCGTTGGAAAAAGCTCTGATGGTTTTCCCGTCGGAATTCTGAAGGAATTACACTCAAACTGTCTTGCCTACACACGGTCACACCAAATTCTGACGGTCAATAACACCGCGGCATACAACACGTTTGACAGCACTATAAAAGGGAAGTTTAATGCTTCTGAGCATGCGTCAAATTGTTTCCGAGCATGCGTCAGAATTTTGCGTGTAGGAATTGCATACACACGATCGGAAAATCCGATAGAAAGGTTTTCCGTCTGAAAAATTAAGAACAGGTTCTCAATCCAAAGTCTGTTGGAAATTCCGACAGAAAAAGACCAATGGGCATACACACGGTCGGAAAATACGATGAAAAGCTCCCATCGAACTGTTTCCATCGGAAATTCCGACCGTGTGTACGCGGCATAAGTGGAAAAGAGGGTCAACAATGCCCATTTGCAGCCTCACTGTGCCCATTTGCAGCCATAGGTCCCCCGAACTTCAAACTTGGTAGTTAAAGAGGGAGTCCGGCAAATTTTTTTTTTTTATGTCAGCAGCTACAAATACTGCAGCTGCTGACTTTTAAAATATGGACACTTACCTGTCCAGTGTGCCGCGATGTCAGCACCCGAAGCCGTTATGTCGGTCGGCTCTCGGGTGCTGCTGCCGCCGCCATCTTCGGTGTGGGAATCAGGAAGTGAAGTCTTGCGGCTTCACTTCCCGGTTCCCTACTGCGCATGCGCAAGTCGCGCTGCACAATAAGGACGGTGTCTGTGGGATCCGTGTTTTTCCCAGCAGGCAGCGGGGGCCCCGCAGGAAGTGGCGTAATAGCCGCAGAATCTGCGGCTATCTATGCCCGGAAGTGGGTGCAGATACCTGTATTATACAGGTATCTGCACCCCCCTCCCCCCTAAAAGGTGCCAATTGTGGCACCAGAGGGGGGGAGGGTTCCAATGAGCGGAAGTTCAACTTAAGGGTGGAGCTCCGCTTTAATGGTTCCTAGATGCCCCCTAGCTGCAGCCAAAATTTGGGGTCTCTGGACCCGAAGGGTCCCGAAATGACATTGCTGCAGATGGACACAGTTGACTAACTTTGGGGACCCATATCTCAGGGCCACTTGGCGTGCAAACCCAATGGAACTAGCACTACAATATATCCAAATATGGGGTTCCTAGCACCAAGTAGCCCCGAGATACGGGGCCCCAAAGTCGATTCGGAAAATGTCAAGCACTTTTCTGCAGCAGAGAATGACATTTTCCGAACCGACGGCTAGAAACCCCATCTATATGGATATGTTGTAGTGCTAGTCCCACTGGGTTTGCACACCAAATATGGGGTTCCTAGCACTGAGATACGGTGCCCCAAAGTCGGGTCGGAAAATGTAATTCAGAAAAATGCTTGACTCGAGTATAAGCCGATGGGGGCATTTTCAAAAAATGTGCTGAAAAACTCGGCTTATACTCGAGTATATACGGTAGAAGAAGAAAAGAAGAAAAAGTGTGACGAGAGATGTCCTCTAATGCCGCGTACACGCGATCGGAAATTCAGACAGCAAAAGACCAATGAGAGCTTTTGGTTGGAAAATGCGACCGTGTGTATGCTCCATTGGACTTTTGCTTGCGGAATTCCCGCCAGAAAAAGATTGAGAGCATGTTATCTATTTTTAAGTCGGAAAAAAGTTCTGATCGGAAATGCTGATCGTCTGTAGCTATTCCGACGCGCAAAATTCCTACGCATGCTCGGAAACAATTTAACGCATGCTCGGAAGCATTGAACTTAGTTTTCTCGGCCCGTCGTAGTGTTGTACGTCACCACGTTCTTGACGGTCGAAGGTTCAGCGAACTTTTGTGTGACCGTGTGTATGCAAGCCAACCTTGAGCAGAATTCCATCGTAAAAACCATCCAAGTTTTTTCCGATGGAAAATCTGCTCGTGTGTACGCGGCATAAGGCCTGGTTTATACCTATGCGTTTTTTGGTGCTTTTTGTAGAAACGCTCTACAGTCCATTTAACATATTTTCCTATGAGACAAGTTCACATCCATATAGTCCAATAAATGTGCAGCGCTTCATAGAGGTAACACATTAATATAACAAAGAAATCTGTATAATGAACCCCAATACTTATTAGACATGTGCACACTGAAATATTTCGTTTCGGAATTTCGTTTTCGTCTGAAAAATAAATTTATTTAGTTACTCCCGAAATTCGTTTTTATTTATTTCGTTTTTCGTTAAAAATTGCATTCGTCCGAAAATTCAAATGAATTAAGGTCGAATCTATCTTTGAAGGCTTATGGTGTCTGTCGAATGTTCAAAGAAGATTCGACAGGGCAGCTAAACTGTATGACTCTGTATAGTTTAGCTGCAATTCCACCCAATTCCAGCAGGAATCTTTCCTCTCTACGTCGAATTTTTCCTTTCTACGTCGAATTTTTCCTTTCTACGTCGAATCTTTCCTTTCTACGTCGAATCTTTCCTTTCTACGTCGAATCTTTTCTCTCTATGTAGAATAATCTAGGACTAATACAGTTAAGTTTAGGCACATTCGACCACATGTTCAATGGACACAGATTGTTATTGTCAGCGTCGAATCTCCTATCTATATCGAACTGTTGTTACAACGAAAATAAAGCATTTGTTTATGTCGGATCTTTCGTTTTTCGGATTCTGCACTTTCGTTATCGTTTGCTAAAACGATAACGAAAATACCTGAAATTCGGACGAAAATGCATTCGGACGAAAACGAATGCACATGTCTAATACTTATAACCACTTACGGACCGCTGCAAGCCGATATACGTCCTAACTTTGAAGAGGAATACCGTTGTTATGGCAGCAGCTAGCTACCATAACCCCGGTATCCTCTTCTTCGGCTGGAGGTCCACATTCCGATAATAGTGGTCTCTGCAGCGGATTTTGCCGCAAGATCACTTTTATCGGCAGCGGGAGAGGGCCCCCTCCCGCCACGCTCCGGTGCCCTCCGCCGCTTACCGGATCCGTCGGCAGCGGTGGAAGCTATCGGATGTCATTTATAAATGACAAGTTTTTTTATTTATTTTTTATTGACTTTTTGTGTAAATATGAGATGTGAGGTCTTTTTGACCCCAGATCTCATATTTAAGAGGTCCTGTCATGCTTTTTTTCTATTAAAAGGGATGTTTACATTCCTTGTAATAGGAATAAAAGGGACAATTTCTTTTTTTAAAAGAACAATGTAAAAATAAAAAATAAAAGGTAAAATAAATAAGAAAAACAATGCTCCCCATCCCACCGAGCTCTCGTGCAGAAGCAAACGCATACGTGAGTAGCGCCCGCATATGAAAATGGTGTTAAAACCAAACATGTGGGGTATCGCCACGATCGGTAAAGCGAGAACAATAATTCTAACCCCAGACCTCCTCTGTAACTCAAAACATGCAACCTGTAGAGTGTTTTAAACGCCGCCTATGGAGATGTTTAAGGCTAAACGTTTGTCGCCATTCCACAAGCGCAATTTTGAAGTGTGACATGTTGGGTATCCATTTACTTGGCATAACATTATCTTTCACAATCTAAAAAAAAATGGGCAAACTTTACTGTTGTCTTATTTTTTAATTTAAAAAAGTGTATTTTTTCCAAAAAAAGTGCGCTTGTAAGACCGCTGCACAAATACGGTGTGACAGAAAGTATTGCCACGATCTCCATTTTATTCTCTAGGTTGTTCGAAAAAAAATGTATAATGTTTGGGGTTCTAAGTAATTTTCTAGCAAAAAAAAACATTTTTTAACTTAAACAATAATTCTCAAAAAGAGGCTAGGTCCATAAGTTGTTAAAATGCAAATAACTACAATTAAGAGCAAAAGTCCATATAAAGAAAGAAGTCCTCCAGTGTGTAGTTAACAGTTGTGCTATCAGCTCACCAGAAATAGCAAGTATTAAGGCATAATATGACATCCGTTAGGTATCACCGGGTGCATAAGGAAATCTCCACATGTGAGTCTTCACCCAAACAATGCACTCACCGGATGGAAGGATTAATATAAGCATTGATCTGTAGTTAGAACTCAGTCCTCTTCAGTGAATGCCATAGGCTGAATAGGGAATGGTATCTGGAACACCACACTAAATATAAAAAGCTCACCAGCCAGGACGAGGGAGCAGGGGACTATTGATGCAGATTCGGGAGCACAGGTGTATTCATAGAAATCGGTTTTCTATAGGGGGGGCACTAGCCGAATAGGAAGAGCGCCAGTGGGAGACTCAAGAAGAGGAGGATCTGGGCTGCTCTGTACAAAACTATAACATGTTTGTTATTTTAATAAAATAAAATTTGAAGGTTGAATACCACTTTAAGCTATTTGACTCTCCCCTCCCCATACCCCAGAAGTCTCTAGAAAGCAGGGGGAAATAGTTAAATCAGCAACCTGTGAACAGAACAGCCCAAATAGATCAACAGCTGCTCCAATGACTACAAAGGAGCCAAAAAGAACTAAATTGACTTAAAGCAGAGTTCCACCCAACTCCGCTCATACACACCCCCCCCCCCCCCCCCCCGTTGCCACATTTGGCTCCTTTCAGGATATCAAGTTTTAAAGGTATAATGTATACATCATTTTTAGGGCTGCGAAAATTAACGATTCATTGTTCGATTAATCGTTAATTTCTTTAATCGATCAAAATAATTTTGATCGAGGACGATCCGTGGAGTAAGATCCGCGGTCTCACCCATAAGAAAGGCCGCGGCTTCGGCCTAGCTCCGGAGCCGCCGCCATCTTGGTCCACCCGACGGCGGCTTAGTAGTGGCGCGCTGATGTCATCATCGCCTACCTGCTTGTGCGGACAGACGGGTCTGCCTGCTGACAGAGCAGACATGAATATGTGAATATTAAGGTATGGGGGAGGTGTGGGGAGATGTGGACAGTATGGGGGAGATGTGGACAGTATGGGGGAGATGTGGACAGTATGTGGGAAATGTGGACAGTATGGGGGAGATGTGGACAGTATGTGGGAAATGTGGACAGTATGGGGGAGACAGTATGGGGGAGACAGTATGGGGAGATGTGGACAGTATGTGGGAGATGTGGACAGTATGGGGAGACAGTATGGGGGAGACAGTATGGGGGAGATGTGGACAGTATGGGGGAGATGTGGACAGTATGGGGGAGACAGTATGGGGGAGATGTGGACAGTATGTGGGAGATGTGGACAGTATGGGGGAGAAGTGGACAGTATGGGGGAGATGTGAACAGTATGGGGGAGATGTGGACAGTATGGGGGAGATGTGTACAGTATGGGGGAGACAGTATGGGGGGAGATGTGGACAGTATGGGGGAGATGTGGACAGTATGGGGGAGACAGTATGGGGGGAGATGTGGACAGTATGGGGGAGATGTGGACAGTATGGGGGGAGACAGTATGGGGGAGATGTGAACAGTATGGGGGAGATGTGGACAGTACAGTATGGGGGAGATGTGGACAGTACAGTATGGGGGGAAAATGTTTTGAAAAAAACTGTGCGTTATGATTAATCGAAATTAGTCGATTAATCAATTAAAATAAAAAATTGATTAATCGAACACAACAATTTTAATCAGTAACAGCCCTAATAATTTTATATCCAGTGTAAACCTCTCACATAGTTACCACCAATGCATTTGGACAAAGCCTCTCAACCAGAATTTCTATTTAAATTGTAAAATACTTTAGAACCTACAGACACATCTCCGTACAAATGCGCTGTCGTTTTTAAAATTCAGATAGAGAAGGAGGATTCGTATTAAAGAGGAAGAAAATTCCAACTGATTTGTCAAAGCACAGTTCCAATCTCTGACTCTTCCACTGAAGTAGCAGGAGGCACGTATATCTACCTTCTGCTACAATGACCAATTGGTTCAGGCAATGTGAAGCACCCAATGCACAAACAAGCTGTCAGACTTAAAAAAAAAAAAAGAAACAATTTTTAAAGTAGTCCCATGCCATCCTTTAATGATAAAAATATTCAATTAAAATGTAAATCTGTCTTTTAAATGTAGCATTTACACCAATTATTTGTGCTCGGTATTAAGCGACTCACAAAATAGTGTATATTATGTGGTTTTGAATAATCGTAAAAAGGAAAAAAAAAAAAGATGAAATGTTTCCAAGGTAAAAGGGACAGGAGAAAGGAACAGCTATCACAATTATGCAGCTTCTTCACTTAAATATGTTTTAATAATACTTTTTTTTTTTTATCTGTAGGACAGCTTGCTATTCCTTTCATTGAAACTATGTTTTTGTGTGTAATGCTTTTCACTGGAAGATCACTTGACAGGCTCTTCAAGATTAATTTAGTCTTCCCTAAATATACACCCACACAGTGAGCCATCATGCCGTACAGCTCCCTCGAAAGTTTGACAGAGCAATAACACAACTTTATTTATTAATACGTTGGCATACTCTGGGTTTTTTTTTTTTTTCGCAGACAATCACAATGGATATCAATAATCAAAATCTGTTTGCAGCAAGGCTGCCAATTATAAAGGGCTTAACGAAGAAAATTGAAGACACTGAGGTTTTCTAAATTAACCTTCAATACCAAAAATGAATTAGCAGCTCATAAAATGACCAGACGGCAACTTTTTCTTTTTTTCTTTTTAGTCAAATGTCCATAGAAGCCATTTATTAGGAAAGCTTATTAGGTACAGACACATTACGGAGAATGAAAACAGAATAACTAAATGTAATCTGACCTCCTTACAGGTTTAAGGTCTTTGAAGGCACATTTCATAACCATAACCGGCTGTATCGGCCACAAACATCCATGTCAAGGCCCCCAGCTGCCACTATACATCCTCAGGGACATTTTACTACTACAGGGGGTCCCCGGGTTACAAACAAGATAGGGACTGTAGGTTTGTTCTTAAGTTGAATCTGTTTGTAAGTCGGAACAGGTAAATTTTGTAAGTGTAGCTCCAGCCAAAAAATCTATTTTTTAAGCTTTTTGGATAGCATAGAGAAGGGTTATCACCCCTGTAACATTTGTTTTGCTGTCTGTGCCCCTGTGCAGAAGATTTCACCTCACCTTCTGTCCGAGTGACAATTGGATTTTGAAAATTTTGGGTTGTTAGTGAAACATAGACTGGTGATAAAGTATCAGTGGAGACACCTTTTTCCCATATTAACTCTTACAGGAGTGAATTTCCCTTCCCTAGGGGTAGATTTCCTCTCACTTCCTGTTGTCTCCCTCCGTTTGTAAGTAGGAGTCATTTGTAAGTCAGATGTTTGTAAGTCGGGGACCCCCTGTAATGTACCCCAGATAGAGCTCAATACCCACTACAGCCTTCCCAACACAATTTATTTAAGGAAGGAACATCTATACATGAGATGAGCCCAACCCATCATTCCCCAACTGTTACCAACAAACAAAGACCTTGAGACCTCTGCCCAGCTGTCATGACTTTCAAAAATAAACAAAAGAAATCTCAGTAACTCAATAAATGTAACTCGAAAAAGAGCCAAAGAGGTGAAAGCAAAAGATGAAAACAAAAAATGGACAGAGGAGTGGATTATAGGCAGGTAGAACAGAAAAACTCATCCAACGATGGCAAAGCTCTGACTGATATGTCAAGTACCTTTTTTTGCCAGAAATCCAAGGCCCACCCAATGTAACCCCATCCTCCAGTCAACTGATCTGTCAAGAATCTTTTTTATTGGCTCACCATACCAAGACCTACCCAATGTAGCTCCACCCTTCAGTCAAATAAAGTGTCAAGAACCTTTTTTCTCAGCATACCAAAACCCACCAAATGTAACCCTACTCTCAAGTCAACTGATCTGTCAAGAACAATTTTTTTTGACTAGCATAACAAGACCCACCAAATTATTGCCCACCCTCCAGTTAACCAATCTGTCAAAATCCCTTTTTTGACCAGCATATCAAGACCCACCTGATATAAGAACACCCTCTCCTCAGTCAACTGATCTATTAAGAGCCTTTTTTCCCCCAACGAACTATGACCCACCCAATGTAACCCCACCCCCCACTCAACTGATCTGTCAAGAAACTTTTCCTACCTAGCATACCAAGACCCACCCAATGTAACCCCACCTTCCACGCAACTGATCTTTTAAGAACCTTTTCCTACCTAGCATACCAAGACCCACCCAATGTAACCCCACCCTCCACTCAACTGATCTGTCAAGAAACTTTTCCTACCTAGCATACCAAGACCCACCCAATGTAACCCCACCTTCCAGTCAACTGATCTGGAGTGCACACCCTAATGCAATAGGCTGCGCACACCTATGTTAGTTTATATTAGTGAATCATGTTCCCCAGTGCAGTAAAGCATGGCTTCCTGGCAAAGCACCATCTAGGAGCAAACCATCCAGATTCTATGTATGTCCTGACTTGCACAAGTGAGACAACAAACATACTAAATAATTTAATAAGAGTGCAGCTTAGACCTGTTGAGTTAACGAGGATCTTCACCCAAAAGGGGAATTTCCTCTTTTCTGCCTCCCCCATTTTCTACATCTTTGGGCACATAACATCTTTTTGGGGGGAACGGGTACCTAGTTTTGATCGGTATCCGCTCCCATTTCCATTTGGATCGCATAGACGATCCAAGTGGAAGTTCGTCCCACCCTTCTTGCCCGCAGCCTCTTGGGACACATCACAGGTCCCAGAAGGCTGCGGGAAGGTAAGACGCGAGTAGAGGAGAGCCGATCGGCTGCTCCTCTGACAGGGGGGGTCTGTGCTGATCGATTATCAGAGCCCCCCAAGCATGCCCACATGGACCACCAGGGACACCATTAGGACCACAAGGGATGCCACCACTAGTTACCACCAGGTATGCCACCCTAGACCACCAAGGATGCCAATCAGTGCCCACAATGGATGCCAATCAGTGCCTACAATGGGCATCACTGATTGGCAGGCATTATTGTTTGGCACTGATTGGCATCCATCAGTAACATTTATTAGTGTACAATATAGTGTGGATGAGCGAGTTTAGGGGGGGGGGGGGGACTTGACTGGCTTTAGTCATGACCTCAACCCGATAGAACACCTTTGGGATGAATTAGAGCGGAGACTGAGAACCAGGCCTTCTCGTCCATCATCAGTGCCTGTCCTCACAAATGCTCTTCTGAAAGAATGGTGAAACATTCCCATAGACGCACTCCTAAACCTTGTGGACGGCCTTCCCAGAATAGTTGCAGCTGTTATAGCTGCAAAGGGTGGGCCAACTCAATATTGAACCCTACGGACTAATGCCTTGTACACACGGTAAAACATTGTGACCGCAAAATCCGTCGGATTTTGGATGAAACTTGTCTTGCATACACACGGTCGGACAAAGTTGTCGGAAAATCCGATCGCTCCGAATGATGTGACTTACAAAACGTACGACGGAAGAACATAGAGGCCAGTAGCCAATAGCTTTCATCTTCAAATTTCTTCTGAGCATGCGTGGCACTTTGTGCGTCTGAATTCTCTACACACGATCGGAAAAAGTCCAATCGGATTTTGTTGTCGGAAAATTTTAGATCCTGCTCTCAAATTCCGACGGAAAAAGTCCACTAGAGCCCACACATGATCGGATTTTCCGACAACATAATCCGATCTGACTTTTTCCAGAATATCTGGAAATATGTACAGGGCATAAGACTGGGATTCCATTAAAGTTCATGTGCGTGTAAAGGCAGGCGTCCCAATACTTTTTTCAATATAGTGTATTTTACTGATAAGGTTGCTCTGGTGAATGATCATTAGCACTATCACATAGCTGAAACCATGAAAAACACTTCTCTGATGCACTTTCTGCTCACCTTTCTCACCTAACATATCCATTTCTATGTTTTGCGTGATTGTTGGGCACACCACTTGACATTTACCGCATGCAATTAGACGCTCATTCAGATACACTATCTGATATAATTTGTATGTTAATTCCACATATGTATCAAGACGTTTGAGAATCCAATTATATTCCTATGTCCGGCAACAGTTTGAACTTTTTTTTTTTTTTTGTTCATATTTCATTAGTGAAAGCCATTTTATTTAATGCACAGCATCCTGATTGCTGACCTTTTCAGCAACATTTTAAAACTGTGTCTGAAGAGCCTTGGCATGGCAAAGTACATTTTCAGACCCTCTGTGCTCAGTAATGCAGTTGAAAATAAGCCATAAAAATTCCTTTCAGCGGCGGGCAATGTGAAGTGGACTGCATAGTAAAGTGGTGCGTAGGAATGAAGTGAAATTCCACCTTTCTTGAGGAAAAAAAAAAAGAAAAGAATCTACAAGTGATCTACATACTGAAATATTCTAGAAAACTTTACAAGGTTGGGTTACCAAGAAGCTTACCAAACCAACTTCTAAGGCCCTGTGGTGTTGGGGTGATTATACTTATGTGGTAGATGCTTTTTCCCAATAGACACGTGCGATTAGTTTCGTACAAATCGTAAATTCGTACATTCGTTTACGAATTTCGGATCCAAATTCCGTTACAACGGAAACATGACTGGTGATAAATTGAAATTCACCATAACGAACATTCGTAATTGTTACGAAAAGTTAACGAACCGAAAAGTTAAAAACCCAGGAAGTCAGCACAGCCCCTCATAATGATAAATTCATCATAAAGAACATTCGTAATTGTTACGAAAATTTAACGAACCTAATGAAAATTCGTATTTCGTACAAATCCATATGTAATTTCGGACACGAATTACGAATTAATTTTAATACGAAACGGAACAAAACAAAACAAATTTATTGACGGCGCACATGTCTATTTCCCAATGAATTGCGCCCGTCCAAACTGTATTTTAGGGCATGGCAGCCAACTTTTTTTTTTATAAACTTAATTGCAAGTTTTTCAAGTTACAAAGAACAAAGCTGAACAGTCAATCGTCAAGTGAACAACCAGTTACAGTACAGAATAATGTATCAACAAAGGGTATACACAGGTCGTTAGGGTACGTTTATATGTTTCAAGAGTATGCCTGGTAGTTATAAACATTCACAACTGATAAACAGTTATGCCCCATACACACGATCGGACTTTCCGACAACAAAACCGTGGAATTTTGTTTGAAAGTTGTTGGCTTCAACTTGTCTTGCATACACAGGGTCACACAAATGTTGGCCAACAATTATGAACGTGGGAACGTGGTGATGCACAAGAGCCGAGAAAAAGGAAGTTCAAAAGCCAGTGTGGCTCCTTCTGCTTGATTCCGAGAATGTGTGAAATTTTGTGCGTCGGACTTGTGTACAAACGATCGCAAATTCAGCCAACAAAGTTTTGTTGGCGGAAAATTTGAGAACCTGCTAGCCAACATTTTGTTGGTGGAAAGTCCGACAACAAATGTTCGATGGAGCATACACAAGGTCGGACTTTCAGCCAACAAGCTCACATCCAACATTTGTTGTCGGAAAATCCGACCGTGTGTACGGGGCATTAGGCTTTCAGAGGCGAGGTAAAGCTATCATGATAAAGATGTGCACTTGGGGTGTTTGAGCCAAAGGTGCTTAAGGAAAGTAGAAAATTGTAGATGGGCTTAGGCGCAGATATATTCTATTAGCCAATGGTTGTTCAGAATAGATATTAATTCTAAGTTAGGGTGGGGGGCTTTTCAATTCCTAGCGATGGCTAGGTGGGTAGCTATGAATACGTGGGAGATGACTGTGTGTAAGGACCGGGGCCAAGTAGACATGTCCATGCCTAATAGTACCATTTGAGGCGAGAGGGTTAAACAAATTGGTAAGATGGAGAAAAGCAGCTTGGAGAGAATAGTCAGTTAGTTAGTAAGATTTGGACAGTTCCACCAGATCTGCAGTGAGTTCCCCGGGTTACCACAATTTCTCCAACATAGATTGGTGGAGGAAGGGTAGATGTGGGCAAGTTTGGTTGGCATAAGATACCAGTTAGGATATCATTCCTGAACAGCTTCCATACGGCATCCCACTTTTATTGAGCACATCAGTTGCCCACACAAGGGTTCTTCCACATCAACATGAATAGACAGCTGAAAAAGCTGAGCCACCTGGCTCCCTTGGTATTTGATCACCTCTGCATTTTTTATTTTTTTGCGTTAAAAACTAAAAAAGAGCGTACAAAGAGCCAAATTAAAAAAAAAATATTCATCAGTTTAGGCCAATATATATTCTTCTACATATGGTTTGCGCAAAAGTTATAACATCTAAAACTATGGGAAAGATTTATGCTTTTTTTATAATTTTTTTTTTTACTAGTAATGGCGGTGATCTGCATTTTTTAGCGGTACTATGACATTTCAACGGACACATCGGACACTTTTGACACTTTTTTGGGACCATTGACAATTGAGTACATGCTGCAATAAAGTAATAAATCCATAACAAGCCATGGAGAAACTGACATATATCACATAGGTTTAGGTCAGATTTTCCCCCAATTATTCATGTTTTTCTTTATGTATAAATTTGATTATGTACTGTATACAATGAATTCATTTATTTACTATGTAATATATGTCGAGTACATGTACTCAATCATGATATGGTTTGATTCCGATTTCAGAATAAATTAGATCTATATGTTTACATATTTCCATCATTTTATTTTTTATTTTTCCAGTGACTCGTATAAAGTCCCATGACCATAGCCTTTTCTTGTTTGCAAATATATATATTACATTTCTAGTTTATTATATTATTTATAGCAATTGTTTATAATACAAAAAGGCTGTATCTACACTCATGGGTTTACATCTATTTTAAGTGCATAATCTTTATAACACAATTGTGCACATTTTGCCATTTGAATACCGAATTTATCGGCGTATAACACGCACTTTTTCCCCCTTAAAATGGGGGGAAAGTCATGGGTGCGTGTTATACGCCGATACCCCCAAAAAAAAAATGACAAAAAAGTGAGCGGCGCGGAAAAATGGCGACCGCCGCCGGAAAAGACCGAACCACGGCCAAAAAAGGCCGAAGCCTCCCTGTGCTCGCTCCCGAAACAGCAGAGAGGCGGGACTCCGAGTGGAGCCGAACAGTCGGCTCGGCCTTTTTCGGTGGTGGTTCGGCCTTTTTCGGCCGTGGTTCGGTCTTTTTCGGCGGCGCATGCGCGGTTTGTCTCGCAGCGGGAAATTTAAACGTGGGCAAGGTAAATGACGCTGGCAATGCTGCAAATCACAGTGGGCAAACTACAAATGACGCTGGCAAGCTGCAAATGACACTGGGCAAGCTACAAATGACACTGGGCAAGCTTCAAATGACACTGGGCAAGGCTGCAAATGACGCTGGGCAAGGCTGCAAAAGACGCTGGGCAAGGCTGCAAATGACGCTGGGCAAGGCTGCAAATGACGGTGGGCAGGCTGCAAATGACGCTCAAATGTACGTTTTTTTTTTCCCCTAAACGTCTCTCCTAAAACGTTTTTTCCTTAAAATTCCCTCCTAAACTTGGGGTGTGTGTTATACGCCGATAAATACGGTAATTTCCGAAATGGAATGTTTTGATCTTATGTTTTGGAAATGGAATGTTTTGATCTTTCATGAACTTTGAAAACGCCTCCCAAAGGCCGACGTAAAAAAATCCAAATATTTTCTTCCTTATGCTCCCAAGTCCAAAACATCCATATTGTAAAAAAAATAAAATACATTATTATTTTTTTTAAATTTATAATTAATTAAGTTTTGGAGAGATAAATTCAGAAAAATGTTTAAAGTTTTATTTTTCCAAAATTTTATGTTTTCATTTTTCATCAGCTAAAGAAGCATGTCCCAAAGATTGGCATTATAAAACCAAATATTTTCTTTCTTATGCTTCCAAGTCCAAAACATCCATATTGTAAATAAAAAAAAAAAAAATCATTAATTTTTTAAATGTATTAATAATACATTTTTGGAGAGATCAATTCACAAACCAATGGATAAAAAGTTTTTTTTCCTAAATTGTACGTTTTCGTTTTTGGTGGTATTTGATCACCTCTGGGGTTGTTATTTGTTGCTAAACAAATAAAAAAAATACTGAAAATTTTGAAAAAAAATCGTTTTTCTTAGGTTCTGTTATAAAATGTTGTAACTAAGTACGGTACGTTTTCTCCTTCACTGATGGGCACTGATAAGGCGGCACTGATGAGGTGGCACCAATGAGATGGCACTGATGAGGTGGCACTGATGGGCACTGATATGCGGCACCGATGGGCACTGATAGGCGGCACTGATGGGCACTGATTTGCAGCACTAATGGACACTCACAGGTGGCACTGATGGGCACTAATAGGCGACACTGATGGGCACTGAAAGGCTGCACTGATGGGTACTTATGGGTGTCCCTGATGGGCACTGATAGGTGGCACTGATGGGCACGGATGGGCTCTAATAGGTGGCACTGATGGACACTGATGAGTGGCACTGATGGGCACTAATAGATGCTACTGATGGGCATCACTGATATGGAGGCACTGGCAGGCATTGCTGATGGGCACTGATTGGCATCATATGTGAGCACTGATTGGCATCATATGCGGGCGATACATGGCTTTTACTGTTTACATCGTGATCAGGTGTGATTGGACACAGCTGATCATGTGGATAAGCTGTGATTGGACACGGCTGATCGTGTGGTAAAGAGCCTCCGTCAGGGGCTCTTTACCAAGATCGGTGTTTCGTGTGCCAGACTGACACACCACACCACCGAACGCCACACTTCCGGCTTGTTATTCTGATCACATCATATGACGTCTGCTCAGGATAACACAACCACTTTGCACACGTTATATTATTATATGGCAGGCGGGAAGTGGTTAATTAACTTTTGGAGAGATGAATTCACAAAACCAAAACCAAAATTTCCAAAATGTTATGCTTATATTTTTCGTCAGCTTTGAAAGCATCTCCCAAAGAGTGACATAAACAAATCCAAATATTTTCTTTCTTATGCCTCCAAATAATCCATATTTAACTACTTCCCACCCAGCCACTGCACATAAACGGCCGGGTGGGAGCCTTCTACTTCTGACTGGATGTTCCTGAATGTCCTTCAGAAGGAGGGGGATCACCCGGACACGGCACATCTCGGATCGGCAGGAGGGCTCTGTCATTGGCCCTCCTGATCACATGACAGCCGTGTCCAATCACAGCCATCATTTGATGTAAACAAACAGCCGGTTGCTAGGCAATCGTCTCTCCTCTCCTCACATGGAAGTCGTCAATGAGAAGAGGAGAGCGGATCGCTTACAGCTTTTGACTCACTGATTACCAGTCTAGTGTAAAACAGTGTAAACACACATAACCTCAAAACACACATGTTCCCAAATTATAAAAACACATGTCCCCAAATTATAAAAACACATGTCCCCCACATATGTCCCAGTAAAATCACATGTCTCAATGATTATCTGCACACATATGTCCGTGATCACCTGCGCACATCTGTACATGATCATTTGCGTACATCTGTCCGTGATGACACAAACCAATTATTATACACTTAACTGAATTTTTTTTACTAAAAACATGTAGCAGAATACATTTTGGCTTAAATTTATGACAAAATTAGATTTTATTGGATTTCTTTTAAAATAGAAAGAAAAAAAACATTGTTTTTTTTCCAAATTTCTGCTATTTTTTCACTTATATCGCAAAAAATAAAAAACAGAGTCGTGAATAAATACCACCAAAATAAAGCTCTATTTGTGCAAACAAAATGATAAAAATGTAATTTGGGTACAGCGTAGCATGACCGCGCAATTGTCATTGAAAGTGCGAGAGCGCTGAAAGCTAAAAATTGGTCTGGGAAGGAAGGGGTGACATACATACTATGTATACTATACTATGGACGCAGAGAGTATGATACGGGAGCGCACCCGCAAGGTAACCCCCCGGGAGAGCTCTTCTCCCAGGGGGTTATCTGAGATGGGGAGGAGCTAGGAGAGCCGTCGGGGACCCCAGAGAACGCCATTCGTGGCCACTCTGTGCAAAACAGAGGTAAGTATGACATGTTTGTTATTTAAAAAAATGAAAATCGAACCTTTAGTGTCACTTTGATTAACTTTTGAAGATCTAAATTCACAAACCAATCTTTGAACATTTTCGTTTTCCAAAATGTTAGGTTTTCATTTTTTCATCAGCTATGAAAGCATCTCCGAAAGAGTGACATAATGAAATCCAATTTATTTTTTTCTTATGCCTCAAAGTCCAAAACATCCATATTTAAAAAAATAATTTTTTTTTTTTTCAAATTATGCTTAACTAACTTTTTGGAGATATAAATTCACAAACCAATCTTTGAAAGTTTTCTTTTTCCAAGATGTTTTTTTTCGTCAGCTTTGAAAGAATCTCCCAAACAGTGACATAATTAAAATAATAATTAAATATTTTTTTGTCTTATGCCTCCAAGTCCAAAACATCCATATTAAAAAAAAAATAATAATAATAATATAATAATAATAATAATTTCAAATTATCTTTAATTAAGTTTTGGAGAGATAAATTCACAAACCAATGTTTTTTTTGTAAAAATATGAAAGCTATTGGTTCAACTATTTGGGTTAAATATTTATATACAAGTAAATACATTTTAGAGTACTCTGCTTTGAAGATGTGACCCCGCAAAACCAAATGCTGGAACTCCATACAATTTCGCAATCTGTTTTTCAATCCATTTATTTTTCTGCCTGTGGAAACCCTTTTTTTTTGCTATACAGATTTTGCTGATATTTATTGAGCATGATTTTCTATTTGAAAATGTTAACCATGAGTTAGGTGAATAAATGTTTTCAAGGCATCAAAATGTAGGTGTCACTTTATTTTTGTCATTTTTCACACACATGTCACACTCATCCTCATTTGGAGGTTGATAGGTACGTTCAGAAAAGAGTTATTTTGACATGTGCCTCATGATTGCAGCAGTATTTCAGTAGATCTTTCTGGCCCTATAAAAATACTCCTCAATTGGTTCGTGTTTTGTTCCCAAGCGCGGCTTGAAGAAATTGCGGCATTTCCGAATCCCAACCAACTTATAAATAGGATGCTGAGATTGCCACTGTTAACATGAGGAGCTTTGCAATCACAATGTACTGGAATTGATGTCCAAGTAAAAAAAAAATAAGAAAAAAATCCTTACTTGGCACATGACATATATAAAAAAGAAAAAAATATATAGAATAATATGAAATATAGATTCCACTACAAGTGAAATGCATATACATCATATTATGGTTAAAAGTATGATTTCCTAAAGTTGGTGAACATTGATGGCCTTTATTCCTATGCATAACATTCAGGCTGTTGTACAGAAATTGTAGTTCTTCTTATTTATTTTGACACGGTTGATCCAGAGAAAGCAAAATATAACCCAAGGGACTTGAGTGCCAATTTATTCTCCAAAACTGAGGGGGGGGGGGGGATCCCTCCACATCAATGACAGTAATATTTATTCTATGGGAAAGAATGCTAAGGAGAATATCTTGACATATTTAGAGTTATTTTTGCCGCATATATCGGAAAAATATTTTTACTTTCTATACTCTCCACTTTTTCTCTGTAAGCGAAGGTTACGTTTTTGTGCGAACCTCCGCTTTAAGGACTGGACAGGTTTGCCCCCTTAACCACTTCAATACCGGGGGGCACTTAAACACCTTCCTGCCCAGACCAATTTTGAGCTTTCAGCACTCTCACACTTTGAATGACAATTGCGCGGTCATGCTACACTGTACCCAAATTAAATTTTTATCATTTTTTTCCCACAAATAGAGATTTCTTTTGGTGGTATTTGATCACCTCTGCGGTTTTTATTTTTTGCTAAACAAATAAAAAAGACCGAAAATTTTGAAAAAAAATGTTTTTTTGTTTCAGTTTCAAAACTTTGTAAATAAGTAAGTTTTCTCCTTCACTGATGGGCACTGATGGGGCTGCACTGATGGGCATTGATAAGGCGGCACTGATGGGCACCGATGAGGTGGCATTGATGGGCACTGATAGGCGGCACTGATAGGCGGCTCTGATAGGTGGCACTGATGGGCGACACTGATGGGCGACACGGATGGGCACTGATAGGTGGCACAAATTGGCACTGATAAATGGCACGGATTGGCATGAATAGGCGGCACGGATTAGCATGGATAGGCGGCACAGATGGGCATGGATAGGCGGCACAAATGGGCATGGATAGGCAGCACAGATGGGCATGGATGGGCACTGATAGGTGGCACGGATAGGCACTGATAGGCAGCATTGCTTTGTATTGATGGATGCCAATCAGTGCCAAACAATAATGCATGCCAATCAGTGATGCCCATTGTGGGCACTGATTGGCATCCATTGTGGGCACTGTGTGTCATCCCTGGTGGTCTAGGGTGACATGCCTTGTGCTGCGCATCCCTGGTGGTCTGGTGGCGTCCCTGGTGGTCAGTTGTGGGCATCCTCGGGGGGCTGTGCTGATAATCATTCAGCACAGACACCCCCTGTCAGAGGAGCAGCCGATCAGCTTTCCTCTGGTGGTATTTGATCATCTCTGAAAAAAATAATGTTTTTACTTATTTGCTAGAATAAATAACCAAAAAAACAATAATAAAAAAAAATGTCTTCATCAATTTAGGCCGATATATATATTATTCTACATATTTTTGGTAAAATAAATTACAATAAGTGTATATTGATTGGTTTGCGCAAAAGTTATTACGTCTACAAAATAGGAGATAGATTTATGTAATTTTTATTATTCTTTTTTTTTTACTAGTAATGGCGGTGATCAGCAATTTTTAGCAGGACTGTGACATTGCACCAGACAGATCGGACACTTTTGACACTTTTTGGGGACCAGTGACATTTATACATCCATCAGAGCTAAAAATAGCCACTGATTACTGTATGAATGTCAATGGCAGGGAAGGGGTTAACATTAGGGGGAGATCAAGGGGTTAAATGTGTTCTCTCATGTGTGTTCTAACTGTGGGGCATGAGACTGCCTGGAGGAGGAGAGAGATCGCTGTTCCTAATCTTTAGGAGCAGCAGATCTGTCTCTCCTCCCTTGACAGAACGGAGATCTGTCTGTTTACATTGACAGATCTTTGTTTTTTCTGTCAGAAGCCATCATGGGTGGCCGGCGGGCATTGCGACCTCCGGCCACGCGCATCGGCTCTGGCGTCGCACCACGGGCGGTGCTCGTGTGCCCCCTAGAGCTCTTAGGGCAGCACAGTGGTGTAGTGGTTAGCACTTTCACCTAGCAGTAATAGAGTCGCTGGTTCAAATCCCGACCACGACACCTTCTGCCTGGAGTTTGCATGTTCTCCCTGTGCCTGCGTGGGTTTCCTCCGGGTACTCCGGTTTCCTCCCACACTCCAAAGACATGCTGGTAGGTTAATTAGATCCTGTCGATAAAATTGGCCAAATATGTGTATGTTGTATGTGTATGTGTTTGTAAGCGTGTCGGGACCCCACAGGGCAAGGACTGCACTATACCACAGATGGACACCAGTGGCAAAAAGCGCCCTGAGGCGATTCAGTTCGCATAGGTTGCGCTATACAAGTCATTCATTCATTCTTAAAGCGGCCGACGTACCATCTAAGTAAGCTAATGAACATAAACATATAACATCCCACAATGGTTCGATAACAAGGTACAGTGGTCACAATATTAATCACCTTTCCAAGAGATGATCAGACAGACAGAAACAATAGGTGACCCAATTAACAATGGGAATGTACACCTAGGAGGCACACAATGGGACAAAGACACACATAACAAACAGTGATACCACCCCACCTCAGACTATCTGGCAAAAGTCTACAACAGTCTATGAGACAAACACATACAATGTTCCAGTAGTCTGAAAAGGTGGAATTAATTTATCTTCATAGATTTCTTAAAGGAATATTTTTGATAAATATTTCTGTTCCAAGTAAAGGAGCTTTTCCAACTAAGTCTGCAGGAGGGCCACCAGATTCCCTCTGACCATTAAGCTGTACAAGATTATTATTACACCTTTCCATCCACTCCGGAAGGGAAGATTTATTGTCCTTATTCAGAGAATTAATTGAAGCCTCGCTCTCAGCTTTCATCACATAGTTGACCATCATTAGAGAATGATCTGCTCTCCATAGGCCATAATCAGTGGGTAGGAGGCTTGCCCCTAGTCCTCTCCAAAAGCTCCTGTCCTGGTTGAGTCTGTCACACCCACATTTTGGGTTGTCACCAGAACAGGCATAAAGGGGAAATCTTCCAAAGGTAACATTAGTTCTGATGACAACCAAGAATTCCCTCACTCCTGTTTGACGCAGGAAGTGAAGGGGAATCTCCCCAATGGGACACAAATGGCAAAACCAAAAACCCAACAGGGGTTGTCAACCTCCCTTCTATTCAAAATTAAATAAAAAAATTGCCTTTAGCTCTGGCGCTGGAAATATTTTTTTGGGTGGGGGGGCGGCAAACAGTACCACTTCCCCCCCGGCCGGATCTGGAGCACTTACCCTATCTAGAATGGGCAGCGCTTCTTCCAGGCTTCACCGACAGCTTCCCTTGCTCGGCGGCAACGGCTTTCCCTTCCCCTGCTCTCCATGGGCATTGCGGTGGCTTCCGTTTCCACCCTCCTCTGCAGACAACTGGGACGCTTCTCTTTTTGGCCAATTTCAGACCTGCTTCTGATTGGCCAGATTAAGGATTAGTGTTTCAATAGCGAATATTCATTTGCTGTTGTAACACCTGGGTGGGCTCATGGGGCAATACTCTGCGCCACAAGCCCACCCTATTTTTTCAAGCCTATTTGAGCCTATGGCTCTAATCAGGTGCTTAAAAAAACACCCCCCCCCCACCGTTGCACTTCATGCATGAATAGGGGGTGGCCGTGAAGGCCGTGGATAGATTAATTAATAGCATTAGCTCTATCTATTCATATAGGGGGCTGAGTGGATAGAGTTGGTGGCCACCCCAAGCTTCACTAATGGACAGGCCACCACTGTCCTACACAATGTGGTGGTGAGGAGGAGTTGGTGAATACACCTGTTTTGGAGAGCTGTGAGTTTGCTGGAGGCTGCAAACATAGTCGATAAGGACTTTTAAAAACCTTGGGATAAAGACGCATCCATGCGTCTGTGGAAACCATCCGGTGGTGAAGGCCCGGCACATTGGGACATCTCTTCAGGCTCCAGTTACTGGTATACTTCTCCAACAGGATCTCAGATCCAACAAGTCTTGTAGGACCCCCCTGAGTAAGGGTGGTCGCTGGCTTTCTGGTAAGCCTCCCGTCTCTCTGTGGTGGTGGTCTCATGTGGTCAAGTCTATCTCATGTCCCACTATCTATGAATGATTCACTTCACAGCACACCAACTCAAGTCACTTCTTAACTATAATAAAACATGGATATTTGTATTTTGTGCACTATTGATGCATTGGACATTTGCTCAATCAATTGCTGTTGTGCACTGTACTGATTGTTTTTTTTACAGATTTTTATGATTTATGGTCTAACAACACGGATATTGTTTGCACTTTTGCACTTTAACCACTTGCTTACTGGGCACTTAACCTTTTTTTCACACAAATGGAGCTTACTTTTGGTGGAATTTAATCACCACTGGGGTTTTTATTTTTTGCTAAACAAACCAAAAAATACAGACATTTAAAAAAATAATTTAAAACATGTTTCATAGTTTGTTATAAAATTTTGCAAACGGGTAATTTTGCTTCTTCATTGATATCCACTGATGAGGCTGCACTGATGAGCACTGATGGGCTGCACTGATAGGCACAGATAAGATGACACTGATGGGCACTGATAAGATGACACTGATGAGCACTGAAAAGACGGCACTGAGGGGCCCTGATGGGTGGCACTGGTGGGTGGCACTGATGAGTGGCACTGATGGGTGGAACTGATAGATGTCACTGATGGGCACTGATAGGTGGCACTGATGGGCACTGGTAGGATGTTACTGATGGGCATTGGTAGGTAGCACTGGTACGTGGCACTGATGGTCATTGGTAGGTGGTATTGATAGGCAGCACTGGTGATGACGCACTGATTGGTGATTTATAGGTGGCACTGTTGGCACTGATAGGTGGCACTGTGGACACTGATGGGTGACACTGTGGGCACTGGTAGGTGGTGCTGGTGGGCACTGTTAGGCGGCGCTGGTGGGCACTGGTAGGTGACGCTGGTGGGCACAGAAGCCATACAGACATTTAAAAAAATAATTTAAAACATGTTTCATAGTTTGTTATAAAATTTTGCAAACGGGTATTTTTTCTTCTTCATTGATATCCACTGATGAGGCTGCACTGATGAGCACTGATGGGCTGCACTGATAGGCACAGATAAGACGACACTGATGGGCACTGATAAGATGACACTGATGAGCACTGAAAAGACTGCACTGAGGGGCCCTGATGGGTGTCACTGGTGGGTGGCACTGATGAGTGGCACTGATGGGTGGAACTGATAGATGTCACTGATGGGCACTGATAAGTGGCACTGATGGGCACTGGTAGGTGTCACTGATGGGCATTGGTAGGTAGCACTGGTAGGTGGCACTGATGGTCATTGGTAGGTGGTATTGATAGGCAGCACTGGTGATGACACACTGATTGGTGATTTATAGGTGGCACTGTTGGCACTGATAGGTGGCACTGTGGGCACTGATGGGTGACACTGTGGGCACTGGTAGGTGGTGCTGGTGGGCACTGTTAGGTGGCACTGGTGGGCACTGGTAGGTGACGCTGGTGGGCACAGAAGCCTCTCCACGGTCGGGACCAATGTCCCTCTCACAGCCTCCGGTGATCGGCTATCAGCGTGAGGAGAAAAAATAGCCGATTACCGACTCTGTTTACATCACTTGATCAGCTGTCATTGGCTGACAGCTGATCACGGGGTAAGGGGTTGGGATCCACCCCTTACCCCGATCTGTGATCAGCCGAGTCTCATAGACTCATGATCACAGAGCGCGCCGTGCGCGCCCTGCAGGGGGGCTTGCAGGACCCTCATGGCAAATTAAGTCCGCGCTGCAGCCGTCTTTCTGCTATAACGCGGACGGGAAATGGTTAATATTTAGTTGTGACACACACATATTTATCAATTTATAGCGCTGCACTTTTTTTTGCTATATATCTGCTTATGTGCCTACTATCTGGGTTATAGTGCTTAGCTGCTGCATGTTATTGTTGTCCATCATAGATATTTATTTTATTTTTTATTTCTTACACAATGTTTCTGTTTGTGTTTTATTTATTTTGTTGCAAATAGAATTTCGACACAAAGTAAGCCAGGCTACCATATCTAAAATATTTCCTTTGGATCCTGAAAATAGCTAAAAAATTATTTTCTTTAGTCTGAAATAAGGAAGAGACAGTGAAAAAAAGAGATATGAATCCCCTTCGCCGGCTGTCTGGGAGTCACAATGGTAGATCTCTGTTTGCAATGCAATGCTGTAAAAATGAGGAGGAGTGAATCTATATTGCTCATCCTCTTTTTAATACAGAAGAACATTTTTTTCTTATGTTCGGAGACAAGAAAATCAATCAGAATTCTGTTTTACCATAGCATTTTATTGTCACATGATTAAGTTTCATAAAAATAGGACATTTGCTGTAGCCGTGTAGGGTATTACTAATACCAGGGGTGATAGACACAGGACATAAACTTTATAACAGGCATTTCCATTCTGTAATAAAGACAGTGAACAGTGAACCCAACACGCAGGAGGTAGCAGACAAACGTTATCATTTCTTCTGAAGGGTTACAATTTAAAGATGAACTCCAGGCAGATATAAAGGATACAAATGACTTTGGCTCTCTATTCATTAATACATACTAAAATGTATTTTTCAAAACCTGAAATATAAAGTCCTGAAATTTGACTTTATATCAGCCTCTTGCAATTCCCTGTACAATAGCGTTCAGAATAGAGCAGAACAAGGAGCCAAAGAACTGTGCTGCATTGCTCATATGCCAACAAGGGACATACTGATTGGAGAAAAGAGCAGAGTAACAAAGAGATTACAGTAAAACCTTGGTTTGCAAGCATAATTTGTTCCAGAAACATGCTTGTAATCCAAAGCACTTGTATGTCAAAGCAAATTTCCCCATAAGAAATAATGGAAACTCAAATGATTCATCCCACAACATTTATTCATAAGTCCTTCAGTTTATAGTCCATATAAAAAGATTATACCCTGTTTCCCCGAAAATAAGACTTATGCCCCGTACACACGGTCGGAAATTCCGACCACAAAATCCGTCAGATTTTTTGGCATTACAATTTTTGAAAAGTGTATTTTTTCCCAAAAACTGCGTTTGACAAATCGTGCATAAATACTGTGTGACATAAAAAATTGCAAAACCCACCATCGCAAAGGTGAGGAGTACAAAGAAAAATGCATGGTGCCTCCAGTGAAACATGGAGGTGGCAGTGTCCTTCCATTGGGCTGCTGCATGAGTGTTGCTGGTGTCGGAGAGCTGCATTTCATTGATGGTATCATGAATTCATGTACTGCTCTATATATATTGAAATAGACGATGCTATCATCACTCGGTGCCCTTGGTCGTCGTGCACTTTTCCAACATGGCAATGATCCAAAACACACATCTAAGGCCACTGTTGCATTTCTGAAGAAGAACCGGGTGAAAGTGATTCAGTGGCCAAGTATGTCTCCTGATCTGAACCCAATCGGGGACCACTTATGGTGCTTTCTGAAGAGACAAGTTGAACATCACTCTCCATCCAGCATCCAGGCTCTAAAAGAATTTTTTTTTTTTTTTTGAAGAATGGAAAAAGATAGATGTTGCAATATGTCGCCAACTTGTTCATTCCATGCCTAGAAGACTTGGTGCTGTCCTTACAAATCATGGAGGTCATACAAAATGATGCTGGGACTGTGACATCATAGGGGGCGGGGTCACCACGTGACATGAGCATGTGACCCTGTCCCCTTGTCCCTATATAAGTCCCAGCACAGCGCGGCTCTGGCATTCCGGCCAGAGAGAGGGACGAGTCAACATCGGAAGAAGAAGAAGAAGAACAGGGAAGAAGAAGAAGAAGGCGGCGGCGGCGGCGCAGAAAATGACGACAGCGGCAAGAACAGAAGAGACAGCGGAAGACCCCCGAAGGCGGATCGAGACCCCCAGACGACGGCGGCGACGACGAAGAAGGTAGCTGGGCTCCTCTGCTTGGTAAAAGAGCTAGGTAAATGAGCGGAGGAGTCCGGTGAGAAGACCCCCCAAGACGGAAGAAGACCCCCGGAGCAGTGCAATAAAATATTTTTAAAAAATTGTGTGCTTTTTTTATTTACACTTTACACCTTAGGTGAATGGGTAGGGGTACATCGTACCCCATACTCATTCACATAGGGTGGGGGGCCGGGATCTGGGGGCCCCCTTATTAAAGGGGGCTCCCGGATTCCGATAAGCCCCCGCCCGCAGACCCCGACAACCAACGGCCAGGGTTGTCAGGAAGAGGCCCTTGTCCTCATCAACATGGGGACAAGGTGCTTTGGGGTGGGGGGGCCCCCTTTCCCCAGGGCACCCCCCATGTTGAGGGCAAGCGGCCTGGTACGGCTCAGGAGGGGGGGCGCTCGCTCGTCCCCACCCCTTTCCTGGCCTGCCGGGCTGTGTGCTCGGATAAGGGTCTGAGATGGATTTGGGGGATTCCCTTTAAATCCATACCAGGTGACGGGGCTAGCGCGGCGGCATCCACTGCCTTCACTAGCCCCGTCTACCTGCAGTTACATTCTAAATGAACGGACTGCTCCGTGTGTGGGCAAGTCCGTTCATTTTCAAAAGTCCCGCAGACTTTTTCCCACGGATTGTCTAGGTCCGCCGGACAAAGCCCGAACGTGTGTACGAGGCATTAGTTATATTATTAACCTTCCTTTCATGTAATGAGCTAAACTATTGTTCTATAAAAAAAGAATTTGTGAACATTTTGAAAATTGTTCTTGTGTTCATTGAGATATTAAAATCTTACTTTTCAAATGGGGTTTACTCATGTATGCTGAGCACTGTGTGTATGTGTGTATATATATATATATATATATATATATATATATATATATATATATATATATATATATATATATATATATATATATATATATATATATATATATATATATATATATCCTCAATGTGTATATATACAGTATCTCACAAAAGTGAGTACACCCCTCACATTTCTATCTTTTCAAGTGACAACACTGAAGAAATGACACTTGTCTACAATGTAAAGTAGTGAGTGTACAGCTTGTATAACAGTGTAAATTTGCTGTCCCCTCAAAATAACTCAACACACAGCCATTAATGTCCAAACCGCTTGCAACAAAAGTGAGTACACCCTAAGTGAAAATGTCCCAATTGGGACTAAAGTGTCAATATTTTGTGTGGCCACCATTATTTTCCAGCACTGCCTTGACTCTCTTGGGCATGGAGGTCACCAGAGCTTCACAGGTTACCACTGGAGTCCTCTTATACTCCTACATGACGACATCACGGAGCTGGTGGATGTTAGAGACCTTGCACTCCTCCACCTTCCGTTTGAGGATGTCCCACAGGCGCTCAATAGGGTTTAGGTCTGGAGACATGCTTGGTCAGTCCATCACCTTTACCCTCAGCTTCTTCAGCAGTGGTCCTCTTGGAGGTGTGTTTGGGGACGTTATCATGTTGGAAAGCTGCCCTGCGGCCCAGTCTCTAAAGGGAGGGGATCATGCTCTGCTTCAGTATGTCACAGTACATGTTGGCATTCATGGTTCCCTCAATGAACTGTAGCTCCGCAGTGCCGGCAGCACTCATGCAGCCCCAGACCATGACACTCCCACCACCATGCTCGACTGTAGGCAAGACACACTTGTCTTTGTCCTCCTCACCTGGTTGCCCCCACACACGCTTGTCACCATCTGAACCAAACAGGTTTATCTTGGTCTCATCAGACCACAGGACATGGTTCCAGTAATCCATGTCCTTAGTCTGCTTGTCTTCAGCAAACTGTTTGCGGGCTTTCTTGTGCATTATCTTTAGAAGAGGCTTCCTTCTGGGACGACAGCCATGCCGACCAATTTGATGCAGTGTGCAGCGTATGGTCTGAGCACTGACAGGCTGACCCCCCCCCCCCCTTCAACCTCTGCAGCAATGCTGGCAGCACACATACATCCATTTCCCAAAGACAACCTCTGGATATGACACTGAGCATGTGCACTCAGCTTCTGTGGTCGACCATGGTGAGGCCTGTTCTGAGTGGAACCTTTTGCGAGATATGGTATATACAGTGTATATATATATATATTATATATATATATATATATAAATATATATATGTACAGTATATATGTCCTCAATGTTCACAGGTCAACCCCAGAAGTTGAATTCACATATGCTATTTTCTGAGGTTTGATTTTGTTACAAACAATCAGTTGGTATTCTGAAAGGTCTGCCAGAAGGTGCCAAAAGTACATTCAAACTGAGACAAAGAAACTAATTCAAAGTGTGACACTGTAACTTATTCTGGCATCAAAGGAGAAAGTAGACATTTGATCTTTCTGGGACAAGTCACATACACCAAAAAAATATATAGCTGCTTTCAACCAAACTTCTTTTGATTGGAGCAAGTCTACAAAAACTAGACTCTCATACTGCTTCAATTAAATTGTCATTGATAAAAAAAAGGGGATTATTTAATTGAACAAAGAACAATAACAAGCAATAAGAACAAGAACATCTATAACAATATTACAATGAACAATTTCAATGACAAGAACAAAAAAAAATCAACAGCTATAATATCCATAATATGTAACAAAAGGAATCAACAACAGCAAAATCAATTACATTAACAACAATATCTATATAAACGACATAAACATCACTGAGAAATTTACTGCAGTGACACTATAATAGCTAAAGATGAGCAAAGGTTTCTTTCTTATTCTTGAAAATAAGGCTTCCATTTACATTACAATGGCAAGTTGTGAAGCAGCAGAAACAATTAGATAATGTTGGGCTCTTTTCCATCCCCCTAGTATAAAACGTATTACAATTCCCTAATTAACCACTTAAGGACTGCCCCATGTACATATACTGTGGCAGGGTGGCCCTTAAGCGCAAAATCACGTACCTGTACGTGATTTCTTGGTGCGGCTCTGGGGCGTTGCCGGGGCCGTGCTGCCGCTGTGATTGGACACAGCGTTAGCCAATCAGCAAGTCCGGTGGCCACGATGGCCACGCGCGATCATTCGTAGGAGCGGCAGAACGGTGGTCTGTCTATGTAGACAAGAAAATATATATATATATCTTGCCTGGGGGGTGTCTATAATACGCCTGTAAAGTGGTGCATTTTCCCCGTGTTTAGAACAGTACCACAGAAATACAAAATTTCTAAAGGAAAAATTGTCATTTAAAACTGATCGCGGCTGTAATGAATTGTCGGGTCTCGGCAATATAGATAAAACTCATTGAAAAAAATGGCATGCCCCCCCCCCCATTCATTACCAGGCCAATTTAGTCTGGTATGAATATGAAAGGGAACCCCGAACCAAAATGTAAAAAAAAAAAAAAATTGTGGGGGTCCCCCGAAAATCCATACTAGGCCCTTCAAGTCTGGTATGGAAATTAAGGGGAACCCAGCACCAAATAAAAAAAAAATGGTGTAGGGGTCCCCCCAAAATCCATACCAGACCCTTATCCGAGAATGCAACCTGGCAGGCCACAGGGAAATAGGGGGGAGGAGAGAGCACCCCCCTCCTGAACCGTACCAGGCCACATGCCCTCCACATGGGGAGGGTGCTTTGGGGTCTGACCAGCTGAAGGGATGGCCCTCACAGGACAGGCCCCATGACACAGATCTGTACTCACTTTAGGCAGAATCAGATCCTTTCCAGTGTCTCCTTTCCAGCCGTTTATTTTATGAGAGTCACTGAAGGCCGTTTCAGATGTTCTTGCAAAAATGTGGAAAAAAGACCGCTGTTCTGTCAGAGAGGGAGAGAGAGATCTTGTGTTCCTGCTAATCAAGAACACAGCTGTCTCTCTTCCTGCAGTCAGTCCATCCCCGATCATGTCACTTAGCCCTTTGATCACCCCTTATGTAACCCCTTCCCTGCCACTGTCATTTATAGTTACATATAGATACATAGTAGGTGAAAAAAGACACAAGTCCATCAAGTCCAACCTATGTGTGTGATTATATATACAGTGAGAGTGCATTTTTTTTAGCACTGACCACTGTATTAGTGTCACTGGTCTCTAAAAAGTGCCACTTATGCCCCAGAAATTCAGACGGAAAAAGTCTGATCCGATTATGTTGTCGGAAAATCCAATCGTGTGTGGGCTCTAGCAGACTTCTTCCGTCTGAATTTCCAACGAAAAAAAAGAGCAGGACCTAAAATTTTCCAACAACAAAATCCGATCGGACTTTTTCCGATCGTGTGTAGAGAATTCCGACGCATAAAGTGCCACGCATGCTCAGAATAAATTTGTGGACGAAAGCTATTGGCTACTGGCCTCTTCGTAGTCCCGTCGTACGTGTTTTACATCACTGCGTTCTGAAAGATCGGATTTTCCGACAACTTTGTCCGACCGTGTGTATGCAAGACATGTTTCGGACAAAATCCGTCGGAAAAAATCTGACGGATTTTGTGGTCTGAATGTCCGACCGTCTGTATGGGGCATTAGTGTCAGATTTGTCCGCCGCAATGTCGCAGTCCTACGAAAAGTAACTGATCGCCACCATTACTAGTAAAAACAATAAAAAAAATAAGTCCATAAATATATCCCATGGTTTGCAGATGCTATAACTTTTACACAAACCAATCAATATATGCTTTTTTGGATTTTTTTTTAACCGAAAATATGTAGCAGAATATATATTGACCTAAACTGATGAAGAAATTCGATTTTTTTTTACTGGATATGTTTTATAGTGAAAAAGTAAGAAATATTGTGTTTTTTTCAAAATGGTCGGTCTTTTTGTGTTTATAGTGCAAAAAATTAAAAAACGCAGAGTTGATCAAATACCACCAAAATAAAGCTCTATTTGTGGGAAAAAAAGGACGTCAATTGATTTGGGTACAATTTCGCACGACCGCACAATTGTCAGTTAAAGCAACGCAGTTCCGTATCACAAAAAATGGCCAAGATGCTGATGCCTTAAGAGTTCCCTTCACTGGAACCCCAACCCCTGAAAAACAACCCCACACCAAAATCCCCCTCCACCAAATGATTTGGACCAGTGCACAAAGCAAGGTCCATAAAGACATGGATGAGCAAGTTTGGGGTGCTTTGTGCACTGGTCCAAATCATTTGGTGGAGGGGAATTATAGTATGGGGTTGTTTTTCAGGGGTTGGGCTTGGCCCCTTAGTTCCAGTGAAGGGAACTCTTAAGGCATCAGTGTACCAAGACATTTTGGACAATTTCATTCTCCCAACTTTCTGGGAACAGTTTGGCGATGGCCCCCTTCCTGTTCCAACATGACTGCGCACCAGTGCACAAAGCAAGGTCCATAAAGACATGGATGAGCAAGTTTGGGGTGGAGGAACTTGATTGGCCTGCACATAGTCCCGGCCTCAACCTGATAGAACACCTTTGGGATGAATTAGAGTGGAGACTGCGAGCCAGGCCTTCTCATATAACATCAGTCCCTGACCTCACAAATGCTCTTCTGGAAGAATGGTCAAACATTCCCATAGACACACTCCTAAACCTTGTGGACGGCCTTCCCAGAAGAGTTTAAGCTGTTATAGCTGCAAAGGGAGGGCCAACTCAATATTGAACCCAACAGACTAATGCCGCGTACAAGCGGTCGGATTTTCCGATGGGAAATGTTGGATGGGAGCTTATTGTCGTAAATCCCGACCGTGTGTAGGCTCCATCGGACATTTTCCATCGGAATTTCTGACAAACAAAATTTGAGAGCTGGATCTCAAATTTTCCAACAACAAAATCCGTTGTCGTAAATTTTGATCTTGTGTACATAATTCCGGCGCACAAAGTTCCATGCATGCTTGAAATCAAGCAGAAGAGCCGCACTGGCTATTGAACTTAATTTTTCTCGGCTCGTCGTACGTCTTGTACGTCACTGCGTTCTTGCCGATAGGAATTTCCGCCAATTTGTGTGACCGTGTGTATGCAAGACAAGTTTGAGCCAACACCCGTCGGAAAAAAAACATGGATTTTGTTGTCGGAAAATCGGATCGTGTGTACGCGGCATAAGACTGGGATCCCATTAACTGGTTCCCGACTGGCTCCTGCACATATACGTCGGCAGAATGGCACGGCTGGGCAAAATAACGTACCGGTACGTTAATTTGAATTTACCGCCGTGCCGGCGCACCTGCCGCGAGCTCCGTGACCGTGCCTGCGGGTCCTGCGGACTCGATCGCCGCGGGGATACCTGCGATCATGTCACGGAGCTCAAGACAGCATCTCCCCATTCTGCCTAATGACAGCACACTGATCGTCTACTCCCTGTCATCGGGAGCAGCGATCAGTGTGGTGTCACACACAGCCACGCCCACATACAGTTAGAAAAATTGGGTCACTTTTATTTCTATTACAAGGAATGTAAACATCCCTTGTAATACAAAAAAAGCATGACAGGTCCTCTTAAATATGAGATCTGGAGGTCAAAAAGTCCTCAGATCTCATATTTGGACTTAAATGCAAAAAAATAAATAAAAAAAAAAGGCATTTAAAAAAATGACATTGAAAATATTTTCCTTTAATGCCCCGTACACACGGTCGGATTTTCCGACGGAAAATGTCCTATCGGACCATGCTGTCGGAAATTCTGACCGTGTGTGGGTTCCATCTGACTTTTTCCGTCGGAATTTCCGACGGAAAAAGTTTGAGATCCTGCTCTCAAATTTTCAGACAACAAAGTCCTATCGGACTTTTTCCGATCGTGTGTAGCGAATTCCGACGGACAAAGTGCCACGCATGCTCAGATCACATTACAAGACCAAAGCTATTGGCTACTAGCCTCTACGTAGTCCCGTCGTACGCAACGAACGTCACCACGTTCAGAATGATCGGATTTTCCGACAACTTTGTCCGACTGTGTGTATGCAACACCAGTGTCGGACAAAATCCGTCGGAAAAAATCTAACGGATTTTGTGGTCGGAATTTCCGACCGTGTGTACGGGGCATAAGAGGTATGGGCGGAAGTGACGTTTTGACGTCGCTTCCGCCCTGCTATGGTATAGAGATGGGTGGGGGCCATACTCAGTACAGAAAAGGACCCGATTGCCTCCGCCGCTACCGGCGGCTAGACATGTGCAATTCGTTTCGTTTTTTTTTGTTTTTCGTTTTTTTTCATTATTTTCGTTCGTTCGTTTTCGTGCGAATGAACGAATCAGTCGAATCGTACGAATCCGAATAACGAATCGTTCGAATCGTACGAATCCGATTAACGAATCATTCGAATCGAACGAATCCAAAAAACAACGAAAATCCGAAAAAAACTAATTAGAAACAACGAATGTACTAATGAAGAAAATCCCAAAAACTAAAACGAACGAAAAAATTCGTACTTTCGTAACTTTTTTTTTGTTGAATTGGTAATTTTCCGTGTCCCTTACAATGGTGCTGCTAAACGTGCTTCGAATGGATTGAACAAAAAAATTCGCACATTCGTAACTTTTTTTTTTTCGATTCGTAACTTTTTTTTTCGATTCATAACTTTTTTTTTCGATTCTTTTCTTTTTTTTTTTTTTTTTTTCGATTTGTAATTTTCTGTGTCTCTATTGAACGAAAAAATTCGTACATTCGTAACTTTTTTTTCGATTCGTAACTTTTTTTTTTTCGATTCGTAAATTATTAAAATGTAATAATAGCATACACATTACATAAAATTATGAATTATGCTCCGATTACGAATCTACGAATGTTACGAATGTTACGAATGTTACGAATGCACGAATAAATAAGAATGCGTCTGAAATTTAAACGAAAAAACGAATCAACGAAAAAATAACTCTTACGAATGTACAAATCGTTACAAATACGAACACCGACGACTTACGAATGTAAGAATCGTTACGAATCAACGGAAACGAAAAAAACGAAAACGAAAAAAAAAGATTTTTTTTCGGAAACGAAAGAAACGAAATGAAAATAAACAAATTTTTTTGTTGTGCACATGTCTACCGGCGGCTCCGGTAAGCGGCGGAGGGCGCGGGAGAGTGGCGGGAGGGGTGGGGGCACCTCTCCCGCCGCCGATAACGGTGATCTTGCGGCGAATCTGCTGCGGAGACCACCATTATCGTAAATACGACCGGCGCCTGAAGAGATGGATATCTCTATTGTGGCAGCAGCTGCTGCCGTTACCGAGATATCCCTCTTCAAAAAAAGGGATGTACATCGTCGTGCGCTGGTTGTAAAGTGGTTAAAGAGGCAAATGTGCTTCTTCAAACCAATTGTAGGCTTGTTTATATACGGTATCCAGTTGGCTTGACCTTTTTGCTAACCTAGTTGACAAAATTATTAATTGCTGTAGTTTTCCCAGGAAATATTTGAGAAAATACTGTGACAGTGTTCCCTCTTTGCATAAATTATAGCGGTATAATTCCACCGAGTACACCCACCGGACCACACACAGGTCACGAGCGTGATCAATTTGCTATGCACAAATAAACATCTTAACTAAATATGTTTTGCCGGAGAGTCAACATTTAGAAGGCAGATGTTACTTAAAAATTCATAAATTAGGCTACCTGTCAGCTTTGTACACCGGCTAAGTGTCAGCTGCAATGTGCTGTATCTGAAGGCGTAAAGCCTATTATTTTTCAGTTGACAGGAACGGGCCGATCTTTTTTTTGTGTGTGTCTTGCCGGTTACATGTCCGCAATGCACGCTAAAGTACATGTTATTAGCACACGAGAACCACAGGCCCCATGCAGATATTCTCCGGGATGCTTGACAAGCCATCTCCCATCGCCGCTTGTTTCCGATCCATGAAACGCGCTTCTATTTTTTTTTTTTTTACCTACGCAACTCAGAGAATATTGGCTTCCGCCAAGATGAAGCCGCTTGAATTAATTTGGAAATTTTTAACACAATGCCAATGAGAATTGTTGGGTACAAGCACAGCACTCAGATGTCTATCAATCATCTGACAATTTTACATGCTGACGTTAAAAAAATATATATATATAAGAAAAAAAAAAAAAGTATTGACAAACGCGGAGACAGAACAATACAGGCAGGATGAGCAAATATGTCAATTTTTTTTAAAAGAACAATGTTTGACACCATTTCAGAAAACGAGATTACAGAAAAAATAAAATAAAAAAAGGTTTTGTCATATTTAACTTTTCTTTAAAACAGAAAATATAAAATGTAATTTTTACATTTTACAGCTCGTTCCATTTTACAAGCTTTTTAGATGATGCAAGAGAACAAGACACAAGACTTTTTTTATATATATTTTGTGAATATTGGTAAAAAGGGGATTTTTTTTTCTCCAAATTTAAGTAAAAATTGGGATTTTGGTAATTTTGGTGTAGTGCCCCTGTACACACGGTCGGAAATTCCGACCACAAAATCCGTTGGATTTTTTCGACGGATTTTGTCCGACACTGGTGTTGCATACACACGGTCGGACAAAGTTGTCGGAAAATCCGATCATTCTGAACGTGGTGACGTTCGTTGCGTACGACGGGACTACGTAGAGGCTAGTAGCCAATAGCTTTGGTCTTGTAATGTGATCTGAGCATGCGTGGCACTTTGTCCGTCGGAATTCTCTACACACGATCGGAAAAAGTCCGATAGGACTTTGTTGTCGGAAAATTTGAGAGCAGGAGATAAAACTTTGTCCGTCTGAAAATCCGACCGAAAAAGTCCGGTGGAGCCTACACACGGTCGGAATTTCCGACAACATTGTCCGATAGGACATTTTCCGTTGGAAAATCCGACCGTGTGTACGGGGCATAAGCCAAAATTAATGTTTGCAAAGGCAATTAAAAAAAGCAAAAACAAACAAACAAACATGCTATACTTATCTGTTTTGTGCAGTGGTTTTTGATGAAGGCCCAAGGCCGAAACGCGTCAGTTTTTTTGGATGATGTTATTGCTGTAATGCTTAAACAAATATTTTCTATGGAGCTGTCGAGTTCCTGGCCTGTACTTTCTATGGATCTTTTGTGCAGTGGTTTTGTACAGAGCAGCCCCGATCCTCCTTTTTTTGGAGTCCCCTGCCGGCGCTCTTGTCCTCTCCCCCCTGCCAAGTGCCCCCATAGCATGCCATTTGCTATGGGGGCTGTCAGGGTTATGCAATAGATTTTTTTACCTCGTGATCTGGCCAGTAACACACCTCCTGTGTTAGAGTGCCCCACACTCTGGATTGTCTGGGGTCGGCATACACTGTCATAAGTGGTTCATGAAGACAAAAGGGGAATGAAACAGTAGCCAAAATTCACAGTAGGTGCTTTGGATTGAGGCAAGGACACACCATATATGGATAGGCTTTGTTCCTTTTCCATTTCAGAGTTTTTTTGTGTATTTTATTAACCATAACCACTTGCCGATCGTGCTATAGCCGAATGATGGCAACATTGCTGCTGTCTAGTACTGGGACCCCATCACATGACGGCGTCCTGTGATCTCACTCACCACATTCCTGCAGCGTGGCACGGTTCCTGCTGATCACATATTAAGTTAAAGAGCCAATCAGCAGCTCTTTACCATGTGATCAGCTGTGTCCAATCACAGCTGATAACGGATGTCAACAGAAGCCGGTTATTGGCACTCTTTTCCTCTTGCTGACAGAATAAGGAGAGGACAAGAGAGGCGATAACCGGTTCCTCTGAAAGGAACCACTACACTGAAAATCAGTGTCCTGATTATCAGGGCAATCCCAACAATGCCCACCAGTGCTGCCAATCTGTGCCCACAAGTGCTGCCAATCAGTGCCCATCAGTGCTGCCAATTAGAGTGCACCAGTGCCTCCTCGTCAGTGTCATCTATAAGTGCCCATCAGTGCCGCCCTATAAGTGCCCATCAGTGCTGCCTATCAGTACCCATCAGTGCTGCTTATCAGTGCCCATCAGTTCCACCTATCGGTGCCCATCAGTGCCCATCAGTGGCGCCTATTAGTGCTGCCTAGCAGTACCCATCAGTGCCACCTATCAGTGCCGCCTATAGTGCAGCCTCATCAGTCCCCATCAGTGCCCCCCACCAGTGCCCATCAGTGCAGCCTCATCAGAGCACATCAGTGAAGGAGAAAAATTATCTGTTTGCAAACGTTGAACAAAAATTTTGGTCTTTATTTGTTTATATAGCAAAAAAATCTAAGACCCAGTGGTGATTAAATACCACCAAAAGAAATCTCTAGTTGTGTAAAAAAAAATAATAAAAATATCATAAGGGTACAGTGTTGCATGACCGCGCAATTGTCATTCAAAGTGTGACAGCGCTGAAAGCTGAAAATTGGCCTGAGCAGGACGGGGGATAAAAGTGCCCCAATACGCAAGTGGATAAAGTCCTACACTCAGCTAACCAAAATAATGCTGCGTACACACGAGCGGAATTTCCGACAGAAAGATCTTTTCATTGTATATTCCGATCGTGTGTATGCCCCAACGGACTTTTTCCGTCCAAAATTCTGACGGACCTAGAAAGAGAACATGTTCTAAATTTTTCCGACGGAACCGATTCCTATCTGAAAAAACGCTCGTCTGTATGCGGTTCCGATGCACCAAAAACGACGCATGCTCTGAAGCAAGTACGAGGCGGAAGCTATTGGCTTTTGAACTTCCATTTTCTAGTCCCGTCGTACGTCACCACGTTCTTGACGGTCGGACTTTGGTGTGACCGTGTGTATGCAAGACAGCTTGAGCGGAATTTTATTTATTCCGACGGAAAAAACGCTCGTGTGTACGCGGTAGACATGTGCACAATAAAAAATATGTTTAATTTCGTTTCGTTTCTGTTCGTTTCCGTTGATTCGTAATGATTCGTAATTTCGTAAGTCGTCGGTGTTCGTATTCGTAACGATTCGTAAATTTGTAAGTCGTCGGTGTTCGTATTCGTAATGATTCGTATTTTCCTAACAGTTATTTTTTCGTTGATTCGTTTTTCCGTTTAATTTTAGTTTATTCGAAATTCGGACGCATTCGTATTTTCGTAGATTTAGTTACATTCGTACTTTCGTAAGATTGATTTATTCGTACTTTTGTAACATTGTTTTCGTAGATTCGTAATCGGTGCATAATTCATAATTTTATGTAATGTGTATGCTATTACATTGTAAGAGACACGGAAAATTACGAATCGAAAAAAAAAGTTACGAATGTACGAATTTTTTTTTCAATCCATTCGAAGCACGTTAAGCAGCGCCATTGTAAGAGACACGGAAAATACAAATCGAAAAAAAGAAAAAAAAGTTACGAATGTCCAAATTTTTTCGTTCAATCCATTCGAAGCACCTTAAGCAGCGCCATTGTAAAGGCCCATACACACGACAGACTTTTTGACAACCAACATGCAAATTAGCTGTTTTGGACCAACATGCGACCGTGTGTACGCTCCATCGGAAAAAAAAAAAACTTTCTGCCAACAAAAGTAGGATGGACCAAAGTCCGACCGTGTGTACACAAAACCAACGGACTTTTGTACAAACCAATGCAGAACCAATGCAAAAGATCAGACAACAATACAGAAGTTGACCAAAGGTGGCGGTAAAGAGCAGAAAAACGTGATTTGGTGAAAGTTGGCTGAAAAAGTCCTGCCGTGTGTATGCAATACAACTTGGGGCCAACGCCCTTTGGACAAAAATCCACAGGAAAGTTGGTCCACGGTCCTATCGTGTGTATGAGGCTTAAGAGACACGGAAAATTACGAAAAAAAAAAAAAAAAGTTACGAATGTACGAATTTTTTCGTTCAGCACGTTAAGCAGCGCCATTGTAAGAGACTCGGAAAATTACGAATTTTCGGAAAATTGTAAAAAAAAAAAAAAAGTTACGAATTTTTTTTGTTCAATCCATTCGAAGCACGTTAAGCAGCGCCATTTAAGGGACACGGAAAATTACCAATTCAACTAAAAAAAAAGTTACACATTTTTTCGTTCATTTTGATTTTCGTTGTTCTGTTTTCGTTTTTCGGATTTTCTTTCGTAGTTTCGTTGTTTCTAATTTGGTTTTTCGGATTTTCGTTGTTTTTCATATTAGTTCGATTCGATAATTCGTTATTCATTAAAAAAAATTTGAACAATAGATTTTTATTGAGTTTTACAATTTATATAACAAAAAAAAAACAGAAAATCCAGATATTGGTAAAAACAGTGAAACTTCAAGTGGAAGCTATGGCTTACAATAGTGCAAGAATATGATACAATACCATATCATGTAGAACAAGAAAATATTCATGTAACGCGATTCGAGCGTGTGGACCTAGTTATTTCATTAAAATTTTTAGCGAATCATTCGTTCGTTCATACGATAACGAATGAACGAATATAACGAATTTTAACGGAAAACGAAAAAAAACGAAACGAATTGCACATGTCTAGTATGCGGCATAAGAGTTCTTCTCCCTACCATATGATGGTAACTTCCTTCCTGATCCTGTGGATGGTCAAGAGAGAACATATGAAGGAACGGTCACTTCCACACTCACTTATATTTCTGATTTCCTTACTAATGTTGTAAATGTGCAATCATGTGACTAGCAATAAAATATTAGTACATGTAAAAGGACTATACAGCTGTAGAGAAAAACATTACAAACAATATTAGGTATACTGCTGACTCCTACACACCACAAAAAAAAAAAAAAACTTAACAAAGCTTGTCTGCCAGGCAGCATATTTAAATTCACTTCTTAGCAATGGATATGCTCTTTGACTTTGCGAAATGTCATTTAAAAGGCGCACTCCTGGGGCCTTCCCCGAACACAAGGCTGTACACATTTACATAGAGGTGAGCATCTGTGCAAGTATGACGGAGAGCCACCCTCTCCTGCTCCCCCTTATTCCGCTCAAGATTTATTTCCAGGTTCAAAATGCTTCCCTACGGGGAAAGTGGTAGGGCCAGCGCTGCCAAGGTATTTTCAATAAAACATTTTGAACTACAAACGGCAGAAACAAGAGTTGAAGTGATTTCCTACACGGCCGGTCCCTTGTCATAAATCACAAATAACAAGGAAATGCAGCATAAAGTACCATTTTATTAAATGTCTCTCAGCATTCACAACTTCATCATTCTAGCAGAGTGGAAGTTTCTTATGGGGCAAAGGTAACGGAGTCTGGAGAATAGCAAGGTGTGATTAGACAAGCTAATAAGTTGCTGCATTGAAACTCAATGTTAGCATAAGAATGGAAAGTCACCTCTCTAGTTCAAGAGATGCCGTACTATAGTGGAAGGCTGGTACCTTCACTGCGATAGAGCGTCTTCATCCTTGCTCTCTCTCTCTCTCTCTGGTTATATATATATATATATATGTCTGTCTATGTCTTTTTTTATAATAAGTACTTTATGTGTTTGTGTATATATATATATATACACAAACACATAAAGTATATATTATAAAAAAAGACATAGACAGATTTTACAGAATTTATTTTTACATATATTGTATACTATTAATGGTTCTAAAGTGCCAACAACAGACGTGACTGCCTCTCTAGCACATCAAAGGAAAAATGGACACATACTTACCAAGCATATTTAACTAATAAATGGCCACTTGTTAACAGAGCACAATAGCTGAAGCTCAGGATAAGGAAAAATAAAAAGGAAAGTGAAATGATACTGCGCAGATGAATATCAAATAGTGAGGTATACTAACGTGAACCAACAGCTACGCAAGAAATGTAGCGCTAAAACAAATACAGTGACAAGTGCATACACCAATGATGAACAATCTATTGTTCCGACCACAGTTTGATCCCATTGGGGTGAACGGTCTGTTCTCCCGGGCCTCCTGGTCAGAAGTTCAGTTTTACTCTGTTCTCCTAAGCCTATATTCAAAGTTTGTGACAATTGATCCATGTGTATTAGACATGTGCACAACAGAAAAATTCATTTATTTTCGTTTCGTTTCTTTTTTTTCCGTTGATTCGTAACGATTCGTAAATTCGTAAGTCGTCGGTGTTCGTATTCGTAACGATTCGTATTTTCGTAGAGGTATTTTTTCGTTGATCCGTTTTTCTGTTAGTTTAATTTTCGTTTATTCGAAATTCAGACGCATTCGTATTTTTGTAGATTTAGTTACATTCGTACTTCCGTTAGATTGATTTATTCGTACTTTCGTAAAAAAAATAGTTTTCGTAGATTCGTAATCGGAGCATAATTCATAATTTTATGTAATGTGTATGCTATTATTACATTTTAAGAGACACGGAAAATTACGAATCGAAAAAAAAAAGTTACGAATGTACGAATTTTTTCGTTCAATCCATTCGAAGCACGTTAAGCAACGCCATTGCAAGAGACACCGAAAATTACGAATCTAAAGAAAAAAAAAAAGTTATATAATATATATATATATATACACAAATACACAAACACATAAAGTATATATTATAAAAAAAAGACATATGCCCCGTAGGTCAGACATGGTCATAAATTCCGACCCCAAAATCCGTCAGATTTTTTCTGACGGATTTTGTCCGACACTGGTGTTTCATACACACGGTCGGACAAAGTTGTCGGAAAATCCGATCCTTCTGAACGTGGTGACGTTCGTTGCGTACGACGGAACTACGTAGAGGCTAGTAGCCAATAGCTTTGGTCTTGTAAAGTGATCTGAGCATGCGTGGCACTTTGTCCGTCGGAATTCGCTACACACGATCGGAAAAAAAGTCCTATCGGACTTTGTTTTCGGAAAATTTGAGAGCAGGATCTAAGTCAGATGGAGCCCACACACGGTCGGATTTTCCGACAACATGGTCTGATAGGACATTTTCCGTCGGAAATTCCGACCGTGTGTACGGGGCATTAGACAGATTTTACAGAATTTATTTTTACATATATTGTATACTATTAATGGTTCTAAAGTGCCAACAACAGACGTGACAGCCTCTCTAGCACATCAAAGGCAAATTGAACATACTTACCAAGCATATTTAACTAATAAATGGCCACTTGTTAACAGAGCACAATAGCTGAAGCTCAGGATAAGGACAAATAAGAAGAAAAGTGGAATGATACTGCGCAAATTACCCTATTTATCGGCGTATAACACACACTTTTTTCCCCTAAAATCAGGGGAAAATCGTGGGTGCGTGTTATACGCCGATCCCTGACGATCTCTGTACTTCGGCTAGTCTCGGCTCCTCTGGTAGTCCCGCCCCTGACTGTGAGCAGAGCCGAGACTAGCCGAAGTACACTTGGATTTCTGTATGTTGTCGGCGCTCGCTCCTCTCGCAATCAGTGGAGGTGGGCGGGACTGCGAGAGGAGCCGAGACTAGCCGAAAGTACACGCGGCTTTCGGTATGTTGTCGGCGCTCGTCCTCTCCACTCAGTCGGTGCCAATTTTTAAATCAGCAGTGCTGCAACTAGACAAGAAAATGTTGCAAAGGCACTGGGCAAGGCTGCATTGGGCAAGGCTGTAAAGGCACTGGGCAAGGCTGCCCTGGGCAAGGCTGCAAAGGCACTGGGCAAGGCTGCAAAGGCACTGGGCATGGCTGCAAATGCACTGGGCAAGGCTGCAGATGGACACTGGACAAGGCTGCAATGATGGACAAGGCTGCAAATGGACACTGGACAAGGCTGCAATGATGGACAAGGCTGCAGATGCACACTGATAAGGCTGCATTGATGGGCATTTAAATGTATTTTTTTTTCCTTAAACTTCCCTCCTAAAAGTTTTTTTCCTTAATATTCCCTCCAAAACTTGGGGTGCATGTTATATGCCGGCGCGTGTTATACGTCGATAAATATGGTAATATCAAATAGTGAGATATACTAACAAGAACCAGCAGCTATGCAAGAATGTGACAAATGTTCAAATACGGAAGTGAAAAAAAATGTAGCGCTAAAACAAATACAGTGACAAGTGCATTGTTCATCAATGATGAACAATCTAATAATCATTAAATGAAAAAATTAACACTAAAGTCCAACATAGTGAATTAAGTGAAATGAGGATGAGAAAGATATTATGTGAGTCCCATAACATAAATCAAATCCTAGAAAGGAAAAATATAAAAGTCCACAACAATAAAGTGATGATCTTCCAGTGTGAAAAGGTGTGATATGGAACATCAAAGGTGGGGAATCCTTAAGGTGGATAGGATTAAACACTCCTACTGGAACAAGTGGCCCCGGATGTCAGTGACACTGAATCATGAAAGCCTGAAAATCCAGATTAGTGGTTCTCCCGGATGGATACGAGGACCCAGGATCTCCGATGATATCTCCAAACAACCTTGTAGGTATTGACCGGACCGAAGGGGCAGCTATCCAATAGGAACACCACGACAACTCTCATCCAAACAAAGTATGTAGGAAAAAAGAGAAGGAGGGCTCCGATAGTGCAGGTCAAAAAAGTAGGTTTATTAAAACCGGCATACATGAAATTAAAAAGTGATCATGGTGAATAAAAAGCAATGTGGGGAGCAATGAACCTTGCGGGTCCACTTGTTCTGGTAAGCGTGTTTAATCCTATCCACCTTAAGGATTTACCATCTTTGATGTTCCATATCACACCTTTTCACGTTGGAAGATCATCACTTTATTTTTGGGGACTTTTAGATTTTTCCTTTATAGGATTTGATTCATGTTATGGGACTCATGGGTATTCATTTTTTCATTTAACGATTATTAGATTGTTTATCATTTGTGTGTGCACTTGTCACTGTATTTGTTTTAGCGCTACATTTTTTTCACTAAGGAAAAATAAGTCTGTAAATAAGCCCATCTCTGTCTCTGCTTTGCATGATTCTGTGAAGAGAGTCTGAAAGCAAAGCAGTTTCTGTCATATTTTTGCTTTAGAAAATAGATAATGCTAAGAGAATTATGTGGCATGGGTAGATCCTATATTAAATGTTTATAAGTAACAAAAAAGATTTGAGTAAATCCTTTAAAATGTACAAAATATGAAATGCTTTTAAAGCTAAAAAAATTATAATTTCTCTTTAACCTTAGCAACCACTTGACGTGGAATGGAGTTTAAGATGAAAAGCCACCTTTCCAGTTCATGAAATGCCCAAGTATACTGTGATATACTGCTATAAAACAACCTTTGTATATACTGTATCTGTTGGCACAATATAAATCCTGTATAATGTATACAGGATTTAAATACCAAAAACCAAAAGTATTGGGACTCCTGCCTTTCTTCTTTTACAAGCACATGACCTTTAATGGCATTAGTCTGTAGGGTTCAATGTTGGGTTGGCCCACCCTTTTCAGCTATAACAGCTTCAACTCTTCTGGGAGGGCTATCCACAAGGTTTAGCAGGGTGTCTATGGGAATGTTTGACCATTATTCCAGAAGTGCATTAGTGAGGTCAGGTACTGATGTGGAACAAGAAGCACACAATTGCGCCCCCCCCCTCCCCCAGTAGCTACTTCACAGAATAACATACAGGTACATGATCTTTATGGACCTTTCAGAACACCCAAGGTCACCTTACAAAGATAAAAATAAAGTAACAAAAAAGTTAAATTAATAAAATAAACTACAAATACATTCAATTTCAGAAGCAAATCAAAGAATTCAGACCAATTATACTATTTTAAAAAGATGAGTTTTGAGACGTGATTTGAAGATGGGTAGGAAAACAATGTTGCAGATGTCAGGTGGCAGGGTATTCCAAAGTCGGGGGCAGAGCAGCTAAAGGCTTTCAATCCCATAGTGGGCAAGTGGGCGTATAGAACATTGAGATGAATGGAAGAAAAAGAACTGAGAGTACGGAAAGGTCTGTTGATATGCAGGAGTTCAGAAAGGTACAGAGGAGCGAGGTTAAGAATGATCTTAACCGCTTCAATACAGGGCTTTTAAACACCCTTCCTTACCAGAGCACTTTTTGCGATTCGGCACTGCGTCGCTTTAACTAACAATTGCGCGGTCGTGCGACGTTACACCCAAACAAAATTGACGTCCTTTTTTTCCCACAAATAGAGCTTTCTTTTGGTGGTATTTGATCGCCCCTGCGGTTTTTATTTTTTGCGCTATAAACAAAAGAAGAGCGACAATTTTGAAAAAAAACACAATATTTTTTACTTTTTGCTATAATAAATATCCCATTTTTTTTAAAAAAAACTATTTTTTTCCTCAGTTTAGGCCGATACGTATTCGTCTACATATTTTTGGTAAAAAAAATCGCAATAAGCGTATATTGATCGGTTTGCGCAAAAGTTATAGCGTCTACAAAATAGGGGATAGATTTATTGAATTTTTTTTTTTTTTTTTTACTAGTAATGGCGGCGATTTGCGATTTTTTTTTTTCGTGACTGCGACATTGCGGTGGACACTTCGGACACTTTTGACACATTTTTGGAACCATTCACATTTACACAGCGATCGTTGCTATAAAATTGCAATGATTACTGTGTAAATGTGACTGGCAGGGAAGGGGTTAACACTAGAGGGCGCTGGAGGGGTTAATGTGTTCCCTGATAGGAGTGATTCTAACTGTGGGGGGAGGGGACTCAAGGGGAGGAGACCGATCAGTGATCCTCCGTACTGGGATCACATGATCGGTCTCCTCCCCGCTGACAGGACGTGGAGCTGTGTGTTTACACACACAGCTCGACGGTCCCGCCCGGTCCCGTTGTTTTAACGGGCAATCGCGGGTGCCCGGCGGACATCGCGGCCGCCGGGCACTCGCACCGGGTCCCGAGCGATGCCGCGGGCGCACGCGCGCGCCCCCCAAGCGGCCGGGAATCCGAGGACGTCATATGACGCCCACCCAGGATGGTAGATCCACCTTGTGGGCGTCATATGACTATACGCGGGTATTGAAGTGGTTAAAGGTAAATAACAAAATCTTGAAATCCATACAATATTGGAAGCCAGTGAAGGTGCTGAAGGACAGGAGTGATGTGATTAAAGGAGGGGGTTCTAGTGATGATGCGAGCAGCAGAGTTTTGAACCAGTTGCAGTTTATGGAGGGACTTGAAAGGGAGACCAAAAAGAAGGCAATTGCAGTAATCTATGCGGGAAGTGACTATATTGAAAATTAGAACGGCAGTGCTGTTGAGTGTGAGAAACAGACGGAGACAATTAATCTTACGTACTGTAGATGGAAATTTGCTGATCAAGTGACATTACTGATGTAGGCTTGAAAAGATAGTGTGCTATCGAGGATGACACCCAGACTCTTTGCCCGAGGGGAAGGAAATACTATGGAATTATGCAGTGCTAAAAATAAAAGCATAAAAATATGCAAATAAAAAGTCCCCTGCAATTTAGCATAAAAAGTCCAAGTTCACACATATCTCTTATGGTGCCAAAAGAAATTGAGACCCCCAATATTACCTCTGACACTTTCACACTCGTTTGCCCTCTGGGATAGTTTGAGAGGAAACACACAATTGACCTCCTCGCTAGAGCCTTTAACGCAACTCTTCCAGAACCCGACATTCCCATCAGGGTTGGAAATGAAAGCCTTCAGTTGGTGGCTCAACAAGGGGCTATATAGTATTGGGCACTTTTTCAGACCTCTGGGCCCACTTTCTAAAGCATACTGCATCAGCAAATTGGGTATGCCACCCTCTGAACTCTTTCGCTTCAACCAGATCTCCAACTTCCTCCACAAACTATGGAAAGCTCAACCCAATAATCCCTATGAACAGTGGTGTAGTCAAGCTGATGAGCAGAGGGGGGGGGGGGGGAATCACAGTGATCTACAAGGCACTGTCTTCCATGTGCACTAAGACTTCCTATATGTTGGCCTGGGAAGAGGACCTTTCTCAACAATGGGAACCGGAGACATGGAATATAATTTTTTTTAAGTCATACAAGGGTGTTCTTAACACTAGCCTCACAGAAGCAAGTATAAAAGTACTTTCCAGATGGTACTTGGTCCCATCTAGACTGGCTAAGCTATACCCGACATCATCCCCTCTTTGTTTTCGAGGGTGTAACCTCAGGGGTGATATGTTACATGTATGGTAGGGATGTCCCAGAATTAGGAGTTTTTGGAACAAAATCTTCTCCTTGATCCATAAGGCTATAAGTGTTCCTACTCAGACATCTCCTCATATCGCTCTTCTCAACTTTCCGGTGTTGGCTTCCTCCAAGATTTATTTTCTTCATCCTTTTGGGAGCCAAACTCACCCTAGCCAAAGCTTGGAAAAAGTCAACTGTCTTGGTTTTATTAGCCAAAAGAAAAATTTATTGGATTATGGCTCAAGAGAACATAGCAAGTATACTCTTGGACCGCATTGAGGAATTTGAAAAAAATCTGGGAACCTTGGGCAGCCCTCATAAAGGTTCCCCTACACCCCTGACCCCAAACCGATTACACACTCAGCCTTACCTGGCAGTACTCTCCCCTAGTCGGTCCTTCTCCTCCTTATCTTCTTCGGCTCTCTTTCTTTTCTTTCCTCTTCTTCTCCTCTCTCCTTTGGTAATGGGCACAGGCCCTCACCTTCACTGACATAGCCAACACTGGTGTCTGGTTGCTTTTCAAAAGCCGGCACTACATATTTAACAATGTCCTTTTTTTGTTTGTCTTTGTGTTCTTTTTTTTGAATTATATGTCACATTATTACCTTTGGGTTTATTTTCCTTGTTACATATTGGCTGAACAATAGCTAGGTACTCTTCTGTTGTTCAACCTAGGAGGGTGGAGTTGTTACGACCACAGTTTGATCCCATTGGGGTGAACGGTCTGTTCTCCCGGGCCTCCTGGTCAGAAGTTCAGCTTTACAGAAGTTTGTGATTGATCCATGTGTATATTAAGTACTCCAAGCGCCATACAGTGTGTCTTACAACTATTGTTTCACTGGCCATGTTGGCCGACACAGGACAGATGGTCCTATACACGCTTTTGTATGCTGTTTTCTATAATTAATAAAAAAATATTGAAATAGAAAAAAAAAAATAGTCCATGTTCAGACTGGATTCACCCACGGTGTATACAGAACAAACCAAGGTGAATTAAATATTCTCCACCAAACACCAACACACCGTGCCTCTTACCGCAAACAATGGACCACTAGATTATAGGTGGTCAGATAGGCATGTTATATGCATAATATCACAACTCCACTCAGGTAGCAGATAATTGGATCTCATACAGTCTCAACATGTGATGAATTCATATATTAAATACAAAGAAAGCAACTCCTCATGGTGCAGTATGTTGAATCAAAGCAAATTTATTCCATAAAAAGCATTCAAAAAACTCACGAGCATGTCAGGGGCTAAAATCGGTTCTAGGTTTCAACTGTTGCCAACCAACAAGATGGCTGTGGTCAGTGTATATAGCGTTGTGATGTCAGATCTCCGGGCTCCACCCTACGTGGCGTTTCGTCCAATAGGGAACGTCGTCGGGCCCCTTTTTCTGAACATGGACTTTTTATGCTAATTTACAGTGGACTTTTTATTTGCATATTTTTATGCCTTCATTTTTAGCGCTGCATACCTGTATTTTCCCTTGTTTTATTGTCACCAACAATTTAATGCTAGCTGCTCTGTAGGAATTATAGCGCAGTGATCAATTCTTATTTATATTAATTATCTATATTAACTGAAAAAACTGTTAAGCTTTGTCAAGGTGGATTTTGTACCAATGAGGAGAACATCAGGTTTTGTCACTGTTCAACTTGAGAAAGTTGGAAGGGAGTCCGTATTTGATTTCCTGTAAACAACCGATAAGGGATTTGGATGGAAGGGTGGTACTAGGTTTAGTAGACTGGTAGAGCTGGGTGTCATCCGCATAGCAATGGAACTGGATGTCAAATTTACAAAATATGAGACCAAGAGGAAGAAGATAGATTAAGAACAGAAGGGGCCTCAGGACGGAACCCTGGGGCATGCCAGTAGAGAGTAGAGAAATTAAAGATTTGAGTGGATGACTAGTATCATTCACTGGATTTGAAAGATCATTGGACCGTGGATGAGGGTAAGTACAATTGGGTCATAGAAACTTTATTTAAATAAAAATATTGGCTGTTGTTAGCTGGAGGGGTAGACAATTGTAAGTTTGGTTCCTTGACAGTCTTCAGCTTTTACCGATGCTGGACATGTCTCAGTCCTTTAAATTCCTTTACTAAGATATTACCTTCTCTGAAGCAAAATAATTAATTATACAGTAAATTAGACAAAAACTCTGGGAATGATCCATGATTTAAGCATTCAAAACTTTATAAATATGCCTTAATTGGGTTTTATATCCTTATTCTACAAACAGCTTAATTGACTGTTTTATTTTATATTTAGCCATCGTTGACTCGCTATGATCATTTAAGAAATATGAATAGCAATGGTTCTTCATCCTCATTGCTGTTTCAAATCTTTAAATTGACATGATTTATAAAATAAAGTTTTTTTATTAAATGCAAGTGATAAAAAAATGACCCTGTGCATGAAAGAAACATTTTTTTTTTTTTTTACTTGACATTCTTTTTTTTTTTTTTTTGCAACTTTAGTGTAATTTGTATAAAACAACTGCAAAATATATAATTTGCTCTTAGAATTTAAACGGTTTTCAAATTCTGCTTTGATACAACTCGCGTTTTGAAAAAGAAAGAGATAATGGAGTCCTGAAGTGTCAACAAACACCTGAGACAGTCTTCAAACTTGAATGTTTGTGTAATTTGCACTCTCTAGCACATCAAAAGCAAATTTACTGTAAATTATCTATTTTTTTTTCTTGAGTTGGAATTATATGCCTTTTTTTGTGGTAATTTCATTTGATAGTAATTTGAGACATTGTGAAACACATAGGGCTTAAAAAAAAGGTGTAAATAAAAAAAAAAAACAGTTTGAATGTATCTTCTAGAAAGTATTTGGTGTATGCCAGGGGTGTCAAAACTTTTTTCAAAGCGGGCCAGATTTGATGAAGTGAGGGCCGACCATTTTGCCTGACATTTGTTGAAACATAAAAATTTGGTCTTATGCTGTGTACACACGGTTGGACTTTCCAGCAGAAAAAGTCAGACGGAATCTTTTCATCGGATATTCCAATTGTGTGTGGGCCTCATCTGACTTTTTTTTCGAAAATTCTGAAGGACCTAGAAATAGAACATGTTTTAAATATTTCCGGCGGAATCAATCCCTATTTGGAAAACCGCTCATCTGTATGCTGTTCCGACAGACCAAAAACGACGCATGCTCTGAAGCAAGTACGAGACGGCAGCTATTGGCTTCTGGCTATTGAACTTCCTTTTTCTAGTCTCGTCGTACGTGTTGTACGTCACTGTGTTCTAGACTGTCGGACTTTTGTGTGATCGTGTGTAGGCAAGACAGTTTCAGCGGAACTCCACCGGAACTCCATCAGAAAAATCTTCATTCCGCGTACACATGATCGGAATTCCAGCAAGAAAAAGACCAATGAGAGCAGAAATTGCAACGGTATGTAGGCTCCATCGGAAATTTGCTGGCCGAATTTCCGACAGCAAAAAATTTAGAGCATGTTCTCAATTTTTCCGACGGAAAAGGTTTCTATCAGAAATTCCGATCGCCTGTATTAATTCTGACGCGCAAAATTCCTACGCATGCTTGGAAACAATTTGACGCATGCACGGAAGCATTGAACTCGGCTCGTTGTAGTGTTGTACGTCACCGCGTTCTTGATGGTCGGAATTTGGTGTGACCGTTTGTAGGCAAGACAGTTTGAGTGGAATTCCGTTGAAATTCCGTCGGGAAAACCATCAGAGCTTTTTCCGACGAGAATTCCAATCGTGGAATCGTTTAGAATTTTCAAATTTTAGAATTTATAAATTGCGATCATAACGAAAGACCCAAAAAAATAAAAAAAAATAAAACAAAACAAAAGGAAACAAAAACTAACAATTTTTTCGGCAGTGCATGTCTATTGTCGGCTTCTGGTGACCAATCGTCGGCCGGCACCCGCTGATTGGTTCGTGCTGCAGCCAATCGCAGCACAGCCAAAGGGGGGGGGGGCGCAGGCACGCTCCCTAGCCCAGCGTGTGGATCAATTAATGCTTAAAATGAAACAATAAAAGTGAAATATTCTTTTAAATTCTGTACCTGGGGGTGTATATAGTATGCCGGTAAAGTGACACATGTTTCCCGTGTTTACAACAGTCCCTACACAAAATTACATTTCTAAAAAAAAAAAGTAATTTAAAAGTATTTGCGGCTATAATAAATTGTCGGACCCGGCAATACACATAAAAGTAATTGAAAAAAATGTCATGGGATTCCCCCACAGTCCATTACCAGGCCCTTTGGGTCTGATATGAATATTAAGGGGAACCCCTAATCAAAATAAAAAAAAAAAAATGCGTGGGGGTCCCCCAAATTCCATACCAGGCCCTTCAAGTTAAGGGAAACTCTGTGCCAAAATTTTAAATAAAAATGTCGTGGGGTCCCCCCAAAAATCCATACCAGACCCTTATCCGAGCATGCAACCTGGCAGGCCGCAGGAAAAGAGAGGGGACGAGAGAGCGACCCCCCCTCCTTAACTGTACCAGGCCACATGCCCTCAACATGGGGAGGGTGCTTTGGGGTAGCCCCCCAAAGCACCTTGTCCTCATGTTTATGGGGACAAGGGCCTCATTCCAACAACCCTTGCCCGGTGGTTGTGGGGGTCTGCGGGCAGGGGGGGTTTTCGGAATCTGGAAGCCCCCTTTAACAAGGGGACCCCAGATCCCAGCCTGCCCCCTGTGTGAAATGGTAACGGGTACAAATGTACCCATACCATTTCACAAAAAAGTGTGAAAATGGTAAAAATGACATGACACGGCTTGGGACAAGTCCTTTATTAAAAAATAAAAAATGTCCCACAAAGTCTTCTTCTTCTTCTCTTGCTCTGCCGACAGATCGAAAAAGAAAAAAAATAAGGCCTCCGACCCGCCTCCATTTATAATTGGGGGCGGGGCCACACTGTGATGTTCCCAGGTGACCCCGCCCCCCTCGGACGCTCAGAGACTTCCCAATGGCTTCCCCGGGGCATCAGAGAGGGGCGGGCCACCCGTTTACGTAACCGGGTGGCCCCGCCCCCCTCTGACTAATTACGTTTGACTCAAACATCGTGCTCATCCCTACTAGGTAGTCGGTACGTGATCCTGTCCTGGAGAGCCACCGTGCTGTCGTATATATGTACTGTATATGGTTGGCAAGCGGTTAAAGGAAAGAAAAGATTTCAAGCACAGAATAAAACTAAACAGAGCTGGCTGTATAGGGCAGATAAACCACATTTTAATCAATAAATATATAGATATATTGCACTTAGAAATAAGTGACTTGATCAGAGAAAATCACAAGGTAAAGCAAATCCCATCCCATTTAATTTCCCTGGTCATATGTTCTGATCAAGTTGTTATTTGTAAGTGCAATGTATCTATATTTATTGATTAAACGGTGGTTTATCTACCCAGTGCGCTCTGATTTTATTTTCTCTTTTACTCTTTGTTATATTTGCCTAAAGGGTGAGCTGACAGCCCAGGCATCAGTGAGGTACGCTTCCCTTGAAGAATAGTTCAAATACATTATTGTTTATTTGCTTATGCCTGCATTTTTTTCATTGGTGACAATGGGGGGTTGATTTACTAAAGCTGGAGAGTGCAAAATCTGGTGCAGCTCTGAATGGTAGCCAATCAGCTTCTATCTTCAGCTTGCTCAATTGACCACTCGCCGACCAGCCGGCGTCATTATACTGAGGCAGGTCGGCTCGTTCCCGCAGATCGACGTAGGCGTTAGACATGTGCGATTCGTTTTGTACAAATTTTTCGAAATTCGTACATTCGTACGAATCCAAAATACGAATTTTTATGCATACGAATTCCGTACGTAATGCGAAATTTCGTTACGAATTTCGGATCCAAATTAACAGAAACGTGACTGGTGTTTATGCATAAGAATTCTGTACGAAATACGAAATTTCGTTTACGAAATACGAAATTTCGTAAACAAATTTCCGTTTTAAATTAACAGAAAGTATCAGAAACGTGACTGGTGTTAATATGCAGAAGAATTCTGTACGAAATACGAAATTTTGTTTACGAAATACGAAATTTTGTTTACGAATTTCCGATCCAAATTAACAGAAACGTTACTGGTGTTTATGCATAAGAATTCTGTACGAAATACGAAATTTTGTTTACGAAATACGAAATTTCGTAAACAAATTTCCGTTTTAAATTAACAGAAAGTATCAGAAACGTGACTGGTGTTAATATGCAGAAGAAATCTGTACGAAATACGAAATTTTGTTTACGAAATACGAAATTTCGTTTACGAATTTCCGATCCAAATTAACAGAAACGTGACTGGTGTTTATGCATAAGAATTCTGTACGAAATACGAAATTTCGTTTACGAAATACGAAATTTCGTAAACAAATTTCCGTTTCAAATTAACAGAAAGTATCAGAAACGTGACTGGTGTTAATATGCAGAAGAATTCTGTACGAAATACGAAATTTTGTTTACGAAATACGAAATTTCGTTTACGAATTTCCGATCCAAATTAACAGAAACGTGACTGGTGTTTATGCATAAGAATTCTGTACGAAATACGAAATTTCGTTTACGAAATACGAAATTTCGTAAACAAATTTCCGTTTTAAATTAACAGAAAGTATCAGAAATGTGACTGGTGTTAATATGCAGAAGAATTCTGTACGAAATACGAAATTTCGTTTACGAAATACGAAATTTCGTTTACGAAATACGAAATTTCGTTTACGAATTTCCAATCCAAATTAACAGAAACTTTTAAATAAAAAAAAATTAGAAAATAAAAAATTTGGACGAAATCCGAATTTCGTACGAATCCGAACGGAATTTCGTATACGAATTACGATTTTTTTTTAATACGAAACGGAACGAAACGAAACAAATTTTTTGACGGTTCCCATGTCTAGTAGGCGTACATCGGCTCCTTTAAGAGCCATAGTAGGCAGGTGTGCCCGCTGCATGGCGGGGGACTCAATGTGCGTGGCCGGTGGCCGCGATGTACGTTCCCAGCGGACGCGATGTGTGTGCCCGGCTGCCGCGATGTCCGCCGGCCACCCGCGGTAAAGAGAGCCAGAGCAGGGATCTGTCAATGTAAACCGAAACATACAGGGATATACAATGTAATACTGACATATAATCACACACATAGGTTGGACTTGATGGTCTTTTTTCAACCTCACCTACTATGTAAACAGACAGATCCCGTTCTGACAGGGGAGGAGAGGCAGATCTGCTGTTCTTAGTGATCAGGAACAGCAATCTTTCTCCTCCTCCAGTAAGAACCCCCCCCCCCACAATTAGAAACAGCTCCAAAGGGAACACATTTAACCCCTTGATCGCCCCCTAGTGTTAACTTCTTCCCTGCCAGTGACATTTACACAGTAATCCGTGCATTTTTATAGCACCGATCGCTGTATAAATGTCGATGGTCCCAAAAAAGTGTAGATCTGTCTACAATGTCTGCAATGTCACAGTCCCGCTAAAAATCACAGATCGCCGCCGTTACCAGTAAAAAAAATAATGATAAAAATGCCATAAATATATCCCCTATTTTGTAGACGCGATAACTTTTGCGCAAACCAATCAATATATGTTGATTGCGATTTTTTAACAAAAACATGTAGAAGAATATACATTGGCCTAAACTGATTTTTTCGGTATCCCCGTGTTCGGCTGGTGGTCCGGTACAAGATGAAAGTGGTCTCTGTGGCGGGTTCGCTGCAAGATCACCTTTATAGGCGGCGGAAGAGGGCCCCCCTCCCGCCGTGATCCGGTGCCCTCCGCCGCTTACCGGAGCCGTCGGCAGCGGCGGAGGTGATCATGTCTGTCCCCTGGGCTGACATGGAGATGAGTGAGGGGGAAGATGGCCCCCACCCGTCTCCATGACACTTCAGGGTGGAAGCGACGTCAAAATGTCACTTGCACCCATAGCTCTTAAACGACCATTTTTATTTTTTTAAAATGGCAATTTTTATTAAAATTTTTTCTTGCATTTTTGTGTAAATATGAGATGTGAGGTCTTTTTCACCCCCAGATCTCATATTTAAGAGGTCCTGTCATGCTTTTTTTCTATTACAAGGGATCTTTCCATTACTTGTAATAGGATTAAAAGTGACACTTTTTTTTTTTTTTTTTAAAACAGTGTAAAAATAAAAAGTAAAAGGTAAAATAAATAAGAAATAAACTTAATTTTTTTAAACGCGCTCCGTCTTGCCGAGCTTGCGTGCAGAAGCGAACGCATACGTGAGTAGCACCCACGTAAATAGTGTTCAAACCACACATGTGAGGTATCGCCGCGATCGGTAGAGCGAGAGCAATAATTCTAGTCCTAGACCTCCTCTGTAACTCTAATGCCGCGTACACACGAGCGGACTTTTCAACGGACTAGGTCCGACGGTCTTTCCGACGGACTTTCGACGGAGTTCCGACGTACTTTTCGAATGAACGGACTTGACCACACACAGTCACACTAAATTCTGACGGATTCGATCGCAATGACGTACGACCGGCCTAGAATAAGGAAGTTCATAGCCAGTAGCCAATAGCTGCCCTAGTGTCGTTGTTTGTCCGTCGGACTAGCGCACAGACGAGCGTATTTTTCGATAGGAACTGGGTCCAGCGGAGTTCCGACGGGAAAATGTAAGACATGCTCTATTTCTAAAGTCTTCGGATTATTCGACAGCAAAAGTCCGATGGAGCCCACACACAGGATCGAATTGTCCGACGGATTCGTTCTGTCGGACCTTTGCTGTCGAAAAGTCCGCTCGTGTGTACGCGGCATTAACTTGCAACCGGTAGAATTTTTTAATTGTCGCCTATGGACATTTTTGAAGGGTAAAAGTTTGTCGCCATTCCACGAGCGGGCGCAATTTTGAAGCATGACATGTTGGGTATCAATTTACTCGGCGTAACATTATCTTTCGCAATATAAAAAAAAATTGGGCTAACTTTACTGTTGTCTTATTTTTTCATTAAAAAAATAAATAAAATTTCCAAAAAAAGTGCGCTTGTAAGACCGCTTCGCAAGTACGGTGTGACAGAAAGTATTGAAACGACCGCCATTTTATTGTCTAGGGTGTTAGAAAAAAAAATTATAATGTTTGGGGGTTCTAAGTAATTTTCTAGCAAAAAAAACTGTTTTAACTAGACATGTGCACAACAAAAAAATTTGTTTATTTTCGTTTAGTTTTTTTCGTTTCCGTTGATTCGTAACAATTCGTAAATTCGTAAGTCGTCGGTGTTCGTATTCGTAATGATTCGTCAATTCGTAAGTCGTCGGTGTTCGTATTCGTAACGATTCGTATTTTCGTAAGAGGTTTTTTTTCCGTTGATTCGTTTTTCTGTTAGTTTAATTTTCGTTTATTCGAAATTCGGACGCATTCGTATTTTCGTAGATTTAGTTACATTCGTACTTTCATAACATTGTTTTCGTAGATTCGGAATCAGAGCATAAATCATAATTTTATGTAATGTGTATGCTATTATTACATTTTAAGAGACACGGAAAATTACGAATCGAAAAAAAAAGTTACGAATGTACGAATTTTTTCGTTCAATCCATTCGAAGCACGTTAAGCAGCGCCATTGTAAGAGACACGGAAAATTACGAATCGAAAATTAAAAAAAAAAAAAAAAGTTACGAATGTACGAATTTTTTCGTTCAATCCATTCGAGGCACGTTAAGCAGCGCCATTGTAAGGGACACGGAAAATTACCAATTCAAAAAAAAAAAAAAGTTACGAATGTACGAATTTTTTCGTTCATTTTGATTTTCGTTGTTCCTGTTTTCGTTTTTCGGATTTTCTTCTTTCGTGGTTTCGTTGTTTCTAATTTGGTTATTTCGGATTTTCGTTGTTTTCGTATTCGTTCGATTCGAACGATTCGTTATTCGTTAAAGTTTTTAGCGAATCGTTCGTTCGTTCGTTCGTACGATAACGAATGAACGAACATACCGAAAAAAAACGAAAAACGAAAAAAAACAAAACGAATTGCACATGTCTAGTTTTAACTTGTAAACAACAAATCTAAAAAAGAGGCGCGGTCTTAAAGTGGTTAACAGTTATTTGAATAGGATTACTAAAGCACAGAAATAATGTGCAAGTATTATCTGTGACGCAACGCACTACCTTGCATTGTGCCGCACTGGAACACCCTTTGATGGCAGCATGGATGGCACTGCATCACACTAACGTGCCTTGCAGCAAAATGCTGTGAACAAACCTCAATTTTTTTTTTTTTTTTAACAGCTACAACAGCTGTTTTCTTTTTCCTTTGGGGGAAAAAAATGGTTAAAGCTACGTTATAAAATCTGACCATTGTCAGCAATGTAATATACACCATACCTCCGCACCTGTCGTCTGTGCTGGACAGCTTGGCCCTCAATGGCGAGAGGAAAAATAACAGATCTACCAGGAAGATCAACAGGTAGTAAAACAACGTCATGTTATCAAAAGTATTGGGACACCTGCCTTAACGCGCACATGAACTTTAACGGCTTAGTCCGTAGGGTTCAATATTGAGTTGGCCCCACCCTTTGCAGCTATAACAGCTTCCACTCTTGGGAAGGCCGTCCACAAGGTTTAGGAGTGTGTCTATGGGAATGTTTGACCATTCTTCCAGATGCGCATTCGTGAGGTCAGGCACTGATGTTGGATGAGAAGGCCTGGCTCGCAGTCTCCTCTCTAATTCATCTCAAAGGTGTTCTTTCAGGTTGAGGTCAGGTCTCTGTGCAGGCCAGTGAAGTTCCTCCGCCCCAAACTCGCTCATCAATGTCTTTATGGACCTTGCTTTGTGCACTGGTCCAAATAATTTGGTGGAGGGTGGATTACAGTGTGGGGTTGTTTTTTTAGGGGTTGGGCTTGGTCCCTTAGTTCCAGTGAAGGGAACTCTTAAGGCATCCGCATACCAAGACATTTTGGACAATTTCATGGTCCCAACTTTGTGGGAGCAGTTTGGGGACGGCCCCCTCCTGTTCCAACATGACTGTGCACCAGTGCACAAAGCAAGGTCCATAAAGACATGGATGAGCAAGTTTGGGGTGGAGCAACTTGGCTGGCCTGCACAGAGTCCTGACCTCAACCCGATAGAATATCTTTGTGATGAATTAGAGTGGAGACCTCACAAACATTCCCATAGACACACTCCTAAACCTTGTGGAAGGCCTTCCCAGAAGAGTTGAAGCTGTTATAGCTGCAAAGGGCGGGCCAACTCAATATTGAACCCTACGGACTAAGACTGTGATGCCATTAAAGTGGAGTTCCACTTGTTTTTTAGTTTATTAAAAGTCAGCAGCTATAAAAAGTGTAGCTGCTGGCTTTAAAAAAACAGACACTCACCTGTCCCCCGGTCCAGCGTTGCGGTCGCACTGAGCCTCCCTGCTCTCAACAGCGCCATCATAGCAACTGTGGCCTGCGCTCTGCTAGTGGCCAGGCACTCTTCTGGGACCTGTGACGTGTCCCAGAAGATTGCAGAGAGGGGGGGGGGGGCGCCTAGGGGACCAAGAGACGGAAGCAGGAAGTGGGACAGGAAGTCCCTCTCAAAACAAGGTATCAACTTCCCCCCCAAAAAAATTGCCATGCCAAATGTAGCATGTAAGGGAGCGAGGGGTGCTTAACCACATCAATACCGGGCAATTTCGCCCTTTCCTGCCCAGGCCAATTTTCAGCTTTCAGCGCTCTCATACTTTCAATGAGAATTACGCGGTCATGCAACACTGTACCCAAATTAATTTTTATCATTTTGTTCACACAAATAGAGCTTTCTTTTGGTGGTATTTATTCACAAATCAGCGGAAAAAAAAGAGCGAAAATTTTGAAAAAAAAAATATGTTCTACTTTCTGTTTTAAAAGAAATCCAATAAAATCAAATGTTGTCATACATTTAAGCCAAAATGTATTTTGCTACGTGTCTTTGGTAAAAAAAAAATTGTGTATAATAATTGGTTTGTGTGATCACGGACATACGTGTGCAGATGATCATTGGGACTTATGATTTTACTATTACATACCGTATATACTCGAGTATAAGCCGACCTGAATATAAGCCGAGGCACCTAATTTTACCACAAAAAACTGGGAAAACGTATTGACTCCAGTATAAGCCTAGGGTGAGAAATGCGCAGCTACTGTAAGTGGAGAAGAGGGACAACAATGCCCATTTGCAGCCTCACTGTGCCCATTTGCAGCCATAGGTCCCCCGAACTTCAAACTTGGTAGTTAAGGGTTCCTAGATGCCCCCCTAGCTGCAGCCAAAATTTGGGGTCTCTGGACCCAAAGGGTCCCAAAATGACATTTCTGCAGATGGACACAGTTGACTGACTTTGGGGCCCCGTATCTTTGGATATGTTGTGGCCCTGAGATACGGGGCACCAAAGTCGAGTCGGAAAATGTAATTCTCTGCTGCAGAAAAGTGCTTGACTCCAGTATAAGCCGAGGGGGGCATTTTCAGCACAAAAAAAATGTGCTGAAAAACTCATCTCATATTCGAGTATATATGGCATGTGGGGGACAGGTGTTTTTACTGTGAGGGGACATGTGTGTGGGGACAGAGTGGGCACTATTTTGGGGACATTGTGTGTTGACATTGTGTGGAGACACTGGGCCGGTGATCAGTGTGTAAAAAGCTGTAAAAAACAGCTCATATTCACTGATGACCGGCTGGCTTCAGCGATCCGCTCTCCTCACTGACAACTTCCGTGTGAGGAGAGGAGAGTCGATCGCCTAGCAACTGGCTCTCTATTTACATCACATGACGGCTGTGATTGGACACGGCCGTCATGTGATCAGGAGGGCCAATATCAGAGCCCTCCTGCCGATCGGAAATGCGACGTGTCCGGGTGACACAAGCGCATTAGGATTGCGCCACTGTGCGGGCACGTGCGCGTGCGTTCCCCCTCCTTCTGAGGGACGTTACTGAACGTCCACTCAGAAGGAGGAAGTGCCCACCCGGCCGTATATGTGCAGTGGCCGGTGGTTAAAGTGGTGTTCCGGCCGAAATTATACTTTTTAAATAAAAATACCCCTATAATACACAAGCTTAATGTATTCTAGTAAAGTTAGTCTGTAAACTAAGTTCTGTTTTGTTAGTTTTTAGCAGTAGTTTGTTATTTTATAAACTTGCAGCAGGCCGTGGCCATCTTAATTGTGGGCATCTGAAGCCAGACTGTATTTCTTCCTGGATCTCATCCTTGCAGATCTTGCACATGCTCAGTGCAGCATAAGCAGTGTAATAGGTTTCAGGTAAGTTTTCCATAGCAACGGCAGTGTCAGAGGAAGTTGCTGCCCCTTCCCAGGAGGCATTGCAAACAGGAAATGACGCAATGGGCCGCGGCCAGGGAGGAGGAAGTGAAAAATGAATACAGCAGATATACAGTCTGTGCTGAAAAAAAAATAAAAAAAAATATCCAAATTGTTTACAGTGCACAGTTTAGTGAGGGATGCTGAAGAGTTGTAAAAGTGGGTGGTACTCCACTTTAAAGTTTGTGCTTGTGTAAAGGCAGGTGTCCCTATACTTTTGGTAATAAAGTGTATGCTATGGGGGGGGGTTTGGAAACACAGTGGTTGACTTATTAAAACTAGAGAGTGCAAAATCTGGTGCAGCTCTACAAAGATACCAACCAGCTTCCAGGTTTTTCTTTGTCAAAGTTTAATTGAACAAGCTGAATTTAGAAGCTGATTAGATACCATGCACAACTGCACCAGATTTTGCACTCTACAGTTTTAGTAAATAAACCCAACAGTGCTATTAACACACTGCATCATGTGCCATTTTTTATTTGGCCCATAATTCCCTTTAAAAAAAATATATAATTTTTTTAGGGCTGTGGAAATTAAAGATTAACTCCTCGATTAATCGTAAATTTTTTTGATCGATCAAAATTATTTTGATCGGTACTCACCTCTCCGCCGGCTTCCGGGTCTTCAGGGAGTTCCGTCGGAGATCCGGCGACGTCACGAACATCGACATCACCGGACTCCTCCCCCCTTCCCCAAGTGCCTCCATCTGCTAACGAAGGGAAGGGGGAAGGAGTCCGGTGACGTTGAAGTTCTGATTGAACGTAACGCGTACGGGGGAGGAGCTACGCATGACGTCACCCGCTGCTGCCCTACGGAACTAACACAATTGTCGGCTTTACATGCTGTGTTTTTCATCTTTATGTGAGTAGTTTGTGTTTGAACACAAAAATTGAATCTTATACTTAAGTGGTGAGCACTTAGATCTTTTCTTTCTACCCATGACCTGCGTCCTTGCTGAGATCTAAGGAGACTTGAGAGAAGTTTATGGTCCGTGTTAACCCTTTTGATACCCGCTTGCATGACCACCTGTTTGCACAGGGGTCCATTTCATAAGGTGAGAGTGATTAGTTAGATCGGAGGTGGAGGGATTGTCACGCTACTGTGGGAAAAAAAATTACTTACGTCAGTGCTACAGTTTGAATTTAAAACGTATTCGTGTGAACTGTGAAGTTAAGTCATGGATTGTGGAAACTAACTAGTGTCGGGTGATTGTATATAGTGTATACCACATTTACCACTGACTAATGCAGAGTTGCAATGCAAGGAGATCAGCTAAAAGTATATTTATTCCATACAACACAGATGATGGTACTTTTGCGCTATTAACCACTTCAGCCCCGGACCAATTGGCAGCCAAAGGACCAGGCCCCTTTTTGCGATTCGGCACTGCGTCGCTTTAACTGACAATTGCGCGGTCGTGCGACGTGGCTCCCAAACAAAATTGGCGTACTTTTTTTCCCACAAATAGAGCTTTCTTTTGGTGGTATTTGATCGCCCCTGCGGTTTTTATTTTTTGCGCTATAAACAAAAATAGAGCGACAATTTTGAAAAAAATGCAATATTTTTTGCTTTTTGCTATAATAAATATCCCCCAAAAATATATAAAAATTTTTTTTTTTTCCTCAGTTTAGGCTGATAAGTATTCTTCTACATATTTTTGGTAAAAAAAATCGCAATTAGCGATTATTGATTGGTTTGCGCAAAAGTTATAGCGTTTACAAAATAGGGGATAGTTTTATGACATTTTTCTTAATATTTTTTTTTTACTAGTAATGGCGGCGATCAGCGATTTTTATTGTGACTGCGACATTATGGCGGACACATCGGACATTTTTGACACATTTTTGGGACCATTGTCATTTATACAGCAATCAATGCTATTTAAATGCATTGATTCCTGTATAAATGACAGTGGCAGTGAAAGAGTTAACCACTAGGGGGTGGGGAGGGGTTATGGGCTGTGACGTGTGTGTGTTTTTTTACATTAGGGGGCGGGGCTGACGTCTGACATCATTGATCGGCTTTCCCGATGACAGGGAACAGCCGATCAATGACAGGCAGAGTGAAAGCGCGGGGAGAGGTTTGTTTACACAAACCTCTCCCCGTTCTTCAGCTCTGTGACCCGATCGCGGGACACCAGCGGGGATCGGGTCCGCTGGTCCCGCGGCCGTGGTCACGGAGCTCCCGACCTGGTCGTGCTCGCGCCCCCGGCTAGGCTTTTAAAGGGCCACGTACCAGTACGTGGTTTTGCCTAGCCGTGCCATTCTGCCGACGTACATCGGCGTGAGGCGGTCTGGAAGCGGTTAATATTTCCCATATTCACTTAGAACAGGGGTCTCAAACTGGAGGCCCTCCAACTGTTGCGAAACTACAAGTCCCATCATGCCTCTGCCTGTGGGAGTCATGCCTGTAACTGTCAGCCTTGCAATGCCTCATGGGACTTGTAGTTTCGGAACAGCTGGAGGGCCGCCAGTTTGAGACCACTGACTTAGAAAGTTAGGCCAAACATATTCCATCTGCTAAAAGTAGTTGGATCTGTATGTGCATTATAATTAATCGAAATTAGTCGATTAAAAAAAAATTGATTAATCGAACACGAAAATTTTAATCAGTAACAGCCCTAAAAAAAATTTTAATTTGGTTGATATAAAAATAAAAACCCAACTTTCAGTCTTAGTTTTTGGACAACAAGAATTTGTCACGGTCCACACAAGAATTTGTCACGGTCCACAAGGTCTCTACAACGCTACAAGCGAGGAACGGGTTAAACGCGGTAGACGGTTCTAGGAAAACCGCGGAAATATCTTAAACAAATCACCACATTATGACTGAACTGTAACAACCCATCAACTCGCAACGAATAAGACATTTATTTTGGTTCATTTGACCTGGATCGTCTTGCCCTACAGTGTTGTTTCAGAAGGGACTTAATTAGCTTGATGCAATCTTAGTTTGAGTTATTATATTAAATAGAAATTCAGAAGGTTCTGCTCACTTCACCGTTAACCTTGATAATGATAAAAATAAAGAATGGGAAAGATTAGATATTGACATCTTAGAGCGCAAATTTTTAAATAACGGCACAATTGACTAACTGGCTATGAATACTAAGCAAAGCATTTGGCATTCGTACATTCCTGTTGGGATTATTAAATAATAGATGTAATTTTCTTATAACAGATCACAGTGTTGAGGCATAATGAGACAAAATGATGGTACAAACCCTGAATAAAAGCAAAATCGCATCTATTATTAAGAACATAGTTTTGTTATCTTTCCTTTAAAAAAAAAAAAAAAGCCATGGAAATATCAAGCTAACTTTTGAAAAAGAAAGGAAACGCAAAAAAAAAAAAAAAAAAACATAGCTGAAGATCAAAACTGAATTTGAAGGCTCTAAAAATATAATCTTAGAACTGCTGAAATAATACGTTACGTACTACCAAATTCAATTTTCAAGCACAGGCATCTTAAAGTCCAAGTCCAATCTTCAAGCCCAGCTCTACTTTTATCTTGGAGTGGGGATTTAAAGGAACCCCAAAAAATATAAAAAAATTAAATAAAAAATTAAATTTTTCATTCGTGAGACTAAGCTTAATATCCAATTGTCCTGGATTTTTGTTTTCTACGTATTTTTTGGAGATGTTATTATTACAACCGTGGCCAAAAGTTTTGAGAATGACACAAATAGTTATTTTCACAAAGTCTGCTGCCTCAGTTTTTATGATGGCAATTTGCATGTACTCCAGAATCTTATGAAGAGTGATCAGATGAATTGCAATTACCGTATTTATTGGCGTATAACACGCAACTTTTCCCCCTTAAAATCAGGGGAAATCGTGGGTGCGTGTTATACGCCGATCCCCTGATGTGTCTGAGGGAAAAGGAGCGCCGCTGAAATAGACCCAGCTGAGCCAAGTGTACTGTGTACTCGGCTAGGCTCGGCTCCACTCGCAGTCATGCCCACTCCCACCTCCTAGCGTTTACGTCCTGCCATTGGACCGCTGTTGTGTCAATCATAGAAGCCGGGCCAAGGGGTGGGCCGGGGCGGGACTGCGAGAGGAGTCGAGAGGAGCCAAGAGTAGCCGAATACACAGGACATCCGTCTCTGTGTATCTCTGCGGCGCTAAATTTAAAAATCCATCATGCTGCAACTTTGGGCAAGGCTGCAGATGGACACTGTACAAGGCTGCAGATGGACACTGGGCAAGGCTGCAGATGGACACTGTGCAAGGCTGCAGATGAACACTGGGCAAGGCTGCAGACGGACACTGGGCAAGGCTGCAGATGGACACTGTGCAAGGCTGCAGACGGACACTGTGCAAGGCTGCATACGGACACTGTGCAAGGCTGCAGATGGACACTGTGAAAGGCTGCAGATTGACACTGGGCAAGGCTGCAGATGGACACTAGGCAAGGCTGCAGATGGACACTGTGAAAGGCTGCAGATGGACACTGGGCAAGGCTGCAGATGGACACTGGGCAAGGCTGCAAAAGGACACTGGGCAAGGCTGCAGATGGACACTGATAGGGCTGAATTGATGGGCATTTAAAATGTATTTTTTTCCCTTAAACTTCCCTCCTAAAAGTTTTTTCTCCTTAAACTTCCCTCCTAAAAGTTTTTTTCCTTCAACTTCCCTCCTAAACTTGGGGTGCATGTTATACCCCGGAGCGTGTTATACACCGATAAGTACGGTAATTGCAAAGTTCCTCTTTGCCATGAACATTAACTCATATACTCGCACATCAAAAAAAAAGAAAAGAAAAAAACTCTGGAAGGCAAAGGCATAATGAGCTAGTATGCACCGCATACTAGCTCATTATGAAATACTTACCTTAGATCGCAGCCCCCGTATCGCAGCCAGGTTTCTTCCACTGTGAGTGGCCGGAGCCGCAATGACATCACTCCCGCGCATAGGGCAAGGTCTGACAGCGTCTGCCGGACCTTCAGCTGGGCATTCAGGTTGCATGCACCGCTGACGTCAGTGGCTGCATGCAAAGGGAATATTAATTTTACCTGCAGGTAAGCCTTATTTTAGGCTTACCTGTAGGTAAAAATGACAAATTAGGGTATACAACCACTTTAATCCCATGAAAAAAAACATTTCCACTGCATTTGTGAAGAAGGCTTCAGGGAGCCCAACAAAGTCCAGCAAGCGCCAGGACTGTCTTCTACAGTTGATTTAGCTGTGGGATCGGGGCAACACCTGTGCAGAGCTTGCTCAGGAATGGCAGCAGGTAGGTGTGAGAACATCGGCACGCACAGTGAGGAGAAGACTTTTGGAGGATGGCCTGGTGTCAAGAAGGGCAGCAAAGAGGCCACTTCTCTCCAGGAAAAACTTAAGAGACAGACTCATACTCTGCAAAAGGTACAGGCATTGGACTGCTGAGGACTGGGGTAAAATTATTTATCTGCTAAATCCCCTTTGCGATTGTTTGGGTCATCCAGAAAAAAAAGCTTGTCCGGAGAAGAAAAGGTGAGCGCTACCATCTGTCATGCCAACAGTAAAGCCTCCTGAGACCATTCATGTGTGGGGTGGCTTCTCAGCCAAGGGAGTGGAGCTCACTCACTATTTTGCCTAAGAACACAACCATGAATCAAAGAATGGTACAGAAACATCCTTCCGAGAGCAAATTCTCCCAACCATCCAAGAACAGTTTGGTGAGGAACAATGCCTTAAGGCCCATAAGGCAAAAATTATAACTAACTGGCTTGGGGAACAAAACATCAAAATATGGGGTCCATGTTTCGTCATGAATGTGCAACATTATCAAGAGCAGGGTCGCCTGTGAGGAAAATGAGGAAAAGGTCTCACATTGATAGATGACTGGATGACCACTAGCTCCCTTAAACTTAATGGATCGAAAACTGAACTACTGCTCCTCGACGCAAACCGAAGGAAAAAAACGAAGACCCCATGGACACCACCAACCATCCTTGGCCAGACCATCATCCCAAGTACCAAAGCCAAAAGCCTCAGAGTCATCTTTGATTCAGAGATGACCATGGAGGCACAAGTAGGATCAGTAATCAGCGGATCCCATCATCTCCTCTGCATGCTTCGCAGACTCATCCGATTAATTCCGGAAAATGAGAAAGCAGTAGTAGTAGGAACCATCATCAATTCGTGTCTCGACTACGCAAACTCCCTCTACATAGGATTACCGGATTACCAGATTGCGCGCCTTCAAGTCGTCCAAAACACAGCAGCAAGAGTAGTCACCGGAAAGAAACCCTGGGAATCCATCTCCCCATCCCTAAGGACCCTCCATTGGCTGACGGTAAAAGATAGAATCACATTCAAGACCCTCTGCCTCACCCACAAATGTACACAAGGAAATGCTCCTCAATACCTTTGTGAGAAAATAGAAAAATACATACCAAATCGCAGCTTTCGATCGACAAACCAGAACCGCCTTCTCATCCCCAAAGCTCGATACAGATCAAAGGGAGAACGAAGATTCGCAGTACAGGGACCTCGGCTATGGAATGCTCTACTGAACAACATCCGCTTGGAAGAAAACCATCAGGCCTTCAGGAAAAAACTCAAGACCCACCTCTTCTAATATCGCAGGACAACAAGAGCAGACAAGCGCCTTGAGGCGATTCAGTTCGCATTTGCAGCGCTATACAAATCATTCATTCATTCATTCAGGACAGAGAGTTGGCAAGGTCCAAAATGAGGCACCGGCCAGACCTAGTGGTGGTGAGATGAGAATCAAGCACAGGAAGGAATGCTGTTTTGGCAAGGTCAGTACTGTCCGTGATCCTTTTGTTATTTGTACTAACATTCAAATTTTATGGACAAGCTTTGGGAGTGTACCTCCTTCTTCTATGGTCTAAGATTGTCCCGAAAATCTTGTTAGGAGTTAGCAGGACTTTTTTTTTCTCAGAGAATAAGTGCAGGTTGCCCTCCCTCCTGAGAGTCACCTCTTGTCTCCGGCCTACCTCCACCATACCTTATCTCTACCCCTTATCCACCTCCCACTACCAGCCCTTTTAGAGAATACAGAACCAAGTTAAATTTATGCAAAAAAGGGAGAAACGCTGGTGCCATGGAAGTCGGCTAAGACATCATTTTATTATGGCATGTGAACAGCAGTCAAAAAACTCCTGTTCACACGCCATAATAAAATTATGTTTTAGCCGACTTCCATGGCACCAGCCTTCCTCTCTTTTTTGCATGGATTACATGGAGGTTTACAGAGACTTCATAGGGCTGAGTGCTGTGTTCTTGAGGCTCACCAGGCATTGCACAGAAGGTAGTAGCTTGGATGCACCTGTTCCAAGTATCTCTTTATGTTGTTAAGTGATTTGTATGAAATTTATTAATGATAACCAGGGGCGGACTGACCATTCGGCCACTCGGGCACTGCCCGAGGGCCCCATCAGGGTTGCCAGCCTCAGTACAACCAGGGACAGTATGTAAAAATCTGTGTTTGTTTTACATCTGTTTCTGAAATGTCCCTTACCGACATCCTTTTGGTCTAAAAATCCAGAGGTTATAGCTGCCCCACCTCTCCAGTACCTTCTCAGCCAATAGAAACATGTCTGTGTATACTGTGTGATTGTATACTGTGTGTGTGTGTATACTGTGTGGCCCCATAATCTCTGATTGCCTGGGGGCCCCATAATCTCCTATTGCCCGGGGGCCCCATAATCTCCTATTGCCCGGGGGCCCCATGAGTTGTCAGTCCGCCCCTGATGATAACAAGAAAGGCAGTATATTAGATCCCCTGCAGCCAGCAACAATAGATCCCCTAACAACAAGAAACCCCCCAGAAACAATAGAACCTCTCATTGCAACATTAGATCCTCCCCAGTAACAATAGGTCCTCCCCAGCAGCATCAGACCCCATAGCAACAACAGTCCCTCAACCAGGACAAAATAGCCCTCACCAGCAACAATAGATCCCCCAGCAGCCAGCATCAATAGATCCTCCTCCTCCTCCTCACTTAACAGTAGATCCCCAAAAACATAAAAACCCCAGAGCAACAATAGACCCCTGCAATGGTAAATCCCCTCCAGCAACAATAGATCATCTCCAGCAACATTAGACCCTCAACCAGGACAAAATAGCCCTCACCAGCAACAATAGAGCCACCCCAGCAACAATAGATCCTCCAACAGCCAGCATCAATAGATCCTCCTCCTCTCTTGACAGTAGATCCCCTTAAAAGCATAAGAACCCCAGAGCAACAGTAGACCCCCCCCTGCAATGGTGGATTTCCTTCAGCAACAACCCCCCCCCCCCAGAAACAATAGATCCTCTCCAGCAACAATAGACCCCTTCAGCAACAACATAACCTCAACCAGGACAAAATAGCCCTCACCAGCAACAATAGATCAACCCCAGCAACAACAGATCCTCCAGCAGCCATCGTCATTAGATCCTCCTCCTCTCTTAACAGTAGATCCCCAAAAACACAAGAACCCCAGAGCAAAAATAGACCCCCCCTGCAATGGTAGATCCACTTCAGCACCAATTACCCCCTTCCCCAACAACAATCCCCCCCTACAACAATAGACCACCGATTGGGACAAAACGCATCCAGCATCAATAGATCCACCTCAGCAACAATAGGTCCTCCAGCATCGACAGGTCCTCCTCCTCCCTCAACAGTAGATCCCCCTAATGACATACGAGCCCCAGAGCAGCAATAGACCCCCACACAATGATAGATGCCCCCAGCAACAATAGACCCCGCAGTGACAATAAATCCCTCAGCAGCTAGCATCAATAGACCCTCCAGCACACCCCAGCACCCATTTTCAGTGCTGGAGGAGCCAGAACTGCGTACCACCATGTTCCCGCTTAAAAAAAAAAAGCCCTGGTTGTTAGTATTACAGACAGCACTCCAAATATTTTTTCTGCAAGTGCTCTAATACAAGGATGATCCACTCAGGCAATGTCAATTGAACAATGGATGAAGTATATGGACTCCATACTAGGCAGGGTACCCTACAAGTTCAAAAACAAAACACCCCCGTGAGTACAAATGCCATTCGTTCATGTTCATGCTCTGGGGAACATTGGAAGCTGCCATGGCATAAATTAGAAGTCCTCCTTCAGAATTGTTCAGCTATTGAGCACCACGAGAAGATATTATCATCTATATAATATTAGCAAAGAAATTCCAACACCTATAACATCAATTTAGCTTTTTATCTTCCTTTTTTTTTTCCACGTTTTTGCAAGAACATCGGAAACGGCCTTCAGTGACTCTCGTAAAATAAACGGCAACTAGTTTAAGTTTGTCTCTTGGCAAAGAAAGGCAAAGTCAGCGCATTCATTAATCCTCAGACTTTCTAAATTATTTACAAATAATTTGGCACCTTCTCAAGTGTTAATGTTGGAAACATATGGCTGAAGATGAAGCGGCCATCAGTCTTGAGAGCGGTCCATAATAGACGGACTTAATTCACCCTGGGTCTATTTAAGTCAATTGTCCCAATATGTCCCGAAGAGCGATATTTATTCCTAATGCTACCTATGTGTATTCACAGGGAACACTCAATTGCCAATTGCCTATTGCCAAGACTTATAACCTTTTTTTTTTTTTCCTCTTTAAAATACATGTGGTGATTGCTTCAAAGAACGCCTTATTACTCAAACAATGAGCTGAAATATAATACTTGTTCTTTGCAAGGACAATAATAATTGGATTGTATTGACTTTTCCAGAAGTCCCTTGTACCACCACGACTTTTACTGGTATTTTACAACTTATTAAAATACCTCCATCAATAAATAATATAAAATGTCCCAAAGGGACGTTACGACGCCGCACTTCTGCGGTAAGACTGACAAAAGCAGCTTTTTAATTTAATTTCTGATACTTTGCGGAAAAGGGGAGATTTAGTTTAAAGGTTATGAAATGCTCTCGTATTCTCAGAGTGGATTTGCTGGAAAGCGGTGATCGGTGGCTTTGATCCGACAGATGTTTCCTGATTTATACGGTGGGGCTTATAACAGAGAAAAACAATACTGTCTGCAGGACCGTATTGGATGAAAGTGTCCTACCTCCTAGGTAGGTACTAGAAAAGAGTATCGTTTTTGGGTCTTTCTGCTTACCAGGAAGATTGCTAGGTAAATTTAGAGTGCTCTCTGCCTACCAGGGAGCAGGGGTCCATTGATAGGGACTGCTCATGGTTCTCAGGTGCAGCTCATGTTGCTGAATGTTTCACACTGGTCCAATAAGGGGGCATATTGGACAGTGGGAGGAAACCTGACAAGTGAGAGCACAGGCATTGTTACAGCCCCTGGCTATTGGCAGAGGAAAGTGCCTCAATGCATGCTGGGTGACTGTATACATGCCAAGACCATGTGCTCTGGGTCTTTGGCTGGAGAACAGGATCCTGGTTGTCCAGCTCTTTTACTAGTGATGGCCCGGTCTCCTACATCCTTTTTCCCTCTTTGTCACGATCCGGGTATGCACGGACACAGGAGGTGGATCCCCTATGCCAGTGAGGCGATAGCACGGGTTGTATTGGAGGACCGGTTCTAATGTTGCTACTGGTTTTCACCAGAGCCCGCCGCAAAGCGGGATGGACTTGCAGCGGCGGTAGCAACCAGGTCGTGTCCTCCAATAGCAACTCGACCTCACTAGCAGCTGAGACAGGCGTGGTACACAGGGATTTGGCAGAGGCGAGGTCATACGTAGCAGAAGGTCAAGGCAGGCGGCAATGATTCGTAGTCAGGGGCAACAGCAGAGATCTGGATACACAGGCAAGGGCAAACACTAAATGCTTTCACTGGGCACAAAGGCAACACAAGATCCGGCGAGGACAGGAAGGGGAAGTGGGTTTTTATGGGATTCTGGTGCACCAGTAATTGGACCAGGCACCAATCAATGGTGCGCTGGCCCTTTAAGTTAAAGCAGAGTCGCGCGCGCGCGCCTTAGGGAGCGGGGACGCGCGCCGGGAAGGAGCAGGCGGGGACAGGTGAGAGGAACGGGATGCGATCCCCGGGCGGACCCGGGCCGCCGCGTGGATCGCATCCCACCGGTGACAGAGCAGCGCCTGCGGTCAGAGGAGCTGACCGGGGCGCTGCAGCACAGAGAACGCAGTGAGCACTCCGGGATGGATGGGACACCTGGAGCGCTCAGCGTTACACTCTTCTTGCGATTTTGACATGACGCTCTCTCCCGCTGAAATGCTGTGTGCGAGGTGCGCATCGACTTATATAGGCATGGGGCATGGTCATTGGGTTTTGTCACACGGTGACCCCGCCCCTTATGAGGTCACAGTCCCGGGGGATGTCAGCAATGCTTGTCACTCATTGGGAAAGGACAAAACATATTTTTCCTTTCCTGATGCAAGCCAGCTTGGCGCTGGCTCCCGTGACGGGGCTCACAGGGTGTCAATCTCGCCGATAAAAGCGGCAAGATTGACACAATATCGCGGGCACCTACTGTATTTTGCAACAAATCATCACCTCTCCTGATTTAATTTCTAATTCGATAATATAATTTTTCCATTCTAAACATTAAACATAACTGAAATATAATGAATAACATAATAATAATAATAATAAAGATAATAACTATAAGATGTAATAAAATAATTCCTGCTGCTAAAGTAATTGAAGTTTTCCCCCAAATTTATACACTATTACTGATTTTCTTCCACCAATTATTACCTGAGAACTCTGACCATTGATGAGCGATTTCTTGCAAATGTCCTTGTTCATGTTTAAACAATATTTCTGCATTCTGAAGTTCCTTAACTAAAGCTATTAATAAACCTTTATCCTTTTGAATTACATTTGCCCATTCTTCCCAAGGAAATTAATCTATCTGAGATATATTTGTATTGTAAGGGAAAAACATTATTTTTCATAAGCATATTTGTTAAATTTGTTCTCATCCCATTAACACTTATTGCTACAATGTCTCCTTCTATACAATACAAGCCTTGATTTCGGTTTTCTGTATTTGTACAAGAGGAGAAAACAGTTTTAACCCTTTCTGTGTCTGTCATGATTTGGAAACAAACCTTCTTTTTATCTACAAGAGTAATTAATTCAGAAGTAGTTTCAACTTTTTTCTATTCTTGCTGAACATAATGTATGATTATGGTAACAAGAATGAAATGTACTTTTGTCTTGATTAGGTAAACATATAGCTTTAGCCTTGAATTGTAAACATGATGACAGTTCTAATTGTTCTAATTCAAAATCATCACCGTTAAACGCAAATCTGTATACTGTAATTTATAATATAATAATTGTGTATTGCTGACCAGTAATCCCCAGACAGTGATTGGAACCAATATTTGTTCTTTCCCTGCTATTGGAATCATAGAAGAACTATAACATACATTCTGATTGCATCCTATCCATTTATTTAACTATAAATCTGTATGATTTATTGCATATATATATTCTCTGGGTAAATTCTGTAAAATGCCAAGAGGGGTTGTTCCAGTCTGAAATGCTTGCGCAATTATTTTAAAATTAGTGGAATATTCAGTCTGGATCTCTAAGCATGCTCTGGCTATATGAGAATGTTGTTCACTTGTCATTAAATTAAGAGTAATATTTTGAAGATGTAATATAGATGGAGCCATTACATTAGCTGTTTTAATAACCATATCTTCTAATGTCTGATTTAGATTTCTTTGTACCTAAATACCTTTATCAGGGCTCAAGTCCTGCAGGAACGCATGGAAATGGAGTTCCTGTACTTTTTCCACAACAGGAACTCAGTTCCCATTAGCAGCCGTGTCCTGCAAGACTTTGAAGTATGCGAGCTGTGTGGCAGGTGCTACACCAGCAGCTGCCGACACAGCTCGCAATAGTAAGTGCCGCATACCTGACCATTCAGGCATTGCCAGTAGGGTTCCCCATGACAGCTTCCGCTTCGATCTACCTGTCAATCACATCTAGCTTATAGGTAGATCAGGTCCCTGCTGCTAAGAGATTGTATTTAGTCTGACCTCTCGTGATGCACTCCTCCCGCCGCCCCCTCCTGATTTTCTGTCTCCTCACCCCCCCCCAGTCTCCTGCATACTTGCTCTGTGTGTCCCGGTGACTCCCCCCCTCCTCTATCTTCAGTGCCATATGATGAGAGAACCCAGAGGATGAGCACAGCTATTCTGCTCACAGCACATGCAGGGAGAGAGGTGAGCTGAGGGAGGAACATCAGTTTGGGGTGGTAAGCTGAGCACAATACCTGCAAAGTTTAATGCCAGGAGGGAAGTTTATGTGGAAATATGTGAAGGGTTGGAATAGCAGCGAGTGTGTGTTGGAGCCCTGCAGAGTTTGCAGCCCCCCAAGCTAACATACATCTCCTAAGCAGGAACATCACTATATCCCCAAGCATTCTGTCCAGATAATGTGCAGTTAATTTATGACCTTTCCGTTTAACCCTCTGTTATCCAAACTCTGTTCAATGAAAAGTGTAAACTACACCACATAAACACCCTATATACAAAATAAAATTCCCTAATAAAGATCAGAACATGATGTTCACATTTGCATGGAAGCACAATTGAATGAATGCTGATTACTCAGAGAATTACCGTATTTATGTTTATTGAGGATTGTTTTTTTTTATGTACTAACAGTTAAGCTTCATACACATAATACGAAAATTCGATGAAAAATAAAACTTTTGAAGCCTTCGTGCATATGAGCGTATCATTTTTAATTTTTTTTTGGTGGGCAAGTGGATCTTGGGTGGGAGTTCCCCAGGACTTGACCCCTGCCTTTACTTCCCACTAAACCAGCTGTTTCAAGATCAGACTTTAAAGTGTTAATATCCATACTATTTGTTATACTTCCAGTAGTACCGACTCCTCCTAAAATACCCTCAACAATACCACGCTTATTTCTGTTATGATTCCTACTATTAATTCCAAACCACCTTTCAATACCCAATTCCATATTAACCAAACGTCCTTGACATTATGGAAACCTTGTAGAAATTTTCCATTCTGAAATATTAGTTCCACAATATAATGACAAACTTTCCTTCTCTCCAGAGAACTCTGGATTGGAAATGGTTAATCTGGAAAGGATTAGCAGGAACACTTTTCTTATCAATACATGGAGTTTTTCTTCGAGACATTACAACAACACTTGCATTAGCACATTTCAACTGATAATTTTCTATTGATATGCAGCACTCATATACAGGCGGCCCCCTAGTTACAAACATCTGACTTACAAACGACTCCTACTTACAAATGGATGGAGACAACAAGAAGTGAGGGGAAATCTACCCCTAGGAACCAAGGCTTGTTTCTACAACAACCCAAAATTTTCAAAATCCAATTGTCATTGGGACAGAAAGTGAGGTGAAATCTTCTGAACAGGGGCAAAGACAACAAAACAAAACTTATAGGGGTGTTAACCAATGCCTATGTTATCCAAAAAGCTTAAAAATCGTTTTTTTTTTTTTTGGCTGGAGCTACACTTAAAAATATACCTGTTCCGACTTGCAAACAGATTCAACTTCAGAACAAACCTACAGACCCTATCTTGTTTGTAACTCGTGGACCGCCATTATACCAGTATAATTTAAAGATATACCTATTTGATGCTAATCAAATTTATCATTAATCCAATTCATACTACCAAAAATTCCTTTATGAATTATATTAGTAGTACTGTGGAGAAAGCTACCCAAAAATTCACCATTCCTTTTCCAAGTTAACAATTAACTTTGAGGTAAATATATTTGTGTGCTACATACCAATTGCAAACTATCTTCATCTTCAATGATTTTTAAAAACTGTGGAGACACTTTAATTTATGGAACAATCATATCTACCACAGTAATACTAATTTAAAACACTTAGTTGAGCTAATTGTCTTGGTACTTTAAAATTCCATATTCTTACAATGTCCCCTTTTTCATCTCCTATTATATTTAAATGTTCTGGCTCTAATATTTTTACAAAATTTTGTACAGGTAATAAAATTGCTCTTCTGGGTAAAGTAATTTCCCAGATCTTTTTATATTATTAGTACCATCTCCATATCAAATTGTTGAATCAATGCCTTTTACAAATACTGACCAGAAACACTACATTCAAAGGGTCCGATTCTGTTATTTAGTCTATAAGATCCCTGCATTTTAACAAATTTTGTTTTAGATTCGATTTTAACTTTGACTTCAACATCATTACTATGAATGAAATACAATTCAATACAGCAATCATATCCCTGTCCTATGCATCCATATCCAAACAAATCTTCAGCTGTATTGATATTAGTATATCTAAATGTATCTCTTTTGTCATCTCTATTGATATCATTGTCTTTATCACTTTTGTCATCTGTATTGATATCAATGTCTACATCTTGTTTGTGTCTGAATAATGTAATGTCTCTGTTGTGTAAATCTTCAATCCTGTTAACCTCTGCATAGCTGGAACAGTTTGATATATTTTACCACAGATAAAATTGTCACTAGAGAAAAGATGAATCCTGTGATGATGATGATAAGTCTTCTCTCTGTAAAACTTTTCTTTTCTTTTGTTGTCATCTTTCCTTCTTTTTGGAATCCATGATTCCTCCAGGTCAGATTTTTAGAAATCATTCCTGAAAAAATAACTGCAGTATCATTATCTTGGCATATACAATTTGCATTGATCAGTACCCACATTTTTTGTTGTCTACGAACATGTTTCACTGAATTGAGAAGTCTTTGGACTTGCACCATTACACCTTGAACATCCAAGATGTCAAATGGACCTTCCCAATTACTTTACCACGGTCCACTTTTCCTGAAAACTTTTATCATAAGTTGTACTCCCTTTTTATAAACTTAGAAATATGTGGAGGAACTGTTTTTTGGTAACAAGTAGATGCATGTGGCAAAATATTGTTCAGATTGTTCTGTAACTTCTGTAACCATTTTGTTTTCTCTATTGCCTCTCTTTGCGGCGTGGACAAAAAAGGTTTATTGGGAAACACAAGCAGCATTTTCTTCCTGTCATTAATTCAAAAGGAGAATACTGTGTTGCTGAAGATGCTGTGCTTCTGACACTCATCAGAACAAATGGTACAGCATCAACCCAAGTATTTCCTCTGTCTCATTTTTGCAATTCTAGATTTGATAGTCCTATTCATTCTTTCCACAATAACTGTTTTATTCCCAAGATTTTACCTATTGCCTGCATGATTTTACCTGTAAAGTGGAATCCTCTGTCACTACCGAGGTTTTTTGGTATACCCCAAACTGGAAAACATGATTAATTAGCATCCATAGTTGTTAAAACATCATCTTTGCGAACTGGAAATATCTCGATCCACTTTGAAAAAATGTCAATCAAAACTAAAGCAAATCTGAATCCATTTTCCCCTGATGGTAATGGTCCTATATAATCTATTTGTATAGTGGACCAAGGTCTGTCTGCTGGAGGAATTCTTTGTAAAGGAGGTTTCTGACCCTTTGGTCTAGGATTCACTTGTGCACAAATTAGACAAAATGTAATTACACTGTCTCTTCCATTTTGTCCCAATAAAACTTCAAGCAATTTTTGCTTACCAATGTGACCTAAACTTTCATGATTGAATTTAGTGAATTCCACCTGTAGGTGTTGTGGTATAACAGGACGCAGAAACCCATCTAAGTCATGACACAAGATCCCATTTTCACAAACAAAGGAAGATTTTCCCCCACCACCCTTGCCCTTTACCCAATTAAATAAGACACTTAAAACCATTAGGTTGGAAAGGGCAAGGCCACAGAAAATTCCAACACATAACATGTGAACATATTTAACCAGTGCCAGTCACAGTCGTACTGTGAGCACTTAACCAAAAGAGGGAAGTGGGGCCTATCCTTACCATAAGTGCTGGACAGACAGTCTACTCCCAATTTTACATCAAGGGCATAGCCCATTACAGCAACTTTAACTGCTGGCAAGGTCAAGAAAAATGCAGCAAGCTGTGACATACCAAATATAGGAAAAAAGGGGTGGGAGGGTGGGCAGCTCTTCCAACGATTCTTCCGAAAGACCCAGAATTCCCTGGGGCACATGATTTCCTGAGCTCAGGCCCATCCCATCCCACATGTCCCAACCAACCATTCTCCTTGTCACGCACCTAGCCATGCCCCCATCAGTCAAGGCTCTCTTTCCCTAGGGAGGGGCTCAAGAGGCCTTCATTAATAAAACGAGTGTGTGAATTAATCACCAATGAAAAGAATATAGTGATAAAAAAATACTAATAAATAAATATAGTGATAGAAAAAACATCCCAAAGAAAAACTTAAGACTTGAAAATCCACACAAATATTTATATTTGATGTATCAAAAGAAATGTCCGAACTGAAACAAATTAGCAAAAAGAGGAAGACTTTGAATGCCGCCCCTCTCAGGATTGTTCAGATGCTTCAATTCCAGATAGAAACAATAAACTTAAATGGAGCCAGGTGGCCTCTTACCAAATATGAAGGACCCCAGATTATAAGTGTCAAACTCGCCCGGGTACCAGCAATGTGCTGTAGTAGCTTTTCACTCGATCCACTCCAGAACAACAAGCCATCCCCTTTTCCTCACCAGGAACACCAAGGTAGGATGTTGATTTCCACTGACTCATAACAGCAGCAGCTATCAGCTGTGATATTTCACCTGGTCAATTTAAATGGGATAGCCGCTCTCCTCCGTCATGGGTAATAGGTAATATGATAAATTTAAATAGTTTTCCTTTTACTCCAGAATTCCTCCAATCAATGTTTCCAATGATTTATTAAAAGAGAAAGAAGAAGAACTTCATGGTGCAGTAAATCGTAGCATTTATTCCACAAAATGTTCTCATGCACAGCAAAGACATATACACGGCACACAGCTCCGAACTATCAGGCTGTCAGCTGGTGCGTGGTGATGTCACGAGGTTCTCTCCAACCGACGCATTTCCCTATAACAAGCATCGACTGGGAACAGAGATACCCGAGATGTCAGACACCACACAATTTATACCGAGCAGGAGAGACACCTGAAGTGCAGAAATCATCTGCTACTGACCAGTGTGACACACATAGCAAATACTGTTGCATGAGTAAAAACAATCAATTGAACCATATTGATAAACATTAATACAGCATGCAAACACAAATTGTCATAACATGACTGATTTTATACAGAACTCTTAATATATCTAAAAATATCTGAAAAAAAGTTCTCAAGATTCAGACATGCATTATATAACAGGTATGACTATAAAATATAATTTATTAACATCATATTTAAAACATCACATTTAAAACGATTTCCCAAGATATATCTTACTGGATTGGTATAATTTGTCTAGTAATTGTTAATATTTCAAAAATAACCAACATTCTCTAAGTTGAATAGCAGTCCCTTAAAAGTCCACACTGGAGTACAATATAAATAAAAATACATTAAAATATGTTAAGAGTTATTAATATAATTCTGGGTGGTACATATATTAATATAATATTTTTTCAGGTGGTTTAAGTGGGGCTGTTTCAGTCCTGAGGGGCTGTCGGACGGATGATCATATAGATAAAATTTAAAATATATTAAAGATTTAGAACTGAAGATAACAAGTCAGATATTGTTAATGATTTAAGAAAGATTAATAATTTGTGGCGTGGTAGGTTTTAAATAGGACCTATTTTTTATTAACTTTTTATTAAATTTCTATTAGTTTTTATTAATTTGTATTCATTTTTTATATTTTTCATAAAATTTCACCCTTAATAAAATTGTATTCATAAAGTAGTTCCCTAAGTTCATGAGATAGAATAGTATTAATTAGTGCTGGTGGCACTGTTATTCAACTTAGAGAATGTTGGTCATTTTTGAAATATTAACAATTACTAGACAAATTATACCAATCCGGTAAGATATATCTTGGGAAATAGTTTTAAATGTGATGTTTTAAATATGATGTTAATAATTGGTTAATGCTATTGCAAATGATATTTGGTAGTCATACCTGTTATAAAATGCATGTCTGAATCTTGAGAACTTTTTTTCAGATATTTGTAGATATATTAAGAGTTTTGTATAAAATCAGTCATGTTATGACAATTTGTGTTTGCATGCTGTATTAATGTTTATCAATATGGTTCAATGGATTGTTTTTACTCATCCAACAGTATTTGCTATGTGTGTCACACTGGTCAGTAGCAGATGATTTCTGCACTTCCGGAGTCTCTCCTGCTCTATGTAAATTGTGTGGTGTCTGACGTCTCGGGTATCTCCGCTACCAGTCGATGCTTGTTACAGGGAAATGCGTCAGTGGAGAGAACCTAGTGACGTCACCACGCACCAGCTGACAGCCTTATAGTTCGAAACTGTGTGCCATGTATATTTCTTTGCTGTGCACGAGAACATTTTGTGGAATAAATGCTACGATTTACTGCACCATGAAGTTCTTCTTCTTTCTCTTTTAATACATCATTGGAAACATTGATTGGAGGAAGGAGGAGAGCGGCTATCCCATTTGAATTGACCAGGTGAAATCTCACAGCTGATAGCTGCTGCTGTTATGAGTCAGTGGAAATCCACATCCTACCTTGGTGTTCCTGATGAGGAAAAGGGGCTGGCTTGTTGTTCTGGAGTGGATCTGGTGAAAAGCAGGTACAGCGCATTGCTGGTACTGGGGCGAGTTTGACCCTTATAATCTGGGGTCCTTCATATTCGGTAAGAGGCCATCTGGCTCCATTTAAGTTTATTGTTTCTATCTGGAATTGAAGCATCTGGCCAATCCTGCAGAGTAGAGGGGCGGCATTCAAAGTCTTCATCTCTTTGCTAATTTGTTTCAGTTCAGACATTTTTTTGATACATCAAATATAAATATTTTTGTGGATTTTCTAGTCTAATGCCACGTACACACGAGCGGATTTTCTGTCAGAAAAATCTTAGATGGTTTTTCCGATGGAATTCCGCTCTAGCTTGGCTTGCATACACACGGTCACACAAAAGTTTTCTGAACCTACGACCGCCAAGAACGCGGTGAAATACAACACTACGACGAGCCGAGAAAAGGAAGTTCAATGCTTCCGAGCATGCGTCAAATTGTTTCCGAGCATGCGTAGGAATTTTGCGTGTTGGAATTGCTACAGACGATCGGAATTTCCAATCAAAACTTTTTCTGACCGAAAAATTGAGAACCTGCTCTCAATCTTTTGCTGGCTGGAATTCGGCCAGCAGAAGTCAGATGGAGCATACACACGGTTGCATTTTCAGACCAAAAGCTCTCATTGGTCTTTTACTGGCCGAATTTCCGATCGTGTGCACGCTGCATTAGTGCCGGTTCACACTACAGCAACTTGGGATCCGACTTTTCAGACCTCAAGTTGCATCAAGTCGCTGGACATAAGAAATTCTATTGAAGTGAATGAGACCCTTCTTAATGTACACTACTGAAGTTGCTCCGACTTCAGAAAAGGTTCCTGTACTTCTTCAAGGCGACTTCTAGGCAACTTGTACCCATAGATTTCAATGGAATTGCCTCCAAGTCGGATCTCCATCCACATTGAAGCGACTTTACAGGAAAAAGAAAATAATTTACCCCAGGTACTTCCCACATTTACCCAGGAAACCCCCTCCCTCCCACGGAGCTGATTATTCTGTGATTGGCCACAGCCAAAGAGGTCCTAGGTCCTAGAGGCAACTTTAAGTTGCGCAAAGTCACGCTAAAGTCACCTCCAAATCGTCTTGCAAAGTTGCGCTGTAAGTCTGGTTGCTCCTGTATGAACTGAGCCTTGAGTTTTTACTTGGGACTTTTTTCTATCACTATATTTATTTATTAGTATTTTTTTATCACTATATTCATTTCATTGGTGATTAATTCACTCACTTGTTTTATTAATGAGTTGCAACTTTTTCACATATGGTTCACATATTGTGTTGTGAGTATATAGACATGACTCATGGATTGGCACTATGAGAGGAGAGTTGAAGCCCAATTCCTGTACGGCACGACCAAACAATATGGCTGCCTTCATGCACCATTATATCTTCAATTATACAAAAAAACATTCTACAAAGAAACACAGAACTGAGTGCATAGTGTAACGGTATCATTTATACCTTATTTAGTAATTTATGAAAAAGACATACCTTCTATTAAATGGGGCCCAGTGGCCACAGTGCACAAACGTGCTGGAAGCAGAAATCCTCTGCAGTTTGTTGCAGTGCAGAACGAGTTGCTTTGAGAATACACAGAATTTCAAGCACACTGCCTCTAAGAGACTGTCTTTATAAACAGCAGTACAGAGCTTGCATACTAAGTAGTATCATTTAGTGCCGTCTCTCTTCTCTCTCCCCCAGGCCTGCTTTAAGTTTCAGAATGCCACTGTTTTCTTGTCTCTAATTGCTTTTTACTCAAGAAATCTCGAATATCAACATTTGTATAAGTTTATTACAAACCAAGTCCTTGTTAATTTGTATCATAATACAATGAGATTTATTGGGGTTACTTTTCACAACTTACCTGATCCAATAGACTTTTATTTATTTGTTTGGCTACCTTGAAGAGGAATTTAACCCAGGTCTTAAAAAAGTAAAAGAGGACTGGAAGCAAATCTGGAAAACTACAGCCCGCTGCTGCTGCATTAATGCGACAGTGATAGAACTAAACGAGAAAAACAAGCACCGCTCCAGGTCGGTCTACAATCACTTCCCCAATTCAGCACAGGGGTCGGTCCAGCTCACCTCTGTAATAAATGTGAAGACTCAAATGGGTGACCTCACCCAGTAAAAAAGCCAATGTGTTTCACTCTCGTTAGAGCTTAATCATGCCATGATTAGCTGCGTGTGAGCCTGAAAAGAGTTGGAAGCTTCCTTTGTGGATGTCAGTTTTGATACAATAACGAAGGTGGCTTTTCTACAGTGTGTGGTTATTCATTTGAGTCTACCCAACTATAAACTCTTCCTATGTTGTTATGTGGCCCCACAACATTTATTTTTTTTCAATAAAGATTTTTATTGGGCAAATGAGAAGATCATACAAAGTAATGCATCTGCTTGTAACATTCGCCTGATGAATGAGCGCGCATGCTACGAACACGAGCGCTTTTAACTCAGCTCATCTGTAAAAAAAACGTCTGACGCTCTCGATCCTGCTGGCGTGCCTATCCTGGGATGCACTCACCTCGGAGCCACGAGACTGAATGGAAGTGACCGGGGTGCGTTTCCCCATCATAGCCCAGAAACCGGATGACAGCAGATGACAACAGACAACTTTCAAAATAAATATACCGCTACCTGCCTGCTGTTACAAAACAAAATGTGAGTAAAAACTCTTTTTAACCTTACCTACAGCCATAACTTTGAAAACAAACCCACTACTCTCAGAGCGGCGATGCTCTCTCTCTTCTCTCCTCTACACCACAGAGTCCCTTCTGCTCTATGGAGCCGGCTGATGCATTTTAAACACACATCAATACTCACGGACACAAGCCTGGACTGACAAAACTGTCCACAACCCACTTAAGAGATTTTTTCTGTGCCCCCACTCCCCCTCTCACCAATTTTTAGTTTCACTCTATCCCCCCCCCATATTTGGTTACCACTAGCTCCCGTCGGTGCTCCATCCTCCCCCCCTCTCTGTTGTAACACCAGTGTACATCTGGGGCCCCACAACATTTGGTAAAGTTCAGACCCACTTCCTCCTACAAATACTTTAGGACAGTAGTCTCCAAACTACAGCCTGGGGGCCCGATGTGACCTGTTGCTTGCCTTAGAGCCTTGGGGTACTATTTCATCCACTAACACCAACGACAGGGCACTATTCCTTCCACTAACATCATCAAAAGGGCACAATTCATCCCACTAACACCAATGATGAGACACAATTCCTTCCATGGACACCAACAATGGTGCATAATTCCTTCCACTGATACCAACAATTGAGCCACCATTCCTCCCACTGACACCAACGATGGGGCAAAATTTAATCTATTGACACAAACAATGGGATACTATTCCATCAATTGACACCAATAATGGGGCACTAGTCCTCTAACTGACACCAATGATAGGGCATTGTTTACTCCCACTGGACACCAGGAAATTTTCTACTCCCACTGCTCACAGTCTGGCCCACCTAAAGTCTGTGGGACAGTAAAGTGGCCCCTTGTTTAGGAATTTGGAGACCCTTGCTTTAGAGGATGTCAGTCCTGAATACACATACACAATTATTCTGTATTAGGAAAAGGCATACAGAAATTTCCATGGGAAAGCCACGTCAAATTGCAATTTTCCTAACTCATATTTCTCTTTATATCAGTGACAATCCCTGTGTTTGGAAGCCACTTTACATATGTTATGTGGTATTCCTCACAGTACAGCCTATATACCAGATCCACCACATGCTAGCTTATACATCAATGCCTATTTCCATTTGTTGTTGGTAACATTACATTATAGATGGACAGTCCAGCTCTCAGCATCTGTCTGCATGTGTTTTTTTTTTTTTGTTGATCATATGCCCCAACAAGGACAAGCAGCACTTACTTCACCCCTATGAGGCCAATTTGACCTTACCTTAGTGGTTATTTCTACAAAAGGTTATATGTCACAGGCGAACACCTTATGACTGACCATTTGACTGGCATTACTTGGCTCTCTGTTATTTCATTTTTGGGTTACAGCGTGCTGAGACTGGCTGGTCTTAGGGGTTGGTCTATTCCTGCCGAGCTTTGGTGATGTGCCCCATTGTGGCTTTAAGGTGCGGTACTATCCACAGCAGGGTTTGGGCCACACTTCTGGTCCCTGTTTTGGGTGGTTGGTAGGGCCCATTTTGTTGGGGGGCTTTTTTTGTTGGGGAAGGTAGGCCCAGCTCCCTTGTGGGGCTTTATCCCCCACCTCCTCCCTTTACATTGGTAGGGGGTGGTTCTAGTTGTGGGTGGGTTTTGGGGAGGGTGTTTTAGGGGGGGGGGGTTTATGCAGGGAGGGGAGGTGGAGTTTGCATCTTTCTTTTTGGGGGGGGGGGGGATTTGCTTGGTGTTCCTATGCTGCTTCATGTTTTTGTTATTGATGTTTAATACATTTTGTGTAGTTTACTCTGACTGGGTTTGTTGAGTCTTTCCCGTTTTTTGTGTTTTTTTTTTGCTGTTGCTATTTTTAGACATTGCCCTCTTAGTATTACTAGGCGAGAACTACACTGATCTATACATTGAGTGGGACTCACATGTCTATATTTGTTGGATCTTGTCATTCTAATCCCTTCTAACAAATGCTTTCTTCTTTCTTTTTTCGTCCTTTCCTCTTCTTTTCCTTCCATGCTTATCACCTTGAATAATTTGTTTTGATATGTCACCAAATGCCTCTCCTTTCCCTTAATTCTTACCTCGTGAATGCATTACTAATGGCCCGTGAAGGAATGGGGTAAACTAATGGGCAAAACCAAAAATAGATTAAATATATAGGGTGAAAAGAAGCCACCAACATATACAAGTGTTCCCACACAGCCAGCAATAATACAAATAAATAAATGATGTGGTGCTAACTAACCTATGTCTTTTTTTAAATTATATAATCTTTATTTGTTTTTTTCATTATTATACAAAACACATTCTTTACTTACATAGTACATACATTTAAAAAGAAAAATTCCGCTACTCACACTTTACACGGAGTACTTTTCAACCTTTAGTCCCTTTTATCCTTCCCGACCTTCCCTCTTGACACCCGACTTGTTCCCTTTTTCTCTCTCTCTCCCCCCACCTCATAGTGGGTTTTCCAATTTATCCAACCATGGTCTCCACATAATTTCAAACTCTCTCAAGTTTCCTCTCCTTATATACACTGTTCTTTCTTTCCATACTGTTTCTGTTGTTAACCTTATCTATTCTCCTACCGTTGGGGGTTTCTCAGCCTGCCACCTCTGCGCTATTAACTTTCTCGCCTGGAACAAGCCTCTCATTACAGCGTTGATTACAAAGGGACTACCATTTATCTCCTCATCCAATCCCAGTATACACAGTCTGGGGTTCATTTCCAGTCTAACTTCTAATACGGTGTTCAGGATGTTAAGGATTTCAGTCCAATAGCGGTGCAGTTTTGGACACTTCCATACCATATGTGCTAAATCCCCAGTATCCTGACACCTAGGGCACCTGGCATCTGCTCTCAGTCCATACTCATATAGTCTCTTAGGTGTGTGATATGTCCTGTGTAACAGCATCAGGTATGAGACCTTCTGAGCAGGCGAGACCGATACCACGTGTCCTTTCTCCAATATCCTCATCCACTGTTCGTCTGAGAACGTTCCAAATTCTTTCTCCCATTTCCCCCTACATTTAAGCTGTTCTGGATTTTCTATGCTACCTTCGCATATGTGTGAATAAATTTCTGCTATAAATCCTCTGCTCTTATTTTGGGAACCTATTCTTTGGTACACTGGGGAGTTGTTCTATATTGGATCTTGATTCTTGAATTGACTATTTAACGCGTGTCTAATTTGTAGATATTTATAAAAGGAATGTTTGGGTATATCATATTCCACTCGCAGTGCTGTAAATGTCTTCAATACCCTACCCTCGTACATCTGTGCCAACTTATCTATCCCTTTTATTTCCCACTCTCTAGTTTTCCCCATCTTTTCTACTTCCTGCAAGTTTTTATTGTTCCAGAGGGGGGTGTATTTTGTCATACCCTCTAACCCTTTTACTACTTTTACTGCCTTCCACACTTTTAAAGCAAGTCTCACCGTGGGGGTTCTGTAAGGAAAGGTGTTTGCCTCTAGGACTTCTACTATTGATTTATGCGGAGTTCCTGCAATCATTAATTCCTTGTTGCTTCCTTCTGTCATGGCTCCTAGATGTTGCAGTTGGGCTGCTAAGAAGTAACTCCGTGGGTGCGGTACTGCCATTCCTCCCTTTCTTGTTGCTAGTTGTAGTGTTTGTAACCCGATCCTAGGCTGACCACCCTTCCATATAAGTTCTCTAAACAACGTATCTATCTTTCTGAACCATTTTTTAACTAACCTATGTCTAAATGAACAACAACTAACAAATCCAAAACAAATTAAATAATAATCAATAAATCTTCAATAATGTGAATAGGTAAAATTGAACCTGATAGACCAGCAAATTGAACTCCTAATACTGTCAACAAATAATGGAAGTGAAGCTGTAAATATATGGCTAAAGCCCCATACACACGGTCGGATTTTCCCATGGATTCTGTACTATCGGACAATGTTGTCGGAAAATCCGACCGTGTGTAGGCACCATCGGACAGTGTACGTCGGATTGTCCGACGGACAAAGTCCTATCTCCTGCTGGATAGATTTTTCGACAACAAAGTCCGATCACACCAAATCCGATCATGTGTATCGAATTCCGACGGACAAAGTGCTACGCATGCTCAGATCACATTACAAGACAAAAGCTATTGGCTACTAGCCTCTACGTAGTCCCGTCGTAGGCAACAAACGTCACCACGTTCAGAATGATCGGATTTTTCGACAACTTTGTCCGACCGTGTGTATGCAACACCAACATCGGACAAAGTACGACGGACATGATCCGACGGACCTGGTCCTCGGATAATCCGCGCGTGTGTATGGGGCTTAAGTGACAATGTGCAATCAAAAGATGTGCAATGAAATAATGCTAAATAAAGTGCAATATGCTTCAAAGTGCACAAAATGTGATCTAGTTAAGTGAACACAACCAATATATAGAATAGGAATAAAGTTCAAAATGTCAATAAAGTGAAATAAGAGTCCAAAAAACTATTTGATGAAACTCCCAATGGAATAAAAAATCTGATCTCCATAAAACAGTTCATAAATAAGGAAAAAGTGCATGTGCAAAAAACGATCAATGTCCACTCCATCCAATCACCACCCAAAGAGTGCCACCTGTTTCCCACAGCCTCTCACCTCTAGCAGCGGCCCCTACGGGCCAAGCTGAGCTCGGATCAGCAATAGATGCAGACTTCCACAATCTATCAATCTCCAGCAGTTACTTCAGCAAAGCGCACAATAATTCGGAGGGCAGCTACGATCTCCATACTCAGCCAAAACAGTAAGGGCATATAGTAAAAAAGAAGGGTGGCTCCATTGTGTAGTATTTTCCAAAGGTATATTAAAAACAACACACGTAGTAACTTATATCTAAAATAACGAACATCAGCAGTAAGAACAGATACGCCCGCCTGGGCCGTGACTGATAGTGACAACAGCTGGCTCCTCCCTGAAGCGTTGCGTCACTGCACACGTGACTTCATCAAAGGGTCATGGAGTCAGGTGTCAGTAATGCCAGTATTAGGAGTTCAATTTGCTGGTCTATCAGGATCAATTTTACCTATTCACATTATTGAAGATTTATTGATTACTATTTAATTTGACTTAATTTGTTAGTCATTGTTCATTTACACATAGGTTAGTTAGCGCCACATAATTTATTTATTTTTATTATTACTAATGACCCACTTCCGAGGGCACAAGAAAATGTGGATAAAGCCATATCTCCATTAAAAAAAAAACAATCCTATGCTTATATGGGAAATAATACCAAAAGGTGGACCTAGTCTTCCAGATCGAACAGGAACCAGGTATATCCCCATATTATTGTTTGCACTATTTTTATTGCAAAATTCATATGGAATGACAAGGCTAATATTTTCTTCCACTGGTGGGACGCATTATATGTTTTCATAGATGTTTGTTTCTCGGAAGCTGTAATGTTGTTAACATTCAATAAAAATGTATTCAAACAAGAACAAGTACTAGAGCTGCTGACCTTTACTAAACACACACTAACCCAAAGAAGAGATTTACTAAAACTGAAGTGTGCAAAATCTGGCACAGCTCTGCATGGAAACAAGTCAGCTTCCAGGTTTTAATGTCAAAGCTTTACAGTATTGAACAAGCTGAATCTTGAAGTTGGTTGGCTACAATACACAGGTGTACCAGATTTTACACACTCCAGTTTTAGTAACCCCCCCCCCCCCCAAAAAAAAAAACCCATAGGGGTTGATTTACTAAAGGCAAATGGACTGTGCACAAGTGCAGTTCCTCCAGAGTTTATTAAATGAGGAAAAGCTTCACTTTGCAAAGAATACCCAATGAAGTATAAGGATAATTAAAAACAGCATTTTTGCCTACACGTGATTGGATAATGGAAGTCATCATAACTCTCCCTCATTTACTAAGCTCTGGAGCAACTACTCTTGCAGAGTGCGACTGCACTTTGCAAAATGCACAGTCTATTTGCCTTTAGTAAATCAACTCCAAAGTCTTCAGCACTAGTCTTTGGTTTCATGCCGCCATCTTTGATTCAGGTGCCAACTGTGACAACCTGAACAGTCAGGAGCTGGCCCCCTACTGCACTTGTCTAGAATGCATTTAAAACCCAAGATGACGTCTATTCAGACAAAACACGTGGGGTTGAGTGCTACTATGACTACTGTGCCTTTCTATGTCTGTTAAATGCCTTTGATCACTGTGAGTGTTTAATTCGATTCTTTTTCTAATAAACATTCCCTAAACGGTATCACACTATGTGGGACTTTGTTTATTTCTTTGTTTCAACATGTGGGCATGTGAAATTCCTCTGGCTGTTCCTCTCTCCATCTGAACCTACCTGCCTCTTTATGAGAACAATCTGCTGACCAGTGCCGTTCATAAGTCTCTATTGTGGTTGTGATATCTGGATCGTTGATGGTTTCATATTGTACACAGTGTTTATCACTACAAGCCTGGTTGACTTAAGTGGTATATACCCCTTTAAGTCCACCTTTTTCGGTAAGCCTTCTCACAAGATTTTCCTCCATTTTTTCAATAGCCCTTCTCAACATGTCTATTCTGAAGGTATTCTAGAAATGTTGTTCCATTGATAATTGTTGCCAATCAACATTCAATTGGTGGACTTTATTTTGTTATTTTTTTTTTTTTTAACCATAGATTTTTATTGAGTTTTGCAGTTTACATGTGATACATGGAACATTGCATACAACATGTAGTTACAAGATAGAGATAATCGACATTGAGTTATCAAACTTGGGAGGTAAAATCTACTACTAAAAGCTACTAAAAGAACAGTAGAAAATGACCTCTCAGGAGGCAAAGCCTGTCACCCCATACGAGTTCACACTGTGAGCAGGCTTAGATTAAATGCAATCCTAGAGTAGCTTCCCGTAGACCGTACTGAAGGTCTCAGGAGATAATGAATTAATCAAGTTTCATATGTAACAATTAGGTAACTTGTAATCATGAAATACATTCATTGCTAGATAATACACATGAAACCATAAAGAAGTGGTAGTACCTATTATTGTCAGTGGAAGTCGCTGTGATGGTACCACCACCTCTTTAGGTGTCTTACACTCCTCCCGGTGGGTGGTCATATAGTTAGGTCACTTATCAGTGGGTGTAATCGGTCAGTCAAAGATCACAAATGTGGAGAGGCATATTTTGAAGTTCTCCAGTCTTCCCAATATTTGTGGAAAGCTGGAGCTCTTCTTTCTCTATATGCTAGAAGCTTTTCCATTAGGTATTGATTATTAATTCTAGAGATTATTACTTCAATACTAGGAGGCGACGGAGATCGCCATTCTTTCACCAGAACGATGTATTTTGTTATTTTATTGACATTTGTTGTTTACTTTTCATGGGGTGATTTTATTTATTTTTCAGTACTGTTGGTACACAATATCACAATTTTCTACACAATATATTTAAGCGCTGCATTTTTTCTATTCTGTGTAGAATGCATTGGCTTGCTGAGACGTGAAACCTCCTGGGATGTGTGATGTGGATTACAGGGCAGGGGTTGGGTGGACCCAGAAAATATCATCCTTGCCTAGACAAGGAATAAGAAAATGTGAGCAAGTTCCTGTCTATGTATGTCTTGCGATGCCCCACTGTAAGTAGAAGCTTAGCCACCCTCTCTTGCTGACTCCTGAGATGGACTAAAGCCCCATACACACGGTAGGATTTTCCGATGGATTCTGTCCTATCGGACAATGTTGTCGGAAAATCAGTCCATGTGTAGGCACCATCGGACAGTTTCCATCAGATTGTCTGACGGACAAAGTCCTATCTCCTGCTGGATAGATTTTTTGACAACAAAGTCCGATCACACCAAATCCGATCGTGTGTAGCGAATTCCGACCGGACAAAGTGCTACGCATGCTCAGATCACATTACAAGACCAAAGCTATTGGCTACTAGCCTCTACGTAGTCCCGTCGTAGGCAACAAACGTCACCACGTTCAGAATGATCGTATTTTCCGACAACTTTGTCCGACCGTGTGTACGCAAAACCAACATCAGACAAAGTATGATGGACATGGTCTGACGGACCTGGTCCTCGGATAATCCGCGCGTGTGTATGGGGCTTAAGGACTATGAATTTGTAGTGTCAATGGAGCAGGGCACATGACTGCGACTAACATACATTGCTTGTTCCAAACAAACAGAAATGAGAGAAAGGACATTTTGGGATAATACAAGAAACAATTTCATGATAAATAGATTGCAGGTCCATTAATTAGAGGATGTGCATGGATTATATTCGGAAAATTACGATATTGTTTTGTCTCACTTCAAGAAGTTGAAAGTCTATACAAAGTTTCACTGGAAAAGTGTCGGCCAAGCAAATGAAAATATCTCCGGATTTGTATGCCAGGAGTTGTATTACTCTCTAATCATCCACATTCATAATGTTAAACACACTGTAATCAGGGATATTGAGTCTGACTGACAAATGTCTATACAACACTTTAGTGGAATAGAGCTTTGTGCGTGCGTTTGCAAATATTGATTTGTTGCCTGAGGATTTTTGTATTTTTTTTGTGTGTCCATCGAAATATTTGGGTGACTTCTTATAATGTTTTCTTACTACTGATAGCTGTCAGTCACTCGCCTTTTGTGTGCGCATCAGATGAGTTCACATTTGCAGCTGGTCATGAAATTGACTTCACAACATTATCTTGTAGATACGTATTACGCCCAAGTTCCTTCCACTCACATTTTTTTGGGGCACCTGGGTCTCAATTCTTCACTTTATGGGTCCTCAAGCCCTTTACTCTGGAGTCCACAAACCTACATTAGCGAATGTGCAGCCAGGTAAGTAAATATTTATTTTTGAAGACTTATGCCACGTATACACGATCGGACTATTCGGCGTATTTGTCAGGCGGACAAACCGTGTGTGGGACTTAGAAAGAAGTTTTGACTCAAAATTATCCGCCGGCACGGCAGTCCAGTGGACAATCCGGCCGTCTGTGTGCTAGACTTTTGAAATGAACGGACTTGCCGACACACCGTCGTAAAGTTCGTTCATTTTGAACGTGACTCAAGGTAGACAGGACTAGCGAAGGAAGTCAATGCCGCCCCCCAGATCCATATCAGACCCTTATCCGAGCACGCAGACCGGCCAGTCAGCAAAGGGGGGGGGGACGAGCGAGTGCCCCTCCTCCTGAGCCATACCAGGCCGCGTGCCCTCAACATGGGGGGGTGCTTTGTGAGCAGGTGCGGCCCCCCCTTTGTGTGCGGCCCCCCACCCCAAAGCACCTTGTCCCCATGTTGATGAGGACAAGGGCCTCTTCCCGACAACCCTGGCCGTTGGTTGTCGGGGTCTGTGGGGGGGGGCTTATCGGAATCCATGAGCCCCCTTGTACTGATTGGAGGGAAGAGCCACACCCTCTTCACACAGCACACAGTGTGCGGCCCCCTCACCCCAAAGCACCTTGTCCCCATGTTGATGAGGACAAGGGCCTCTTCCCGACAACCCTGGCCGTTGGTTGTCGGGGTCTGCGGGCGGGGGGCTTAGCGGAATCCAGGAGCCCCCTTCAATAAGGTGACCCCCAGATCCCTGCCCCCACCCTATGTGAATGAGTATGGGGTACAATGTACCCCTACCCATTCACCTGGTGAAAAAAGTGTAAATAAAAAACACAACACAAGTTTTTAAAATACTTTATTAGACAGCTCCGGGGGTCTTCTTCCGTCTTGGGGGGTCTTCTCGCCGGACTCCTCCCCTATCTTCTGCTAGCTCTTTTACTAGCTGAGGAGCCCGGCTTTCTCCTTCGTCGCCATCCATGGGTCTTCTTCTGACTTGGGGAGTCTTGTCCCGTTTACACACACAGATCCCGGTTCTCGCTCTGTCACAAGCAATCGCGGTCATCGCACCTGCCGGACACTTGCATCGGCTCCGGGCACATGCTGCTGTCAAGAAAAATGTGGCGGCTGGTCGGCAAGTGGTTAAAGTGTAATCCCTCACATATACCAAGTGAAGTGTCTGGCCTCAAATGATACACAGAGATTAAATAAGTTGTACCTGTCTATCCGCAGCCATCTTTCCTCTACATCCATTCAAAGTTCAGCACTTACACAGAATCTCACAGCTCTGAAAAGCAGGGGGTGGAGAGCTGAAGTTATGTACTGATTAGAGGGAAGAGCCACACCCCCCTTCACACAGCACACAGGAACAGAGCTAATGCTGTCAATCTACTGGAGGTCCCTCCTCTGTCACCATTTTTCTCTTGGTGTTAGGAAAACTTGTCAGAAGTAATTAATGCTTATAGCAGAGGAAGGAGGCAGCAGAGAGAAATGGCACTTAGTGCTCTGGACTGAGGCAAGCACACACTATAGAGTGATATGCTTTGTTCAAATTTAATGTCTGAGGTTTACAACCACTTTAATGCCCACACACTGTACATATGCATCAAGGTTTCTGAACAATATAGAATCTTGCTCAACAAATCAAAAACAATAGCAGCAGTAATAACGTTATAAGGATAATGAAGATAAACAACTTAGCAACCACACTCTACTAATTTGGATCTAACGGTGTGTCACTCAACTGATAGAGAAGAATATTTCACCCAATTATATCAACAATTACGTGGGTGGAAAATAAATATAAGTCTTCACATAGATTGCAATTATTCAAAACAAAATAAATATTCTGTTGACTATATAATGTGCGAGTGCTAAAACAATAAATGTGTACAGTGATACCTCGGCTTGCAAGTAACGTGGTATACAAGCATTTCGCAAGACAAGCTATATTTTTTTTAAAATCCTGACTTGATTTGTGAGCGCTGTCTCGCAAGATGAGCAGGACCCATGCCACTGGTGTATATACAACTGTATGTGGCCAGAGGTCCGGGGGCACTGGAGAACTCGGAGACACTCGGAGATGCTCGGAGACACAGAGAGACACTCGGAGACACTCCCAGCGCAACGGGCGTCGGAGCACCCAGATTTTCCATGGGGAAACTCTCTTTGATATATGAGTGCTTTGGATTAATAGCATGTTTCTTGAACAAATTATGGTTGTAATCCAAGGTATTACTGTATAGAAATCCAAATTCATCAATAGAGAAAAGTTCCTAAATAAGGAAAAATCTTAAATAAAATCTGAAATAAAGAAAAAAGAAAAGAATTCGTCAATCAAAAAAGTTCATAGAACTGCAAAAAATATAGTCCTCTTATTACCATGCAGAAAAAAAATGTGCAAAAAGTGCTTCCATCTTATAGTGCAATAAAATTATGCAAAAAAAGAGAAAAAACTTAACCACTCAGTGTCCTCCACCTTCACAGGGAACCAGATATTCACCCGGACAAAGAGATATAAAAAAAAAACTTGTGGTAGCATACACGGATCAAATCAAGTCTGATGAAATCGTTTCCAATCTGCATTCGCATAGTCAGTGTGGGAGTGGCTGCTAATGACGACATCGAGATGCGTAGGGCGGAGCCAGTAAATGACGTCATCCCGCTCACACATCAGTGGAGGACACCGGGTGCATACCTTTTTTCTCTTTTTTTTTGCACAATTTTATTGCACAATATGATTTGTGCACGTTTTTTTTTCTGCATGGTGATAATACGAGGACTATATTTTTTGCACTTCTATGAACTTTTTTGATTGATGATTTTTTTCTTTATTTAAGATTTCTTCTTTATTGAGGAACTTTTCTCTATTGATGAATTTGGACTTATATATATATTTATTGTATTATCACTCGCACTTTACATGGTCAACAGAATATTTATTTTGTTTTAAATAATTGCAATGTGATGTGAATGTGATGTGATGAACTGTGATGTGAACACATATTTACTTTGCACGTTATTTGACGCCATTAAAAAAAAAAAAAACACATGCTGTCTTTGCTCACCCACTCAACTGAAAATGCTAGTTGACTAGTTGGCTTAGTAGTTTTAGTACTTTATGATTTATCAACCTGGAACTAAAGTACCTCCCAATGAAGACAGATATCGAAAAATGTAGGGCGGAGCCAGTGAGTGACGTCATTCTGCTCACACATCAGTGGAGGGCACTGGGTGCATAACGTTTTTCTCTTTTTTTGCACAATGTTTTTTTTTTAAAAATCTTTTTATTAAGTTTTTAAAGACAGTACATTGCATACATACATATACAACAACAAAACAACAGTCTAAACACTACACACATAAACACTGCCCAACATGGGCAACTATCCACCAACAAGTGGTGTACAGCGAACCAACATAGTTCGCTCAAACTTCCCCCCCTTCCTCCCTCCCTCCCCCCCCTACCCTCCTTCCCTACCCTCCCTGTACCTCCCTGCCTTATTTGAACTAAATTTGCAGTACGTAGAGTGTACCGTGCAGTAAGAGACTTTTTCACTTTACTTCACTTGGAGAGTGCCTTCCGTTGTTGCTACAAGAGTTACATACTATAATGACTTATGCTGTCGTGCACTTATCTATCACCTCCTAGTGGATATAGAGTGCTGTAGTTGGATCCCAGTCACATAAACTATCACACAAACATTCTTACTATCCCACCGTATCTGATGAGTCTAACCAGGGCTGCCAAACCTTATAGAATTTTTTCCCACAGCCTCTAGATCTGTACGTCGCTTTATAAAGGGGTAGGACCTTATTTATTAATCCCTTCCAGAAAGACAGGGTGGGAGCCTCCGCTTTCTTCCACTTCAAAAGAATGGCTTTCCTGCCGTAGAAAAGACCTATGTTCAAGAAAGTACGTTGGGCCCTTGAAGGGACCACTTCCTCCACCAGACCAATCATACATACTCTCGGTAATTTGGGTATAGGTATGCTGAGCACCTCTGACAAGCAATCAATAATACCTGACCAAAATAGTTGTATCTGAGTACAGCTCCAAAAGATATGTTCTGCATCAGCAGGAGTGTGATTACAGCGCCAGCATCGACCGCTTGCTGAGGGATAGATTCGAGCCAGCCGGGCCGGGGTGAAGTATACCCGGTGTAAGAATTTGAAATGGATCAGTCTGTCTCTTGCCTATACTAAGTGTTTAAAAGGGTGGTCCCACATGTCATCCCAGTCTTCTCCTTGTATATCTGTAATCTCGGTCTCCCATTTCCGTCTACATTTAGCTATACCAGGGGGGGTCTTTTTGAAGAGGGATTTGTACACAGTTGACAGTGGTTTGGTCAAGTCCTCTTCCGTTAGTAGGGTCTCTAGGTCTGATGGCAGGTATTCTATACGTAGGCCCAAGAACTGCACTTGAAAGGCATGTCGCAGTTGCATATAGTGAAAAAAGTAGGCATTGGTAAGGTCATGTCTAGCCTTCAGTTGGTCAAAGGTGCAAAGTTCACCTTCACTAATTATATCTCTTAGTAGCTTGATGCCTTTACACGCCCATATCATAGGGTCAGGGAAAGAAAAGAACTGAGGAAACCGTGGGTTCATCCATAGTGGAGCTGAGGGAGTAATTCCGTCATAGCTGGGGGACATCAGAGTCGTGGTTACCTCCCATGCCCTTATTGTGGCCTTCATGGAGCTTGTCAGTGGTAAGCATGACTAAGGGCCCCTGTACAGAGCCAACCTCAAACTTTCGTATGAGCCCAGCAATGCCGCTTCAACAACCCTCGCGGAGTCTCCTTCCTCCGCTGTCAGCCATTTCCTGGCAACTACCATTTGGCCTGCCAAATAATATTTGTGCCAGACCCCCTTGTCCCCACGGTTCCTGTAGTGACTTGATACTGATGCGGGGTGACTGCGGTGACCAGATAAAAGACCCAATAATGCTATCCAGAGATTTAAAAAAGGTCTTAGGCACCCACACAGGGGAGTGACGCAAGAAGTATAGAATTACCGATAAAAACTTCATTTTTATAAGACTAACTCGTCCTATTAGGGAGAGAGGGAGGTTTTTCCAGGTCACCGTCATCTGTTTGAGTCTAGTCACTAATGGAAGGAGGTTGATTGTCATATAGTCCTGAATGTTCGCCGTAATTTTAACCCCTAAGTACGTGATTGTAGATACCCATCTAAGTGGCAGACTGTCATCTTTTTGGGCGAGAGCTCTAGAGCCCAGTGGTAGAATGGACGACTTACTCCAATTCGCCTTAAGCCCTGAGAACTGGGCAAACTTGTCTAGAATTTTTAACGCTGCTTTGAGTGAGGGCCCGGGGTCTTTTAGGAACAAGAGCATGTCATCCGCGTATAGTGCCACGCATTCATCTACACTACCTACTCTGACGGCTCCTACCTCTTGCGATTGCCTGAGTGCCCTGGCCATGGGCTCCATCATTAACGAGAAAAGGAAGGGGGAAAGGGGACAGCCTTGCCTCGTTCCCCTACCTATCTCGAAGAAGTCTGAGATCCTGCTACCCAGCCTGATTGCCGTCCGTGGGGCACTATATAATAGCGCTATCCACTGCCTGAAACCAGGGCCGAAGCCCATAGCTTCTAACACTTTGTGCATGTATATCCAATCGACAGAGTCGAAGGCTTTCTCTATATCAATAGAAACTACAATTCGTTCTGGGAATTCCGTATCTTCCAACTGGATGTGTGTAAAGAGTCTCCTGAGGTTGGTGTCAGTCGACATTCCCGGCATAAATCCGGTCTGGTCAATATCAACCAAGGTTGGGATTACCCTGGCTAACCTTGAGGCCAGTACCTTAGCTAGAATCTTCAGGTCTGTATTAAGTAATGCTATGGGGCGGTAGGACGAGCACTCTAACGGGTCCTTTCCCGGCTTCAGGAGGAGCACCATATAGGCTTCCATCATCGAGGCCGGTAAGGCTCCCTGTTCCTTACAGTGTGAGAACAGTCTACTGGCTAGTTGGGATTTATATGTTTGGTAGAAGTCTGTTGGGAATCCGTCAGGGCCTGGTGTTTTGTGTGAGGGAAATGCAGCTATAGCCGTCTCGATCTCTATCTCCGAGATGGCCTCGTCAAGGGTGTCTCTGTCTAGGTCGGACATCCGTGGAATGGATAAACTACCCAGAAGTCCCTCCAGTTCAAGATGGTCATATGGAGCTATCTGTGTATAAAGTGTCTTGTAAAAGTATATAAATTCCTCCATAATTCCCTCCGGTTCTGTGACTAACTCCCCCCTCCTGCCTTTGATTACTGGGCTGCTAACGGTATCCTATGTTCAGCAGCCAAAGTGGCCAGTAGTTTACCGTTCTTGTCTCCCTCCGCAAATATTGTCTCCGCTTTCTGCCTAAGCTCGGTATGGGCTAGATTGTCAAAGTGAAGGGCTACAAGTCTCCTAGAGGAAAGAAGGGCAGCATAATTGACCTCCGAGGGGGCGTCCGCCTGCAATTGAGCGCATTCCCTCTCCTTGGCCAGGAGGACTTCCCCTTCTTCAGTCCCGTCTTTTTTAGCTGCTTTTATCGCAGAGATACACTCACCCCTCGAGACGGCCTTGAAGGCGTCCCAAACAATGTGTGGCTCCGCAGAGTGCAGATTGGTTTCCCAGAAGGTGTCCATAGCAGTTTGGATTTGTGCAGTCACCTGATCTTCTTGTAACCAGTCCGCGGCCAACCTCCAACCCCCTCTCCTACCTCCTGTGGGGAAGGCCAGGGTTACCTGTAACGGGTTATGATCTGATGTGCCACCGGCCAGGTAATTCACATCATAAACATGTTGTAGCATAAGGGGGTTTCCAAAGGCCAGGTCTATTCTGGCCGAGGATCTATGTGTAGAAAAGAGGTGTGAGTATGCAACCTCATCTGGGTGTTTCCACAACCAGATTTCAGTCAGGTTGGCCATATGCACCCATGAACATAGGTCTGCTGAAACAGGTCTGGTCACATTAGAGGAGTCACGCGTTGAGTCCAGGATGGCATTAAAGTCACCCAGAAGCAACACTGGCAGGTCTAAGTATGGAGCTAGGATTACCCAAATATCATACAGCAATTGAACCCTGAAGGGGGGAGGCACATAAACATTTACTAAAACCAATTTCTTACTTCCTATTTCCAGAACTAAGACCACACATCGTCCCCCTGGATCAGTAATCACCTGGTGTATAGTACATGCTATGGCTTTACTAATCAAAATGGTAGTACCTCTGGCATACGATGAATACGTGGAGTGGAATGCTTTTTGTATCCAGGGTTTGCGGAGAGAAAGAATTCTACTTCCGTCCAGGTGCGTCTCCTGGAGGAGAACAATATGTGGTCTTGCCTGCTTAAGGTACTGGAACATTGCAGCCCGTTTGAATTTGTTATTGAGCCCTCTCACATTCCATGAGAGAACTTTGAACCTATCATCCATAATTTCCTATGACATATTTAAGGTTACGGATATATCCTGAAGGCACTCTCATGGTAGCAACACATATATACTGCATAGATTTGCTATGTATAGGTACACTCATACTATTTGCATCACATATCATAAGGCATTGAGATTTCCCTCCCCCTCCCCCCCCTGCTGTTATACTGGAAACTAAGAGCCCTAAAACGGGGCTCAAACCAAAAAAAGTCCAGCATGCAGCTTTAATCCCATAACAAAACCTACAAAAAGAGTTCCACCGGTCGTGTCGAAAGTTCGGCATCTGAAGATACAAAAATCCGTGTCATCCATACGAGTCTCCATGCTCATATGGAGGGTAAAGTGCAGTCGGCTAGACAGACCTGACCATATGGTGTGCGGCAATAAGCACCATTTCGAGAGGCACATGTGTGAAAGCAACCAGTTAGAAACCACCCCCCAGCAGCACTTGCGTGTTCCGATAGTGCCCACCGAGCAAACAGAGTTGAGGGGAGAGAAAAATACAAAGAAAAATAAAAAATATATATAAAATGCAAAAGTCGCCTCTCCAGTTCCGGGTGTGCCAGGGATCTTGGTGGGTGTTGCCCCGGTATTTGGAGGGTCTTGATCCGGAGCAAAGAGCTGTCGGGCCCCCAATATATTTCAAGAGCAGTAGCAGCTGCACTTTACATTGCTAACTCAGGGGGGGTGTCAAAGACAAAACGGGGAATATCAGCAAATGACAGCAACAATCAGCTAAGAGGTTATTGGAGATTGGGGACTGTCTAAGGTACAAACGAAAAATAAATGATTTCATAAAGATACGATAAAATTGTTTGTTTTATTAACATAAAAGAGAAGAAAGCAAAAGGGGGGTTACATTGTTTGACTCCATGTACATCGGTATGTCAATCATAGGGTTCAAAGGCATTACATACAATTCCTAATAGAACACCTATATTATCATACATTCAAGATACACGGGTCATGATACTTGTCCGATCACTCGACATGTTTCGCCTAAATAGGCTTCATCAGGAGACAAGGATAAGATATATTTGTAGATGGATGAAGAGTTTTGAAATATTTTTGAAACATTAAAATGACAGCAACAATCAGCTTGTAGCGGGGCTCATCTTGAAGGGAGAAAAAATTCTGCGTTGTCTTGAGGGTTCAGGGATTCCGATCCAACCACTCACTGATGTCTTGAGGATGATCAAAGAACTTTACAGTACCTTTGTATTGGATGCGTAGGCGGCTTGGGTATAGCATACTGTATTTTAGCTCCTTCTCCCTGAGCCTCTTTTTTACTTCTATAAAGGACCTGCGTCTCCTTTGCGTTTCCGCTGAAAAATCTGGAAAAAACATAATGCGTGCATTCTCAAACTTCAGTTCCTTATGTTTCCTTGCTTCCGCCAATATCATGTCACGGTCCCTGTAGTTAAGAAACCTGACCAGGAAAGGTCTTGGCGGTGCCCCTGGGGGTCTGGAGCCTGTTGGGACCCTGTGCGCCCTCTCAGCGACATATGTAGGGGGGAGGTCGCCTAGAGCCAGGATGTTTTTAAAGAATTCTTCTGCGAATGTAGTAGTGGCGGACCCTTCCACCCCTTCAGGGAGCCCCACCACCCTAACATTGTTCCTTCTTTGGCGGTCTTCCGCATCATCTGCTCGGCGTTGTAGTGCACCAACCACGTCCCTTAACTCCGCTATTTGAGAGCCTTGTACATGGGTAGCATCTTCCACTTCCGATATTCGGTCCTCAGCAGTAGTCAATCTGCCTCTGATTTTGTCCAGGTCATGGCGTATGAGGTTACATTCAGCCGCTAGGTGGTCCATGCGGCCCACCAACTCGGTTTTTGAGGCCGCTATGGCCTCCAGAATCGAGCCTGTGATTGCAGCTGCGTCCACCTCCGCTTCCTGCCCCATACTGGAGGCATCCACCGATGCCGTCGGGCTTGCTGGGCCTTGTTGTTCCACGCCAGCCGTTGCCATTTTGGCGCGCTGCGGGGCCGCACTGTGAGCTGGGCCTACAGGGAGGTGGGCGGGGCTAGTCGCCATACTCGCCTGAGAACGGAGAGTCCGCGGACCTTTAGGCGGCTGGGAATGATGTTTCTTGGCCTGCTTTCGGCTCGCAAATGGCATGTCCCGTTGCCTGAGCTATTCCGCCAACCTGTCAGCGCTGAAAGATTCTCCGATCGGTGGTCTGTCTGCCTATATCAGGATGATTTGTCGGATGTGAGCCGGAGCTCCGTATCTGCACGTCTTGCCTCGCTCACATCCGGTCACGCCCACCTTTTTTGCACAATGTTATTTCACTATATGACGGAAGCACTTTTTTTCTCCAAAGAAATAATAATAATAATTGTTGATATTATTGGGTGAAATATTCATCTTCATCAGTTGTGTGACACACCATTAGATCCAAATTAGTAGAATGTGGTGGCTGAGCTGTTTATCAAGGTTTCTGTGCTGTGAGCATGCTGACTGCATGATCCCAGCACAGTGATCGGGTTGTCACAGACAGCTCTCAGTGTCTGGTCATGATCAGGAGCTGGTGGGATGGACTCCCAATCATGTGACAGCCAATCAGTGGCCATGTGATCAAGAATACTGCACTGCCCTCTGGGCATAAACATCCATTTAAAGGTAAGGCTGGGCAGGAAGCGTTTAAGTGAGCACCTTTGGTACAGCAGTAGGGACAACCCACTGCCACCAATGGAGGAGACAGGGAGCTGCTCCCAATGATGACAGGCATCGAAACCCGTAGGGGAGAGCCAGTGAGTGACGTCACCCTGCTCACACATCAGTGGAGGACACTGGGTGCATACATTTTTTTTTCTTTTTTTGCACAATGTTATTTCACTATATGACTGAAGCACTTTTTTTTCTCCAAAGTAATAACGAGAATAATAATTGTTGATATTATTATGGGTGAAATATTCATCTTTATCAGTTGAGTGATACACTATTAGATCCAAATTAGTAGAGTGTGGTGGCTGAGCTGTTTATCAAGGTTTCTGTGCTGTGAGCACACTGACCGCATGATCCCAGCACAGTGACCGGGCTGTCATAGATCAGTGGTCATGATCAGGAGCTGATGGGATGGACTCCCAATCGCGTGATTAATGTGACAGCCAATCGCAGTGGTTACATGATCAACAACCATTTAAAGGGAAGCCTAGGCTGGGTGGGAAGGGTTTAAGTGAGAACCTTTGGTGCAGCGGTTGGGACAAACCACTGCCGCCAATGGAGGAGACAGGGAAGGTTCAGGGGCATCATCAGACTGACCAAAAGATCATTAAAATGCACAGTATGTATTTTTTTGCATGGGGAAGGGTTGAGGAAAGAAGGGGTGGAGTCCTCTCAACCACTTCTTTATCTAGAGATGCTCACCCGCTTCTGAAAATGCTAGTTGACTAGTTGGCCTAGTAGTTTTAGTAATTTATGATTTATCAACCTGGAACAAAAGTACGGAACAAAAGTACCTCCCAATGACGACAGACATCGAAACATGTAGGGCGGAGCGGACAGACATCAAAACTACATTCTGAAAATGCTAGTTGACTAGTTGGCCTAGTAGTTTTAGTACTTTATAATTTATCAACCTGGAACAAATGTACCTATATGGAAAATCAGAGAAAAGTTAGATGTCCTTATCTTATTGGTTAGTGACTCAGAAGGGTTAGCATAATAGCCTAGTCAGCCAAGTAGCACATTCAGAAAAAGAGTTCATCCATGGTAGCGTGCATGCTTGTTTGAATGTCAGGTTCCCAGTAGAGTTGCAGTATTTTTCTTCCTGTCAATGATCAAAGTAGCTCAGCATAGGAGATGACCATTTAATTTCCCCATCCATTTGCAATGATGGATCGGCATGTTTCAGATGTATGTGAGTCGATGCCTGGTTTATGATGGACTTCCAGCCTTGATCATTAGTGCAGTAGACTCTGCTTTCCTTTCATGAACCACTTTATGTATTTGTGTAAGACTTCTAGCATCTGACTCATGGATTATAAAACAAACAGCTCCCTTACAGTGACTTAAAAGCCCATAAGATCTGCAGGTTTCCCAAGATTTGCAAGTCAATATCCTCCTTTACAGCCAATTCGGGTATTCTGAAAATGCTAGTTGACTAGTTGGCCTAGTAGTTTTAGTACTTTATGATTTATCAACCTGGAACAAAAATACCTCTCAATGACGACAGACATCGAAACACGTAGGGCGGAGCGGACAGACATCGAAACTACATTCTGAAAAGGCTAGTTGACTAGTTGGCCTAGTAGTTTTAGTACTTTATAATTTATCAGCCTGGAACAAATGTACCTACCGGTATATGGAAAGTCAGAGAAAAGTTAGATGTCCTTATCTTATTGGTTGGTGACTCAGAAGGGTTAGCATAATAGCCTAGTCAGGCAAGTAGCACATTCAGAAAAAGAGTTCATCCATGGTAGCTTGCATGTTTGTTTCAATGTCAGGTTCCCAGTAGAGTTGCAGTATTTTTCTTCCTGTCAATGATCAAAGTAGCTCAGCATAGGAGATGGCCATTTAATTTCCTCATCCATTTGCAATGATGGATCGGCATGTTTCAGATGTATGTGAGTCGATGCCTGGTTTATGATGGACTTCCAGGTTTTACAGCCTTGATCATTAGTGCAGTAGACTCTGCTTTCCTTTCATGAACCACTTTATGTATTTGTGTAAGACTTCTAGCAACTGACTCATGGATTATAAAACAAACAGCTCCCTTCCAGTGACTTGAAAGCCCATAAGATCTGCAGGTTTCCCAAGATTTGCAAGTCAATATCCTCCTTTACAGCCAATTCGGGTATTCTGTCTTTTCTTCACCATGAGGTTTTGTTCGCTTTAAAGGTTTGCCTAATAATCGTGAGGTTCCCGGCCTTCATGTGATCAGTATGCTGTGTAATAAAAAGAAAATCGTCTGCCTTCCTAGCCATTCTTGAATTGAACTGTATGTTTCTAAGATGCTTTTAAATTTATAAAACAGTGGAATGTAAATTATTAAAGCGAGATTCTGGCCATGAAATGACACGTCAATCACAAATAACAAAGTCATTAATACTTCTGAAGATTGACAATGTCTTCTATATTGCTGTAACGTTGATGGGGATTAGAATATGCCAAGCTTGATAATGGTCTGCTTGTGCTCGGTAGAGCAAATTTGCATTTGCTTTAAATAGGACGCGTAGTGCATGATCAGCCAAAAAGGTCTATCAATCACATTTCATTGAAAGCCTACACCACAGACTTAGAGCTTATCTTTGATTAATTTTTGCTACCAAGTGCTGACTAACTCACCCCCCTGATGTTTTGTAGACCTCTAATGTATCTGTATATTGTCAAAAGGCAGAGACACGGACGTACTGTCAAACAAATGCAGTTCATCTCACCAGTGAAACCTTTTAACAATAACATCATAGATACAGTGTTATCCTTGGGTACAAGCACTCAAAAACGGCATATCTTCATGGTGGCATTAGTCAAGCTCTGAGAATATATATTACCTACGCATTTAACCTTAGCATTCCCATGCATGCTGTCCCCTTAGCTAACCCTTAAAGTGGTTGTAAACCTGTTTTAAAGTGGAAGTAAACCCCCCTATCGTTTTCAGCCAAGGAAGCTGCCATCTTTGCCTCTGTTTAATCTTCAACTGCCACAGTGCTGCACATGTGATCCGTTATGACACCAGCCATTGGATGGTTTGACTGTTTGGTTGAGAGCACAGCCAATGTGCAGTTAGCATTCACGGCATGCCTTTTTTTTTAGACTGTTAAATCGATGGGTTTACTTCCGCTTTAAGATGTCCAAACACAAAAAAAAAAAACCTGCAAGGTAAAGGAATAATGAGCTCAAGATAAAGCAAAGCAAACTAGCTCATTATGAATGACTTGCCTGAGATCGAAGCCCCCACAGCGGTCCTTCTTCACCGCTCCGGCGGCCGACATCTCCCCGGGGACTTACTTCCGGGGATCGAGGCTCCAGCGCTGTGACTGGCCGGAGCCGCAATGACGTCACTCCCACCTGCGTCCGGGAGCCGCCGGGAACGGCACAGTACAACTGAAGCAACGGCACGTACGTGCCATTGCTTCAGTTGGCTTCAGTGCACATGTGGCAATGACATCGGCACATGCAAATACAGGGATATCTCCTAAACCGTGCAGGTTTAGGAGATATCCAGTGCAGATACAGATAAGCCTAAATATAGGCTTGCCTTTAGGTTAAAGTGGTTGTAAGGCAGAGGTCTCAAACTGGTGGCCCTCCAGCTGTTGTGAAACTACAAGTCCCATGAGACATTGCAAGGCTGACACAAGCATGACTCCCACAGGCAGAGGCATGGTAGGACTTGTAGTTTTGCAACAGCTGGGGGGCCGCCAGTTTGAGACCCCTGTTGTAAAGGGTTTACAACAACTTTAACACTTAACCCTTAATCCATGAATTAGAACAGGAGTCTCCAAACTGCGGCCCTTTGCTTGCTTTTATTCAGCCCTTGGGGCACTATTCATCCACTGATACCAACAATGGGGGATATTCACCCTCCCCCCCACTGACACCAGTGAAGGAGCACTATTCCTCCCAATGACTCCAATGATGGGGCACAATTCCTCTCAATGACACCAAGGATGGGGCACTATTCCTCCCAATGACTCCAATGATGGGGCACAATTCCTCCCAATGACTTCAATGATTGGGCACTATTCCTCCCAATGACACCAAGGATGGGGCACTATTCCTTCCGTTGACACCAAAGATCGGGCATTGTTTTTTTCCTCGCTAATGTCGGGACCTTTTCTACTTCCAATGGCCACAGTCTGGCCCCCCTAAAGTCTGAAGGACGGTAAACTGGCCCCCTGTTTAGAAAATTTGGTGACCCCCTGTTGCAGAATATGAAGACATTCTGATACTTTGCCCTGGTTGGGCTGTATTTCTTGAAAGCCCACCCGTCAACGCTTTGTTGCACTCTCTTGCCACTCCATATGAGCCTTTGCAAAATATCTGGTGTTGTTGGGTATGGAGGAGCATGTGACCTTTCCAAAGATGCAGCATTTGGGCTTGATCAGCCAATCACTGAGCCTGGGCACCAACTAGATGACTTTTTGCCCAGATGAGTTTAATTTATAATTGCATCCTATAATCAGGACCCATTGTGTTTCAAGAGTTAGAGCCCTTTTTCGGGGAGTCAGCCGCACAGCTATAAATCTCCTGGAAAAATCACATGTATAAAATCACGTTTTCGAAGGCAAAGCAGAGAGCTTTTCACACTCACTTACTTATTCATAGCTGACCTGTAAATCTTAAGCGTTGAGTGATCATGAAACGCGTTCATTGTTTTTCTACTAATGCTCTCTGCTTTGCCCGTGGATATGTGATTTTATTCATGTGACTTTCAATAAAGGAGATTTTAGCTGTGCTGCTTTGATTTGTTCTACTTTTCTATGAAGACAGCAATGAGCTGGGCTGTCACCCATAGGTGTGGCAGTGGAGAGGGATCAGCAGGCTGACCTGGAGCGGTACCTATCTTTCTTTAGCCCTTTATCAGGGCTTAAAAATGCAGAAGAGAATAGGGTGTAGACCATGGGTACTTAACCCATGGCCATCCATCTGTTGCGAAGCTACATGTCCCATGAGGCATTGCAAGGCTGACAGTTACAAGCATGACTCCCAAAGGCAGAGGCATGATGGGACTTGTTGTTCTGCAACAGCTGGAGAGCCACAGGTTGAGAACCCATTGTATAGATGAAGGCTGATTTCTGGAAAAGCCTGTGCTTCCAGTCTTTAGTTTGGCTTTCTAAAGATTGGGATGCTAAACTAAAGACTGGAAAAAGAGTCATTCTCAGGAATCAGATCCTCTCTAAGGAACCCATAAGCCATCATTTGGGTCCTACTCTTTTCTGAATGCAACAATAAATAACACTGAGCTTGACAAAATGTACGCCCTCCCCCTTTCTATTAATTGTATTATATTACCACAGGGTCACAGACAGTGGCAGCTGGTGCTCAATTTTCTTGGAGGGGCCTATAGGCGCTCGCAGTCAGCCAGGCACCCCCCATCACTTGATCGATCGCACATCGCCAGCCAGGCCCCCTGCCAGCCCCACACTTACCCCATCCAGGTGGCAGTCCCCCCCTTTGTTTCCTGGCAGTTGCTTCTCCTCCTGGCCAATCAGGAGTTAGAACTCGTGGCCAATCAGGTCTTTGGAATACCGGCCAATCGGGTCTTAGGACCAGCTTCCTGATTGGCCAGGAGGAGAAACAGTAAGACATTAGCGAATATTATTTCGCTAACGTCACACAACTGGGTGGGCTCTGGGCCCAAAGCCCACCCTTTTTTAAGCCAATCATGTGCTTCTAAAAAAAAAAAAAAAAACATTGGTATCCATGTGTCCGGTGCCTTGCATGTAGATTAGGGGCTGGGCGCATGGATTAGGGGAGCGGCTCCCCTGTGCCCCTGATGGACGATGATTTAGGACTTATTAGAACAAGAAATCCAGTGCTCCTCAACCTTAGGTCTACATCAGATTGTGAGAAGGACACAATCAACCCTGAGAATAAACATCAAAACCATCGGACACAAAACTTATATAGGGTTTGGACTGCCACCGCACCAATGGATGAATGAAGCATGATAAAGGTGTGTATAGGTTGACCAAGGGGTAAGCTTTCAAGAAGATTTGTTTCTAACACTTAATTTTACATTATCCCACAAATTAGCCCTAAACAATTCCCTGTAACCTAATTCTAAAAGTTATCCTAAACTCTTATGGCGCCTACACATGATCGGAAATTCTGCCAGCTAAAGTCCGATGAGAGCTTTTGGTCAGAAAATGCGACCGTGTGTATGCTCCATTGGACTTTTGCTGGCGGAATTCCAGCCAGTAATAGATTGAGAGCAGGTCCTCAATTTTTCGGTCGGAAATTCCGATCGTCTGTAGCAAATTCCGACACACAAAATTCCTACGCATGCTTGGAAACAATTTGACGCATGCTCAGAAGCATTGAACTTAATTTTCTCGGTTCGTCGTAGTGTTGTACGTCAACGCGTTCTTGGCGGTCGAAAGTCCAGCAAACTTTTGTGTGACTGTGTGTATGTTTGCCAAGCTTGAGCGGAATTCCATCGGAAAAACCATCCAAGATTTTTCCGACTGAAAATCCGCTCGTGTGTACGCAGCATTAGACTTTCCTCAAAAACTATACCTATAAACATTAAACTAAAACTGCTAATTCTTGTTTGCGTGTGCTAGAAATTAATACAGGGTGTGTAAGAATTTAGAGTAGGGAAATTTTTGAGCTATGGAATCTGGCTCAAGGTTTACTAAAGTTCAGGGCTGGGTGACTCATCCTGGCAGCTCTCTGGTGCCTCCCCCCACTCTATAAGGTTGGGGAATCTTCTAGAACTAGTAGGTGGAGGTTAGGAGGAGCTGCCTTAAATATTTATGGAGCCTCAGCCAATTCTCAGAGGTAGGCTGGCAGGGGGGCTGAGACCACTCCATAAATAGAAATGGGCCATGCCAGCAGAGCAGTCGGTTGGCCCTTAGGGGTACCCCCTTGTCTGGGGGGGGACTGACTTGGGCCGGGGCTTGGGTGCTGAAAGTATCCTTCTAAAACACACAGGTGGAGGCTTTCCTGGAGGAGTGGGAGCAAGAAAGGACAGAGTCAGTAACAACGCTGCTGGGGTGTAACAAGGGGGGGGACTGCCACATGTAACCAGTCTTCCTGAAGACAGCGGTGTGCATAAGTCTTCAATGCTTCCTTGAGTGATCTCCTGAGTCAGCGGGATAGGCTGATGAAGAGTCAATCAGGAGGACTTGTGTGAGAGTTAGCTTGGAGGGCTAGTGAAAGGGGCAGCTGCAGCCAGGTAGGTTGGAAGTGCCTGAAGAGGTGGTGCTGGGATCAGTGGCCACAGAGAAGAAATTGCAAGCTGTCCCACTACATGTTTTGCTACACAACAAAGGGCTACAAGTTCCTGCCTGTAAAGGGCTATTGCTAAAATCTGACTGGGAGACTGTCAGATTATTCTATAGTGATTCAGCTGAAGCAAGCAAGTGTGTGCATGAGGAAAGTGAAGGAGACTGTATATAGACTTTATATAGGAAGATGTCCCTGAAATTTGGCTGAAAGTTTTGCTGAAGTCAAGTGGGCATCCCATAACCTCTCTTCCCTATCCACGTTATTAACCCTCAATAACAAAGTCATGAACTGTTCTCTGTCTCTGGGTGCTTGTGAGAATGTTGTTGTGCCTGGCTGTGCAGGAGTGGGGTGTCCAAGTTCATCAGCAGTCCCTACAGGGGTGTGCTACCCTAATATATGTGTGCACCATGTAAATATTGGGAAGGGAAATTATGTAAATAACAATTACCTAAGGAAATTATACCCAGCATGGAAATGGTTTTAAAGGAAAGGAGCAAAGCTCAAATGTACATTGAGTCCAGGGGTCTGTGTCACTTAAAGGTCATAAATCTATGGGGCTTCTGCTTGAAGAAAATCATCTCCTTGGGGGCGGGGATTAACTCTATTCGGGTTTGCATGTATCAAGCCTTGTGCTTTGTAAATTGGGCAAAGTATCTAGTGACTGGACTTCTAGGATTGTCATGAAAGATGTCATATATGGATTCTTAGATTCTCTGCCAGAATCTACGCTTAGTTTGTTGCCATATAAAATGCGTTGCATTTCAATTTTAAGAGGTATACCACCCAGGAGTCTGGCAAATGACAAAATGCTGAGCTTTCATTCTTTATAATGAGGATAGCTTGAGCATTATTTGAAAAAATGATACTATTGCTATATATTGTAACATATCAGGAATGTATTCATGCAGATTCGTAACATTATTGAGAGGTCCATTTTAATAATCTCCTTTTAATGTTGTCCATGGTGAGTTTGTAATTAACATTTCTTACAGATGTCACATATTTATTTTTCTATCTGTGTTAAAATAGAAAAAAAGCAAATATATATAATAAAAATGTTTTGGCAAGAACACCTCAGCGTGACTCAATGTTCCTCATCACCGTTTTTGTCCTTTGACTGTAAAGTCACTTTCAGAGAATCAAAAGTTGTTATAGCTGCCTGGGCTTAATTTTAAGCCTTTTTTCTCTAAAGTAAAAAGGGAGCATAATTCAGTGTTTGCCCTCCACAGAGACTGTCATTATGCCATTAACATAGAGTAGAACCTTGGCTTGGGTGCCCGTGGCTGACGAAGCGTACATTCATAAGTGCAAATGGGATTTCGTCCATTGTTTAAATGCAAAATAAATAAGATGCTACGGTTCAAGCATTCTTTAACGGGATAAACACAGCAGTTTAATTTGGGAGGTTTGCCATGTTTTTGGTAAATGTAAATTAAGCAACCCACTTTGGCTCCTCTATAATTTACATCTTTGTTTCAAATAATCATGATTAATTTACAGATTTCTCTTCAATTTGCTTTTTCTTCCAGCAGTAAATGTTATTTATTAATCGGGAAATGGTTTTATGATGAAACAGATGAGACGCACTAAGCTGAGAGATAAGTGTTTTGGGTCCAAGGGGAGGTCTTCCAACATTATTGGAGAGAATCGGTCAAGATGTAGCGTTCCAAAGAAAACAGAGAGAGTAATGAATTTCAGAACAGAAACCAAACAAAATGTGCATTATGGTACTTCAATAATTCAATCAGTCAATTATGTTTTATGCAGTGTTACTTAATTTTAGGTCTGCATTCAGTTTAAGCCTGCTGGTGGCACGAACCCACATGATCACGCGCACACATGCTTGGTTAATTAGTTCAAGGTCTGACCAACTACAGTTCCACAATAGGCCCTTAAGTGCTGCAATGTTCTCTTTTTTTATATCGACTAAGCCCCCCTAAATATAATTCTTTATGAGTACAGGCATACCCCACTTTTAAGTACACAATGGGGTTTATTTACTAAAGCTAGAAAGTGCAAAATCAGGCTCACTTCTGCATAGAAACCAATGAGCTTCTAACCCCAGCTTGTTCAATTAAGCTTTGGTAATAAAACCTGGAAGCTGATTGGTTTCTATGCAGAAGTGAGCCTGATTTTGCACTTTCTAGCTTTAGTAAATAAACCCCATTGTGTACTTAAAAGTGGGGTATGCCTGTATTTGCACATTACAGGTTTTGGTCTCTGAAGTGTTTTGACTTGGTTCAAGCTATCCATGGCTGAGAAGACGTATCAGTGAAGCCTTTATACTATCCTCTCTAATCTAAACAGTGATATGAACAGTATAGTGACTTTGACCTGGTATAAAAAAACCTGGAACATCGCTCTAAGTGCATATTACACTGCTCAGATGACCCACTATTTGAAAAGACTCTGGTGTGTAAGTACTAATGCGGAAAGCATAACAGTATTGGTATTGGAAAGGCTGCACACCGACAGCTCAATGTATAATGGGAAGAGGGACCTCAGCCTCAGCTCCTCCCAAGGTTACCCCTACACATTTTGCCCTGCCCCTGGGGCTTAGTCATTAATGTCTCGAAGACTAAGCCCAGGGGCAGGGCGAGACGTGTCATTGGGCATGACCTTGGGAGGAGCTGAAGCTGAGGTCACTAATCACATTATACACACATTGAGCTATCGGTGTGCAGTGTTTTCTTTACATGAACAGTATGGTAGAAACATTTTTCCAGGTAGCAGTGCTGGGGGTCCTGCACGTGATTCATTATCTACTAGACATGTGCAATTTGTTTAGTTACGATTCGTTTTCCGTTCAAATTTGTTATATTCGTACATTCGTTATCGTACGAATGAACGAATGATTCGCTAAAAATTCTAACGAATAACGAACTATCGAAACTAACGAATAAGAAAAACAACGAAAATATAAAATAATTAAATTAGAAACAACAAAACTACGAAAGAATGAAAATCCGAAAAACAAAATCAGAAACAACGAAAATCAAAATGAACGAAAAAATTTGTACATTCGTAACTTTTTTTTTTGTTTGTTGATTCGTAATTTTCCGTGTCTCTTACAATGGCGCTGCTTAACGTGCTTCGAATGGATTGAACGAAAAAATTTGTACATTCGTAACTTTTTTTTTTGTTGATTCGTAATTTTCCGTGTCTCTTACAATGTAATAATAGCATACACATTACATAAAATTATGAATTATGCTCAGATTACGAATCTACGAAAACAATGTTACAAAAGTACGAATAAATCAATCTTACAAAAGTATGAATGTAACTAAATCTACGAAAATACGAACGCGTCCGAATACAAAATACAACGAAAATATGAAAATACGAATTTCGAATAAACAAAAATTAGACTAACGGAAAAACGAATCAACGAAAAAATAACTCTACGAAAATATGAATCGTTACGAATACGAACACCGACGACTTACGAATTTACGAATCGTTACGAATCAACGGAAACGAACAGAAACGAAACAAAACTAAACAAATGTTTCTATTGTGCACATGTCTATTATCTGCATGCCATTTGTATGTTCTCACCATGCTTCTGTGAATTTTCTTCAGGGATCTTTAATAGATCAGACTTCTTCTCTTGATGTAGCTAAAACCATCTTCTTAAAGTCTAAAATGTTTTAGTGATAACTAAGTAATAGACTCTTGCAAACAATGGGTTTCAATCCCTGAAGTGTTTGGACTTGGGTCAAGCTATCCATAGCTCAAAAGATTAGTGAATTCAGTGAGACCATCCTCTCCAATCAAAACAGCGGTATTAACAGTCTGGTCGAACATGTTTCACTGTGGAGGTCTCCTTGGGGTCCTGGGTGTAATTCTTAGCACCTTTTAATTCCTCTGTTTAGTGGGATGCAACCCAGATATAGACACCTACAATGTTAAAATTTCCTTAAAACATCATCTTTTATTTCTCAATATATTTATATATAATCATAAAAAAAAATTTTGCCATTGGTTTCATATATGATCGTATACATATAGTATCCTGGTACATGTCATCATACAGATGCCTTTTATCATCATGACATAACAATATGCAAAAATCAACACACGGCACGCAGCAGTATATCCAGCAATTGGCTATTGTGTTCCATCACTATGTATACAACCTATACAGTTGATGATATCAGAAACTGGAAAGATTCCTACGTGTTTTGAACAATTCAACTGGTATCTTAACCAGGGATTTAAATACCACTAAAGCCCCATACACACGGTCGGAAAATTCGACCACCAAATCCATTGGATTTGGTCCGACGGATTTAGTCCGACACTGGTGTTGCATACACACGGTCGGACAAAGTTGTCGGAAAATCCGATCATTCTGAACGTGGTGACGTTTTTTGCCTACGACGGGACTACGTAGAGGCTAGTAGCCAATAGCTTTGGTCTTGTAATGTGATCTGAGCATGCGTGGCACTTTGTCCGTCGGAATTCGCTACACACGATCGGAATTGGTGTGATCGGACTTTGTTGTCGGAATATTTATAGAGCAGGAGATAGAACTTTGTCCGTCGGACAATCCGATGGAAACTGTCCGATGGTGCCTACACACGGTCGGAATTTCCGACAACATTGTCCGATAGGACAGAATCCATCGGAAAATCCGACCGTGTGTATGGGGCTTAAGATGTGTGCTAATTTTGGGCCAGAGCATTCACCCACAGGCAACGCATGTGTGATCTTTGCTGCAAGTTCGCTTTGTGGTACACAAGGACAATTGTAACGCTTGACACCATAAGAAAAAAGATAAAAACATCATTCAAAAGCCAGGATCACACTTCTAGTCAACATTCTTCCCCAAAAGTCCAAAGACTTGCAGCAGAAACAAAGTGTTATGACTTTTGCAAAGGTGTAACAGGTTTTGGTCTCTTCAAGCTATCCATGGCTTTAATGTAAGGTAGTTTAGCAGTGCTGGGGTCCTGCATGTTATTTATTATGTGCATAGCATTTGTATGTTCTCACCGTGCTTCTGTGAATTTCCTCCAAGGATCTTTTATAGATCAGACTTCTGCTCGTATAGTAAGGAGTTGACTTTTTTTTTAGTCTAAAGCTGTAGTGGAAATACATTTTTTAGACTCTTGCAAATAATAGGTTTTGATCACTGAAGTGTTTGGACTTGGGTCAAGCTAATCATAGCTCAGAAGATATATTAGTGAATTCAGTGATACCATCCTCTCTAGTTCAAACAGTGATATGAACAGTTTGGTTGAACATTTTTTTTCAAGGTCCTGGGTGAGATTCTCTATACTGTAGTCTTCGTATTTTCTTCACTTGGTTGGGTGAGATTCCTCCAAGCATCTTTCACAGGCAAGACTTCTGTTCTTGGTGTACATGAAAGTATCTTCCTATAGCAAGTAATACACTCTCTAGTCTCCCTTCTTCCTCAAAAGTCTAAAAACGCGTAGCAGATGTAGCAGTTTTTAGACTTTTGCAAATAATAGATTTTGGTCTCTGACATGTGTGGACTTGATTCAAGCTATTCATGGCTGAGAAGATGTATTAGTTTATAGAACTATACCATCTTCTCTAATCCAAACAGTAGTATGAACAGTACCGCAGTGTTGGGGTCCTGGGTGTGATTCTTTACCTTTACACTTCTAGCGCCCTGCTCCTAATGGGCAGACGCTATAAGTGTAAATTTAGATTTGTCTGAGCTGTAGTTTAGTTCAGACTGATTATGTTAAATTTCTGGTTTCTGTTCCAGTTCAGCTGGGCTGTGTAGCTTTCCACTTGGCCATGGGTGGCGCTCTCATCAGTGGTCACTGTTGGAAATGCAACAGGCTGGGTGTTTTAGGTACATCTTTGCCCGGAAACAGTCCAGTGGGAGTGGTTTACACGCTGTGCATTTTGGGAGAGGGTACTTAAGGGACAGACACTGTGGTCCGGGGTTGTTCCCTGACCTAATGGCCCTCCTGGCCTCAGGTGTACCGTGACAACTCAACTGTCTCAGGTCGGCTGGCCCGAGGCCTCGTTACTGAAAGTAGGCCCAGATGTTCTGGGGCCTTGTGATCCAGGGGTGGTCCTGTGCTGTCTTGTCTGCAGGGAGAAGCCAAGCAATTGGATAAACCAGGTGAGGACTTTTCTAGGAGAGGACCAAGCAACAAGGCTGGTATCTCAAGAAGAGCTTGGGGACTCAATTGTAGGACGCTTCCCGGGTCACCTACGTCACAGTACTGCCGACTTGGCTGAAAGAAACTGGTACTGTGTGAGTATACTTTGCCTTTGCAAAGCTTTTTGGTTACGCAATTCTGTGGCAGAGGATTGTGCAACGGTTCTACTATATTTCTTCAAGTCTGTGGCAGAGACTATGACCGAGCATTGTACCGGCTGCTAGGTCAGTGAGAGAGGCCTATCCGTTGGTTGCTAGATCCAGTCTGTGGAAGTTATTTGTCCTCTGGATCAAAGAAGTACCCATGATCCGCAATGCTAGGTACATGAATCCCCCTAACCCTCTATCCTTAAACTTGATTTTCGTTAATAAATGCATTGGAAAAAAAGAAACAAAGGGTTTGGAACTGACTTTGGTGAACAACTTTCCAATGGGACCCCTATGACGGACACGGTGGAACAGTGAGGTGACGGTAAGCCCAAAAGAATTAAAATACCAGCAGCTCCTTCCGGGGTCAGTGCTACACATTTTTTTCCAAGTATCTTTACAGTGCTGGGGTTCTGTCTTCTTTTTTTAAATATTATTCAGTATTTATATAGCGCCAACAGTTTGCACAGTGCCTTACTACATAAGGGCAGACAGTACAGTTACAATACAATTCAATACAGGAGTAAGCAGAAGACCCTGATCGTTAGAGCTTACAATCCAAAAGGGATGGTCAAGTGATAATAAATAATAATTGTGGGGGATGATCTGATGGGAAAAAGTACAGTTGGTTAGGTGGGGGCAGGATAGGCTTCTCTGAAGAAAAGGGTTTTCAGACAGATTCCGACAGGGTCGAATAGATTGGGGTAGGTGTTGTAATATGTTACCCGATTTATGTAGGATATTGTATTAAAGTACCATATTGACCAGAAATTCAGTTGAGTTGTCCAAGCCAACTGGATTTTAACAAATCAAAGGGACAGCTGATGTGTTAATCTTATGCAAGTCTACCTAGGTGTGTGAGGTATGGCCTGTTAATCTAATCACACATATCAAAGGGGAGTTTTTGATGTTAATATGCAAGAATGCAAATTAGGGCGGTTTATGACTACAGCTGTTCACGGCTAGGGGTCAATTTCTGTCACTCTGAAAGACAGAAGCAGATCAAAGCTTTTAATGGAAACGGACAATCAAATTGCTCAGCCATTCAGTGTATAGTGAATATAACATGAAGTTCAGTCTATTCTGTGTGTAATTTTGGAGGCACAGGTCTAGGAGACATGGGACTCTGAAGGCTGGTATTCGTTGTCATATATACTCTGTTGGATTTTGTCATCTGTTGCAAGACTTTGTTCTGTGTTGGAAGTCAATAAAGTACATCTCTCTGGAAGAACTGGGTTGCTGCGGAAGAGTACTTACATTAATTATCTACCCACTATATCCACTTTCCGACCGGCGCACGACGATGTACGTCCCTTTTTTGAAGAGGGATATCTCGGTAATGGCAGCAGCTGCTGCCACAACCGAGATATCCATCTCTTCAGGCGCCGGTCGGCATTCCGATAATGGTGGTCATCGCGGCGGATTTGCCACGAGATCACCGTTATCGGTGGCGGGAGAGGTGCCCCCCCCCCTCCCGCCGCTCTCTCCCGCGCCTTCCGCCGCTTACCGGAGCCGTCGGCATCGGCGGAAGCGATCAGCTGACGAGTGAGGCTAAGATGGCCGCCACCTGTCTCTATACCATAGCAGGGCGAAAGCGACGTCAAAAGGTCACTTCCGCCCATACCTCTTAAAGGAACATTTTCCAAATGTCATTTTTTTAAATGACATTTTTTTTTTTTGCATTTAAGTCCAAATATGAGATCTGAGGACTTTTTGACCCCGGATCTCATATTTAAGAGGACCTGTCATGCTTTTTTTCTATTACAAGGGATGTTTACATTCCTTGTAATAGGAATAAAAGTGAGGCATTTTTTTTTTAAAAACAGTGTAAAAATAAATAAAATCAAGAAAAATAAATAAGAAAAAAAAAAAAAAAAAGGTGGTCAAACCACACATGTGATGTATCGCCGCGATCGGTAGAGCAAGAGCAATAAATATAGCCATAGACCTCCTCTGTAACACAAAACATGCAACCTGTAGAATTTTTTAAACGTCGCCTATTGAGATTTTTGAAGGTAAAAGTTTGATGCCATTCCACGAGCGGGCGCAATTTTGAAGCGTGACATGTTAGGTATCAATTTACTCAGCGTAACATTATCTTTCACAATATATAAAAAAATTGGACTAACTTTACTGTTGTTTTATTTTTTTATTCAAAAAAGTCAATTTTTTCCAAAAAAAGTGCGCTTGTAAGACCGCTGCGCAAATACGGTGTGAAAAAAAGTATTGCAACGACCGCCATTTTATTCTCTAGGGTGTTAGAAAAAAAACAATATATAATGTTTGGGGTTATAAGTTTTTTTCTAGCAAAAAAAACCTTTTTAAACATGTAAACACCTAAAATCCAAAACGAGGCTGGTCTTAAAGTGGATATAAACTATATCACTACAGTAGGGAGTTCCATATGATGGGAGAGGCTTGGAAGAAGTTCTGGAAGTGAGCATGGGAGGTCTTAGAGAGCAGGAGGCCTTGGGAGGAACAAAGAGAATGATTTAGTTGGCATTTTGAGACAAGGCTAGTGATATAGCTGTGGATGGCTTTGTAAGTTGTTATTAGTATTTTGAATTCAATTCATTGGGAAGCCAGTGGAGGGATCGGCAGAGAGGGGTATCAGACACTGAGCGGTTGGTAAGGTAGACGAGTCTTGCAGCACCATCCATAATGGACTGAAGGGGTGTTAGCCTATGTAAAGGTAAGCCAATGAGAAGGGAGCTGCAGTAATCAAGGCGGGAGATAGCCAGGAAGTGAATTAGCAGCTTTGTGGTGTCATTGGTTAGGCAGGGGCGTATTGTGAAGATGCTGCGTAAGTTGAGGCGGCAAGATTTGGAAAGTGATGAGATGTGGGGGTCGATAGGAGAGTTCAGAGTCCAGGGTTACAACTGGCACCCTGGCATGCAAAGATGGGTTAATAGTGTTTTTTTTTTTACCTGTATAATTTTTGCACGTTCTTCCATTGCTTGTGTGGGTTTCCTACAACAATATTTCTTAGACCAGACTTCTGCTCATGATCTATTTAAAACCGTTTTCCTATAGTAAGAAGTACACTCTCTAGTCGACCTTCTTTCTCAAAAGTCTAAAAACTTCTAGCAGAAACTATGTCTTTAGACTTTTCCAAATAATAGGTTTCTGACTTAAACATGAAAGTGATGTGCTTTCTTCATCGCACATCAATCCCAATAAAACCTAAAACTTCACTTTTATTATCACTGAGATAAAATGAAATACACATCAAATCACCTACTGTAATAGGAGCAACTTTTCCTACAAAAAAGGGATCAAAGCTGAAGGAGGAAAAAAAATCTATATAATATAGTTATATGGAAAGGCTAGTCCTCTCTACCTTCCAAGCTATCAACTATCTCCTCCAAAAAAGTACAAATTCTCTTCTATGTACAAGTCAATTGTAAAAAAAAAATCCAGATTGCTACACTTGCTAAAATGATAAAACATAAAGGGGTTGATTTACTAAAACTGAACCGAGTGCACAATCTGGTGCAGCTTTGCATAGAAACCAATCAGCGTCCATTTTTTTCTCTCAAAGCTTAATTAATACGAACACCCCCTTCCTGAACAAGCCATTTTTCAGCTTTCAGCACTGTTGCATTTTGAATGACAATTGCGCGGTCATGCAACGATGTACCCAAATAGATTTTTTATCATTTTTTCCCCACAAATAGAGCTTTCTTTTGGTGGTATTTGATCACCTCTGCGGTTTTTATTTCTTGCACTATAAACAAAATAAGAGGGACAAGTTTGAAAAAATTCAATATTTTTTACTTTTTATTATAATAAATATCCAATTTTTTTTTTTTAAACCAATTTTTTCCTCAGTTTAGACCGATACGTATTCTTCTACATATTTTTGGTAAAAACAAATCGCAATAAGCGTCTATTGATTGGTCTGCGCAAAAGTTATAGCGTCTACAAAATAGGGGATAGATTTATAGCATTTTTATTATTATTTTTTTTTACTATTAATGGCGGCGATATGCGATTTTTATCGTGACTGCGATATTGCGGCGGACATATCGGACACTTTTGACACATTTTTGGGACCATTCACATTTATACAGCGATCCGTGCTATACAAATGCACTGATTACTGTATAAATGTGACTGGCAGGGAAGGGGTTAACACTAGGGGGCGCTGCAGGGGTTAATATGTTGCCTATGTGAGTGATTCTAACTGTGGGGGGAGGGGACTGACTGGAGGAGGGGACCGATCGGTGTCCCTATGTACAAGGGACACACCATCGGTCTCCTCTCCTCTGACAGGACGTGGATCTGTGTGTTTACACACACAGATCCACGTCCTGCTCAGTTACCAGGCAATCGCGGGTGCCTGGCGGACATCACGACCGCCGGGCACGCGCATCGGGTCCCTAGTGGCCGCAAAGTTAGCGCCGTCATATGACGGCGGCCCGCCACAAGAGCCGCACCGCTCCGCCGTCAATTGATGGCGGGCGGTCGGCAACAAGTTAGAAAAGCTGAACCTAGAAGCTGATTGGCTACCATGCACAGCTGTACCAGATTTTGCACTCTTTAGTTTTGGTAAATCAACCCCATTGTGTTCAACAACCCTTAACTAAACTCAACATGTTTCGCCCAAGGGGGGCTTCATCGGGGGTGTGTTATTGCAACATTGTGAAAGAAATGTGTCCTATGCAGACCACACATAACACCTTTACTCTTGTGTACCAGTACATTTATATTCTACCTTGCCTCCTGTGTTTTATTATTCCAAAACAATGTTTGGCTAATTGACTTCTGTACAGAATGTCTTTATTTTCTATATACTGTATATGCTTATAGTTCGGACATTAGACTTAAAACCTTTTAGTGACAGGGACCGATGTGAGTGATACAGGTTCCACTATATTGCTTTGTAGAGTAGGTTCATTCTACCTCAAGGCATAACAAGATCTGCATGCAATGCCTACTAGATCATAATGAAAACCTACATGGAGGAAATATTAAGGCTGCAATCACTAACCTCTCCTTAAAATAACAGTAGCCTGGCTATCACGCTGATTTGGTAGTTTTGGTTCTTTGCACAGTTCATGGATCATTGGACAGGAGGAACTACAAGTTATCAGGTTTAAAGCCCTACTCCTACCATTAACCAACCATTGGTATATATATATAAAAAAAATCTTAGCCAAATGTTCTGTAATGCCATAACCCCTGTGGGGCGGCTATGAATTTGCTGGGCTTACCAATTACCTCCTTGTAGCTTGTCGTTCGTTGTCTAGGGGGTTCCAGGGTTAGTACCCAGTAACTTCAGAAGCTGACACACAAAAGTCCTTTAAAGGATTTTTATTTGCAAGGGTAACGTTCATCTATAACACAGGTACGGGCACGGGTTATAAAACTCAGGCACCTCAGAACTGCTGACATCAATTGAATGTCTCTTTAGATAGCCCAGAGATTAGCCACTCGCAACTGGGCGCTTCACTGCTGGATAAACCTCTAACTGTAGATTTAGCAGCCAACAAGTGACCCGAAAATTTCTCTGCCACAGACTAGGTTGTAACTGAAGATAAATTAGGAACTTTTCCTGCGGTACCTGGATCTTTCAGCCGCCTTGGCGATACCATAAGAAATGCGGATTCACTAGTGTCCATACAACTTCAGCTCCCAGGCTCTTACCGAGCAGCCAGCTTCTTGGCCCTCCTCCGAAGAGTCCTCCCCTGGTCTCTTGTACGAGTTGTTGTGTCTCTCCAATGCCGAGAGCACACCCTCTGTCAGTTACTGGGCCTCAAACTAGCCAGTTCCGAGGCTCGGGAACAGACGGATCCCCACCCCAGACCATGAGGGCCTCTGGGGCTGGTCAAGATGACCATACTCACGGGGATGGCAGACACTCCTGGGTCCGGGACCCCTCACGGGGTTGGTCCGGACCGGGAATTAAAGCGCAAGCTGAACCCTGAACACGTGACTTCAGCATCTTAAATACCCCTTCCCAGACCACACAGTGGGGCCAGACGTGCCCACTGATTGGCTCTGAGAAAGATTGGTACCTAACACGTCTAACCAGGCTTGGTTCTCAGCCTGTCACAGGTGCATCACTGCACCTATGACCAGGCAGAACTCCAGTACAGCCCAGCCAAACTGATGCCAAAGTAAGACTTGTACAATTAACCCCGAGAACTACGTTACAGTTCTGGAAAAACGAAATTTGCATTATAGTGCACACTTTAGAAAAGTGTTGGCGCTACAGTTCCTTTATGTAACTGAAGCCATGGTCACATGATTATCCTTCTTTTGTCCTCTCTTTACTTCCTGGGCTTATTATTCAGGTGTCCACATCACTGTTGACTTGCTGTGGACACCTCCTATTGGTGGAGGCAAAGATTTCAGTTGTCCTCTCTCATAAACTCCAGAGGCAGGAGAACTCATGGGAATGGTGAGGAGGAGACGGGTACTGGAGAAGATAATGTGCAGGGAAAAATTGCTTGTAGAGGACACTGCAGGCTTGATTTACTAAAACTGGAGAGTGCAAAATCGGGTGCAGCTGTGTACAGAAACCAATCAGCTTCCATTTTTTTTTGTGCCAAAGATTAATAGAAAAAAAACTGAAGTTAGAAGCTGGTTTGCTACCATAACCCTCATGCACCAGATTTTGCACTCTTCAGTTTTCGTAAATCCACCCTTGTGACTTTGATCCAATAAACTGCAGGATAGCAAAGGAAGAGTTTTTGTTCACCGCCTGTTTCAGCCCCCTAAATTCATGATTACCAAACTGCAACCAGGGGGTATAATTCCTGCGGCAGCTGCAAAGCAAAGCTTTGGGCTGTAGCACGTGGCTGCTGCCTCTGCAGCTAAATCGTGAGCAGTTGAAGGGCGGTAAAATGGGGTGTTTTGCTACCCCCCAACCACAAGTATAAATGAGTCCTAAGGTCCTCATTTAGATGTGCTTTGGAACTTTGGATCCCATGGTCACCCATTAACACAACTATGATGTTAAGATACATTGTTGACACATTTTACATGCATTTTTGATGCGCTTGCATCACGTTAAATAATGCTTTCTAGACACCTCGTCTATATTGGTTTTCCACTGTATGGATTCTTGTACTATCATGTTGGCTAGGAAGACATTCTAACACATCTCAAACAGGCTGTAAAGGCCATAGGGGAATTTGTGAGGCATTTGCAGTACATTGACATAAGACGGGGGGTTTGGGGAGCTGGTAAGGCTGGCCGAAAGCTACATGTTAGAAAAATATTGGTGCGACGCAACGCGAAGGAACGCAACAAGTGTGGTCATGTGAATAACACCGTCCACTGCAATGCACATAATTGACACTGGAGATGATTTCCGAAAATGGGAAAATGCTTTATTTTTGTTTTCGTTGTGACAACAGTTTGATATAGATAGGAGATTCGACATGATGCTGACAATGTCTATCAAATCTGCTGCTATTGTGTTAGTGCTGTGAACTTGATAGTGTGATAGTGATACTAGTGTTGCTAGTGTTGTGATAGCCTCAGAGGCTGCCCGTGTTGTGTGGGGGGGGGGGGGGTATTATTATACATTCTATATTATAGATTGAGATTATATATAGATTCTATATACCCTATCTTGTTACCTGTCTGATCAGTGATCACTATCACCAGTCCATTTTCTGTTTGAAATATACACATTCAACATGAATGACAAAGATTCGACAAAGCAGCGAAAAACATACAAATGTTGAATCTTTGGCTTATGGTGTCTGTCGAAAGTTCTAAGAAGATTCGACGGAGCAGCTAAACTATACGGCGTCGTACAGTTTAGCTGCTCCATCGAATCTTTGAACATTCGACAAACACCATAAGCCTTCAATGACAGATTCAACCTTAATTCATTTGGATTTTCGGATGAATGCAATTTTTAAATGAAAAACAAAATAAATAAAAACAAATTTCGGAAGTAACTAAATAAATTTATTTTTCGGACGAAAACGAAATTCCGAAATGAAATATTTCAGTGTGCACATGTCTGGTGATTGCTGATTCCGAAGGATCGGGGTAAAGATCCAATAACGGCGGCTCTTTACCATGTGATCAGCTGTGTCCAATTAAAGCTGATCACAATTTAAACAGGATTTGCCGGATATCAGCAATCCTGCCCTCACACTGACAGCGTGCGAGGAGAGGAGAGGAGAGACAAAAAACTGCAAATCCACACAGGGGACATCTACACTGAAAACCAGGGCACTGATCATCAGTGTCCTGATCATCAGTGCAGCCCCAACAGTGCCCACCAGTGCTGCCAATCAGTGGCCATCAGTGATGCCTGTCAGTGCCACCTATCATTGCTGCCTATCAGTACCCATCAGTCCCACCTATCAGTGCCATCAGCATATCAGTGCAGCCTCATGAGTGCCGCTTGATCGGTGCCCATCAGTGCCTCATATTAGTGCAGGCTCATGAGTGCAGCCTTATCAGTGCCACATTATCAGTGCCCATCAGTCCCGCTTTTCAGTGCCCATCAGTGCAGTCTCCTCAGCGCACATCAGTGTAGGAGAAAAATTACTTATTTACAAAATGTTATAACAGAAACTAAGAAAACCCTTTTATTCAAAATTTTCGGTCTTTTTTAATTTGTTTAGCAAAAAATAAAAAACCCAGTGGTGAGTAAATAATGAAAGATGAAAATTGGCCTGGGCAGGAAGGGGGTGAAAGTGCCCAGTTGACAAGTGGTTAATCTTTGACAATAAAACCTGGAAGCTGATTGGTTTCTCTGCAGAGCTGCACAAGATTTTGCACTCTCCAGTTTTAGTAAATCCCCCCCCCCCACAATGTTGACAGGCATTTGTGCGGCTTCAAAAACACAGATGAAATGCCTGTGTAAATGTAGCCTAAGGGTTCACGTCTATATTATTTCAAAGGCATGCACTCAACTTTCCTTCTTTTTCCTCATTTGGTTCCAAGGGCAGTCTACAACAGATCCAAGGAATGGAAAACACAATAAACATGCTATGATGTAGCGGAGAACTTTGTGCATCTTACACACAAAATGAAAAGACAGAATTTATTTTTCCCCCCATTTTATTTTGTCAATTTTTAGTTATTTAATTAGGGAAGAACCGTATTTTTGGAATATAATTTGGATAACTGTTTGCCTGTTTGTTTTGTCTTTTTTTTTCTTGGCAGCAGTTCTCTTTATTACATAATACAAATGGACGAACGGGATAGATATATAAAATAACGGAGATGGGAGCCAATTTTCTTGGTGACAATAGAAGAAAGTAACATATGTCATTAAATATTTATGGCCAGATGGAGAAATATAGCTATTTTACCTTCATACATCTGGTTTTGTTAAAGATTGAAACGACTGACAAGTCTATTCTCACAGAGGACCCATAAACTGTCTTCTTTTTGTATAATTCATAGAAATTGTATAAATAAAACCTAAAGAGAAATGATATGTCATACAAAAAAAATAACTTTACCTATAGAGGTTAAAAAAATGGAAAAGAAAAAGAGGATATTGCTTGACAGACGGGATAATCTTTGAAGGGAAAGGTATATTTAAACTTGCAGCTTCTTTAATAAAGGTAATACACTATCCATAATCCATTGTACTAGACACTATTAAGTAGGGTGAGGGAGTCATTGAGATTGATTTACTAAAGTCAAATAGGCTCTTTGCAAGAGAATTCTTCCTTTGCTAGAGACATTTCCCGTAAATGAGATGAAGTTTTGCAGATTTTCCTCTTCCAACCATGTGAAAGCAAAAATTGTTTATCCTTTGCAAAGTGAAATTTCTTAACTTTCACTAAGATCTTGGGAAAATGTCCTTGCAAAGGGCAATTTCCCTTGCAAACAGTCTGACCTGACCTGTGAACAGTCTATTGGTCTCCAGTAAAGTAACCCAATGTAGCCTAGTTCCATATCTCACATCCACAATCAAGACAAGTGTGACTCTTATGTTCACCTTCACTGACCTCCAAGTTATTATTATTATAATACACAATGGCAGCTGGTGCTCCATTGGTTAGAGGGGGCCATTTATCACCACCCTCTGAACTCGGCATTGTAGCCAGTTTTCAGTCCATGTACTCTATGGTCTATGGCAACGGACCTTATTTTGTACAGTAAACATTTATGGGGAACTGTGTCAAATGCTTTTGCAAAATCCAAAAACACCACATCTACGGGCCTTCCTTTATCTAGATGGCAAATCATCTCCTCATAGAAAGTTAATAGATTGGTTTGGCAAGAACGATTCTTCATGAATCCATGCTGATTACTGCTAATGATACCGTTCTCATTACTAAAATCTTGTATATAGTCCCTTATCATCCCCTCCAAGAGTTTACATACTATTGATGTTAGGCTAACTGGTCTGTAATTCCCAGGGATGTATTTTGGGCTCTTTTTAAATATCGGTGCTACATTGGCTTTTCTCTAATCAGCTGGTACCATTCCAGTCAGTAGACTGTCAGTAAAAATTAGGAACAATGGTCTTGACTGAGTTCCCTAAGTACTCTCGGGTGCAAGCCATCTGGTCCCGGTGATTTATTAATGTTAAGTTTCCCAAGTCTAATTTTAATTCTGTCCTCTGTTAACCATGGAGGTGCTGGTATCTTTAACAGCAAATCTTGTTAGCAATGGGATTAGCAAGTTTCATAATAAATGTTATGTCATGGTTGTGAGATATTTTCTTATGGAATTGTAACACTGTTATGCCCCGTACACACGGTCAGAAATTCCGACCTCATCATCCCCTCCCTCTTCACCACTAGAGCAAACCTGGCAGTAAGCTGCAGCTGGTGGAACTGTACTGCCAGATTCCTCAAGCTGGGTATCGTCATCCGAGCCTTCGAATCGTTGGGCATCCTCCTGGAGCATGTACCCAACACTGTGCTCAAAGAGTTCGGGGGACTCCTCAGGAGGGACATGGTGGGTCTAGGAAGGGGTGGCTGATGATGCTCTGTCAGTACCCTGAGCCTGGGTGAGAGAGGATGAGGAGGATGAGGAGGGCTTGGTCATCCATTCTACCAAGCCTTCAGCATGATGCGGCTCCACATGTCCAGCTGCCGAAAACAAAGACGCGCGTGTCCCATGGCCACGTGCTGATGACGATGCACGACCACGTCCACGTCCACGGCCACGTCCACTAGAAACAGAGCCTGCCTGCCCTGTGTTCTTGGCTCTGCACGCTCTGCCTCCCCTTGGCGGTCTTCCAGCCATTGTAGTCGGTAGTCCTGTGGGTGCTGCTGAGAAGAAAATATAGGAGCTCTGTGTGATGCCACTAACACACTAGAAGTCCTATGGGGTGCTTCTGCAAAGAAAATAGAGGAGCTCTGTGTGATGCCACTAACACACTAGAAGTCCTGTGGGTGCTTATGCAAAGAAAATAGAGGAGCTCTGTGTGATGCCACTAACACACTAGAAGTCCTGTGGGTGCTTCTGCAAAGAAAATAGAGGAGCTCTGTGTGATGCCACTAACACACTAGAAGTCCTGTGGGTGCTGCTGAGAAGAATATATAGGAGCTCTGTGTGATGCCACTAACACACTAGAAGTCCTATGGGTGCTTCTGCAAAGAAAATAGAGGAGCTCTGTGTGATGCCACTAACACACTAGAAGTCCTGTGGGTGCTTATGCAAAGAAAATAGAGGAGCTCTGTGTGATGCCACTAACACACTAGAAGTCCAGTGGGTGCTTATGCAAAGAAAATAGAGGAGCTCTGTGTGATGCCACTAACACACTAGAAGTCCTGTGGGTGCTTCTGCAAAGAAAATAGAGGAGCTCTGTGTGATGCCACTAACACACTAGAAGTCCTGTGGGTGCTGCTGAGAGAATATATAGGAGCTCTGTGTGATGCCACTAACACACTAGAAGTCCTATGGGTGCTTCTGCAAAGAAAATAGAGGAGCTCTGTGTGATGCCACTAACACACTAGAAGTCCTGTGGGTGCTTATGCAAAGAAAATAGAGGAGCTCTGTGTGATGCCACTAACACACTAGAAGTCCTGTGGGTGCTTATGCAAAGAAAATAGAGGAGCTCTGTGTGATGCCACTAACACACTAGAAGTCCTGTGGGTGCTGCTGAGAAGAATATATAGGAGCTCTGTGTGATGCCACTAACACACTAGAAGTCCTATGGGTGCTTCTGCAAAGAAAATAGAGGAGCTCTGTGTGATGCCACTAACACACTAGAAGTCCTGTGGGTGCTTATGCAAAGAAAATAGAGGAGCTCTGTGTGATGCCACTAACACACTAGAAGTCCTGTGGGTGCTTATGCAAAGAAAATAGAGGAGCTCTGTGTGATGCCACTAACACACTAGAAGTCCTGTGGGTGCTTCTGCAAAGAAAATAGAGGAGCTCTGTGTGATGCCACTAACACACTAGAAGTCCTGTGGGTGCTGCTGAGAAGAATATATAGGAGCTCTGTGTGATGCCACTAACACACTAGAAGTCCTATGGGTGCTTCTGCAAAGAAAATAGAGGAGCTCTGTGTGATGCCACTAACACACTAGAAGTCCTGTGGGTGCTTATGCAAAGAAAATAGAGAGCTCTGTGTGATGCCACTAACACACTAGAAGTCCTGTGGGTGCTTCTGCAAAGAAAATAGAGGAGCTCTGTGTGATGCCACTAACACACTAGAAGTCCTGTGGGGTGCTGCTGAGAAGAATATATAGGAGCTCTGTGTGATGCCACTAACACACTAGAAGTCCTGTGGGTGCTTCTGCAAAGAAAATAGAGGAGCTCTGTGTGATGCCACTAACACACTAGAAGTCCTGTGGGTGCTGCTGAGAAGAATATATAGGAGCTCTGTGTGATGCCACTAACACACTAGAAGTCCTATGGGTGCTTCTGCAAAGAAAATAGAGGAGCTCTGTGTGATGGGACTAACACACTTCAAGTCCTATAGGTGCTTCTGGGAAGAAAATATAGCTCTGTGTGTGTGATGGGACTAACACACTTCAAGTCCTATAGGTGCTTCTGGGAACAAAATATAGCTCTGTGTGTGTAATGGGACTAACACACTTCAAGTCCTATAGGTGCTTCTGGGAACAAAATATAGCTCTGTGTGTGTGATGGGACTAACACACTTCAAGTCCTATAGGTTATTCTGGGAACAAAATATAGCTCTGTGTGTGTGATGGGACTAACACACTTCAAGTCCTATAGGTGCTTCTGGGAACAAAATATAGCTCTGTGTGTGTGATGGGACTAACACACTTCAAGTCCTATAGGTGCTTCTGGGAACAAAATATAGCTCTGTGTGTGTGATGGGACTAACACACTTCAAGTCCTATAGGTGCTTCTGGGAACAAAATAGCTCTGTGTGTGTAATGGGACTAACACACTTCAAGTCCTATAGGTGCTTCTGGGAAGAAAATATAGCTCTGTGTGTGTAATGGGACTAACACACTTCAAGTCCTATAGGTGCTTCTGGGAACAAAATATAGCTCTGTGTGTGTAATGGGACTAACACACTTCAAGTCCTATAGGTGCTTCTGGGAACAAAATATAGCTCTGTGTGTGTGATGGGACTAACACACTTCAAGTCCTATAGGTGCTTCTGGGGAAGAAAATATAGCTCTGTGTGTGTAATGGGACTAACACACTTCAAGTCCTATAGGTGCTTCTGGGAAGAAAATATAGCTCTGTGTGTGTAATGGGGACTACTACACACTTCAAGTCCTATAGGTGCGTTCTGGGAAGAAAATATAGCTCTGTGTGTGTAATGGGACTAACACACTTCAAGTCCTATAGGTGCCTCTGGGAACAAAATATAGCTCTGTGTGTGTGATGGGACTAACACACTTCAAGTCCTATAGGTGCTTCTGGGAACAAAATATAGCTATGTGTGTGTGATGGGACTAACACACTTCAAGTCCTATAGGTGCTTCTGGAACAAAATATAGCTCTGTGTGTGTAATGGGACTAACACACTTCAAGTCCTATAGGTGCTTCTGGGAAGAAAATATAGCTCTGTGTGTGTAATGGGACTAACACACTTCAAGTCCTATAGGTGCTTCTGGGAACAAAATATAGCTCTGTGTGTGTAATGGGACTAACACACTTCAAGTCCTATAGGTTCTTCTGGAACAAAATATAGCTCTGTGTGTGTGATGGGACTAACACACTTCAAGTCCTATAGGTGCTTCTGGGAAGAAAATATAGCTCTGTGTGTGTAATGGGACTAAACACACTTCAAGTCCTATAGGTGCTTCTGGAAGAAAATATAGCTCTGTGTGTGTAATGGGACTAACACACTTCAAGTCCTATAGGTGCTTCTGGGAAGAAAATATAGCTCTGTGTGTGTAATGGGACTAACACACTTCAAGTCCTATAGGTGCCTCTGGGAACAAAATATAGCTCTGTGTGTGTGATGGGACTAACACACTTCAAGTCCTATAGGTGCTTCTGGGAAGAAAATATAGCTCTGTGTGTGTGATGGGACTAACACACTTCAAGTCCTATAGGTGCTTCTGGGAAGAAAATATAGCTCTGTGTGTGTGATGGGACTAACACACTTCAAGTCCTATAGGTGCTTCTGGGAACAAAATATAGCTCTGTGTGTGTAATGGGACTAACACACTTCAAGTCCTATAGGTGCTTCTGGGAAGAAAATATAGCTCTGTGTGTGTAATGGGACTAACACACTTCAAGTCCTATAGGTGCTTCTGGGAACAAAATATAGCTCTGTGTGTGTAATGGGACTAACACACTTCAAGTCCTATAGGTTCTTCTGGGAACGAAAAATATAGCTCTGTGTGTGTGATGGGACTAACACACTTCAAGTCCTATAGGTGCTTCTGGGAAGAAAATATAGCTCTGTTGTGTGTAATGGGACTAACACACTTCAAGTCCTATAGGTGCTTCTGGGAAGAAAATATAGCTCTGTGTGTGTAATGGGACTAACACACTTCAAGTTCTATAGGTGCTTCTGGGAAGAAAATATAGCTCTGTGTGTGTAATGGGACTAACACACTTCAAGTCCTATGGGTGCCTCTGGAACAAAATATAGCTCTGTGTGTGTGTGATGGACTAACACACTTCAAGTCCTATAGGTGCTTCTGGGAAGAAAATATAGCTCTGTGTGTGTGATGGACTAACACACTTCAAGTCCTATAGGTGCTTCTGGGAAGAAAAATGGGCCTTGGGGCTTCTGGGAAGAAAATATAGCTCTGTGTGTGTAATGGACTAACACACTTCAAGTCCTATAGGTGCCTCTGGGAACAAAATATAGGAGCTCTGCCTGCCTGCCACGAACACACTACAAGTCCTATAGGTGCTTCTGGTAACAAAATATAGGAGCTCTGCCTGCCTGCCACGAACACACTACAAGTCCTATAGGTGCTTCTGGTAACAAAAATATAGGAGCTCTGCCCTGCCTGCCACGAACACACTACAAGTCCTATAGGTGCAGAACATATAGGAGCTCTGCCTGCCTGCCACGAACACACTACAAGTCCTATAGGTGCTTCTGGTAACAAAATATAGGAGCTCTGCCTGCCTGCCACGAAACACACTACAAGTCCTATAGGTGCTTCTGGTAACAAAATATAGTAGCTCTGCCTGCCTGCCACGAGCACACTACAAGCCCCTCTTTCTCAATCAATCTTTGTAACTGAATCTATCTAACTCAATCTCTGTAAGTGAATCTCTCTAACTATCTACATGGTTATGCCCCGTACACACGGTCAGAAATTCCGACCACAAAATCCGTCGTATTTCTTCTGACGGATTTTGTCCGACACTGGTGTTGCATACACATGGTCAGACAAAGTTGTCGGAAAATCCGATCATCCTGAACGTGGTGACGTTTGTTGCGTACGACGGGACTACGTAGAGGCTAGTAGCCAATAGCTTTGGTCTTGTAATGTGATCTGAGCATGCGTGGCACTTTGTCCGTCGGAATTCGCTACACACGATCGGAAAAAGTCTGATAGGACTTTGTTGTCGGAAAATTTGAGAGCAGGAGATAAAACTTTGTCCGTCGGAAAATCCGACAGAAAAAGTCCGATGGAGCCTACACACGGTCGGAATTTCCGACAACATGGTCCGATAGGACATTTTCCGTCGGAAAATCCGACCGTGTGTATGGGGCATTACTGTGAAAATTAAGAATTTATAAAAAACTAAACAAAATGGCCTGGTCACGAACGGGGGTGGTGGGCTGGTTAAAATCTTCCGGAAGTCAAGTAGTTAAACCCTCATTCTTTGTTCCCTGAATCTATGGTTTGTGTATAATACAAAATGATACCTCTCAGGAAATAAATAATTCTATTAAGCTATTCACTATACACTCTGCCACAATTTCAATGGACTGCATTGATTTGGTTCATCACTATGTACTAGTCACGGGAGTCAATAGACATATTGGTGTGCCTTGATAAGCATTTGTTTTCCCTGGGCTGGTGGTGGTGCTTCTATAGTCTGAGGGACCTTGTACCCTTTTCTATGTCCCTCAATAGGTCTTCTTTGTCTATGAGGACCCTCGTTCCCGAGGCAGAAGCTGTATGTCCACTATAGTGCAGAACATAAAGGAAATGGCATACAATCGCAGCTCTCTTTGTCCTTGGGGTTTTATTATAACTACATTACATCCAGCTGTATTTGTTAGCACTGAACAAAATAGACAAGCTACCCAAGGACATTCAAGAAAGAAATTATTTTCATGTAAGAAGAATTTAGAAGAAATTGATTTCATTGTTGTAATGTCTTTCTTGCTTCTCCCCACAGACAGATATGTCATAAATATAATAAGGCTGTTAAGAATTGTTGTAAGTTTTATAATTGCATCAAAGGCAATAAACGTATTGTAACCCTGAGTCTTTTGAGTTTTATCCTCCAGATTTTTTTTTACAATGTAAATATCAGAAAAGGAAGGCGGAATAGTTTTACTTTCCAAAGAGTTGTCAAGGCGATGCAAATTATAAGAGAATCCCAGCCTATAATATGCTGGGAAATAAAGGATCAAAACCTACAACATATAAATTAAACAAAGTCTATAATACCTCATATAGTACAGCGTAGTGATATACAGTTGTGCTCATAAGTTTACATACCCTGGAAGAATTTATGATTTTCCTGGCCATTTTTCAGAGAATATGAATGATAACACAAAAAAATTTCTTTCACTCATGGTTAGGCTGCATTCACACCTGGGCGTTTTGTAGCTTGAAGCCTGAAGCTACAAAACACTAGAGGGGAAAAAATACATTATTCTCTATGGAGATGGTTCACATCTCCACTCCAAAACGCCTGAAGCCCTACGCCTGAAGCTCAAACAAGTTCCGGACACTTTTTTGTTGCGCGAATCGGGCAGATTTGGGCGTTCTTATTCTTTTTACATTGGTGACCTTTTGCTCTGCACAAAAATCGCGGCAAATCGCGGTTAAAAACGCAGCGAATCGCGGTAAAAAACGCCGCAAAAAACGCCGCAAAAAAACGCTGCAATTCGCGCAATTTTCTGCCTGAAAAGCTACGCTCAGGTGTGAATGCAGTCTTAGTGTTTGGCTGAAGCCATTTATTATTAATCAACTGTGTTTACTCTTTTTAAATCATAATGACAACAGAAACTACCCAAATGACCCTGATCAAAAGTTTACATACCCCAGTTCTTAACGCTGTGTATTGCCCCCCTTTAACATCAATGACAGCTTGAAGTCTTTTGTGGTATTTGTGGATGAGTCTCTTTATCTTCTCCGGTGGTAAAGCTGCCCATTCCTCTTGGCAAAAAGCCTCCAGTTCCTGTAAATTCTTGGGCTGTCTTGCATGAACGGCAAGTTTGAGATCTTCCTAAAGTTGCTCAATGATATTGAGGTCAGGAGACTGAGATGGCCACTCCAGAACCTTCACTTTGTTCTGCTGTAGCCAATGACAGGTCAACTTGGACTTGTGTTTTGGATCATTGGCATGTTGGAATGTCCAAGTACGTCCCATGTGCAGCTTCCTGGCTGATGAATGCAAATGTTCCTCCAGTATTTTTTGATAACATGCTTCATTCATCTTGCCATCAATTTTGACCAAATTTCCTGTGCCTTTGTAGCTCACACATCCCCAAAACATCAGCGATCCACCTCCATGTTTCACAGTAGGGATGGTGGACCTTTCATCATAGGCCTTGTTGACTCTCCTACATTGCTAGAAAATTACATAATGTATATGTTTTTTTTTTAAAGCAAAGACCCTAGAGAATACAATGGCAGTCTTTTTATCTCGCAGGGTATTTGCGCAGCAATTTTTTGAACCCTTTTTTTTTTGGGAAAAAAACTGTTTCATGCTTTAAAAAAAAAAAAACATTAAAGTTAGCCAATTTTTTTTGCATAATGTGAAAGATGAAGTTACATCGAGTAAATATATACCTAACATGTCACGCTTCAAAATTGCACACGCTCATGGAATGGCGCCAAACTTCAATACTTAAAAATCCCCATAGTCGACGCTTTCAATTTTTTTACTGGTTACATGTTTTGAGGCGGTCTAGTGCTAGAATTATTGCTCTCGCTCCAACATTCGCGGCCATATCTCACATGTTCGGTTTGAACACCATTTTCATATGTGGGCGGGACTTACGAATGCGTTTGCTTCTGTGTGCGAGCACACGGGGACAGGGGCGCTTTGAAAAAATGTTTTTATTATTATTATTGTTAATTTTACTTTTCTTTTTTTTGTTTCAAATTTTTTTTTAAATAAAACATTTTGATCACTTTTCTTCCTATTACAAGGAATGTAAACATCCCTTGTAATTGTAATGGCATGATTGGTCCTCTTTACAGTGAGATATGAGGTCAATAGGACCCCACATCTCACCTCTAGTCTGGGAAGCCTGAAATAAATAAAAAAAAAACACGATCTCAGCTTCCCAGCAGAGGCGGCGCCATTTGTTTGAATGCAGAGGCCGGGTGTGACGTCATAACATCGAGCCCGGCCTCCGAGCGATCATACAGACTCCAGAGACCATCTGGTCTACTGGAAATCTCTATGATCACCATCCGGGGTCGGCGGATCCGTTCCCCTACTCACCAATGGAAGCAGCAAGTCGGTAGAAGCATCGGAGGGCGGCTGGATGGGGGTGTCCTCTCTCGCCACTCGTAAGAGCGATCAAGCAGTGGAACAGACGCTATGATCATTCTTATGGTGTAGGAATCGCCAGCTGAAAAAGCCGACATCTGAATGATGCTTGTAGCTGCACCCATCATTCATATATACCCCCGCAAAGTCAAGGACATCATATGACGTACCTCGGACGGGAAGTAGTTAATAAACTTGCGTTTTTGATCCAATGTGTTTTCCACTCATGGGCCTCATTCAAAGTCCCAATACCTCCCCCCTTTTATTTGTAATTGATAGGGATTGAGACACCTACTTCCCAGTCTCATTTAAAGTCCCAAACTTTCCCCCTTTATAATTACCCTTCCCAGCCAGTGTCATTAGTACAGTGACAGTGCATATTTTTTTAGCACTGATCACTGTATTAGTGTCACTTGTTCCCAAAAAAGTGTCAAAAGTGTCAGGTGTCTGATTTGTCAGCTGCAATATCCCAGTCCCGCTATAAGTCGCTGATCACTGCCATTACTAGTAAAAATAAATAAATTCATAAATAAACATTCCATAAATCTATCCCATAGTTTGTAGACGCTATAAATTTCGAGCAAACTAATCAGTATACGCTTATTAGTATTTTTTTTACCAAAAATACTGTATTTATCGGCGTATATCAGTGCCCATCTGCAGACTTGTTAGTGCCCATCTGCAACCTTGTCATTGCAGCCTTGCCCCAGTGTCTTGCAGACTTGTCGTTTAAAAATGGCGCCGCCGAGATACAGAGCCGGATGTCCTGTGTATCTCGGTGGCGCTCGATAGTTCTCGGCGGCTTTTGACCACTTTCGGCCATTCTTGGCAGCTCTCGGCCGTTCTCGGTGGCTTTCGGCCATTCTCGGCAGCTCTTGGCCGTTCTCGGCGGCTTTTGGCCGCTTTTGGACATTCTCAGCAGCTCTCGGCTGTTCTCGGCGGCTTTTGTCCACTTTTGGCCGTTCTCGGCTGTTCTCGGCGGCTTTCGCCGAAAGCGCCCAAAAGCCGGCGAGAACACCCGAGAGCTGCCAAGAACGACCGAAAGCGGACGGCCAAAAGCTGCCGAGAATGGCCAAGAGGCTCACAATCGGCGGGGGATCGGCGTATAACATGCACCCATGATTTTCCCTTGATTTTAAGGGGAAAAAAGTGCGCGTTATACGCCGATAAATACGGTATGTAGCAGAATACATATTGGCCTAAATTGATGAAGAAATTTTTTTTTTTTCTATTTTTTTATTGGATATGTTTTATAGCAGAAAATAAAAAATATAATTTTTATTTTTTTAAATTGTTGTTCTTTTTTTGTTTATAGCGCAAAAAATAAAAAACGCAGAGGTGATCCACCAAAAGAAAACTCTATTTGTGGGAAAAAAAAGGACATCAATTTTAGTCTCTCATGGCACAGATGCCGTTGCCCTTGTTACCATTCCCTGCTGCTCACCTCCCTATACCACTGGTATAAAAAATGTAAAAAGAAGAAAAAGCAAATCATTTATATAAATGTAACTAATTCTCAGAGATAGTGTAACATTTAATCAAAGCGAATATTTGGCTTCTTCCCATTCTCATTTTAACACACAGTGGTATGTAACTTCCTGAGGACTTGTGTTCAACATTAAATATTTAGACTTTTTTCTTAGCTCGTGGCCGGGATCCAACGTACATCACAGATTTGAACATTACTCTAATGAATTAAATTTGCATTGCAAAAAAAAAAAAACAAAAAATCCCATAATGTTTATTTTAGAACAGTTACTTTCAGGTAATCGGATCTGTAAGCTGCAATCTTTTGTATAGAAACCCGAGAATGATAAATTAAATAAGGGTTTATCTTTTTGGTAATTTTACTTCAGAGCCAAGTATACAGTGCCTTGCAAAAGTATTCACCCCCCTTGACTTTTTACCTATTTTGTTACATTACAGCCTTTAGTTCAATGTTTCTTTTTTTTTTTTATCTGAATTATATGTGATGGATCAGAACACAATAGTCTTAGTTGGGGAAGTAAAGTTAGAAGAATATATACATAAAAACAATTTTTCAGAAATAAACTGATAATTGGCATGTGTATATGTATTCACCCCCTTTGTTATGAAGCCCAGAAAAAGCTCTGGTGCAACCAATTACCTTCAGAAGTCACATAATTAGTGAAATGATGCCCACCTATGTGCAATCTAAGTGTCACATGATCTGTCATTGCATATACACACCTTTATGAAAGGCCCCAGAGGCTGCAACACCTAAGCAAGAGACACCACTAACCAAACACTGCCATTAAGACCAAGGAACTCTCCAAACAAGTAAGGGACAATGTTGTTGAGAAGTACAAGTCAGGGTTAGGTTATTAAAAAATCTCCAAATCTTTGACGATCCCTAGGAGCACCATCAAATCTATCATAACCAAATGGAAAGAACATGGCACAACAGCAAACCTGCCAAGAGACGGCCGCACACCAAAACTCAAGGACCGGGCAAGGAGGGCATTAATCAGAGAGGCACCACAGAGACCTAAGGTAACCCTGGAGGAGCTGCAGAGTTCCACAGCAGAGACTGGAGTATCTGTACACAGGACGAAAATAAGCCGTACGCTCCATAGAGTTGGGCTTTATGGCAGAGTGGCCAGAAGAAAGACATTACTTTCAGCAAAATGTCACGTTTTGAGTTTGCGAAAAGGCATGTGGGAGACTCCCAAAATGTATGGAGGAAGGTGCTCTGGTCTGATGAGACTAAAATTGAACTTTTTGGCCATCAAAGAAAACGCTATGTCTGGTGCAAACCCAACACATCACATCACCCAAAGAACACCATCCCCACTGTGAAACATGGTGGTGGCAGCATCACGCTATAACTTTTGTGCAAACCAATCAATATACACTTATTGCGATTTTTTTTACCAAAAATATGTAGAAGAATACGTATCGGCCTAAACTGAGGAAAAAAATGTTTTTATATATTTTTGGGGATATTTATTATAGCAAAAAGTAAAAAATAATGTGTTTTTTTCAAAATTGTCGCTATTATTTTGTTTATAGCGCAAAAAATAAAAACCGCAGAGGTGATCAAATACCACCAAAAGATTTGTGGGAAAAAAAGGACGTGAATTTTGTTTGGGAGCAACGTCGCGCGACAATTGTCAGTTAAAGCGACGCAGTGCTGAATCACAAAAAGTGGTCTGGTCTTAAGCCAGCAAAATGGTCCGGTCTGAAAGTAGTTAACCGCTTCCCGACCGCCTCATGTAGATATACGTCAACAGAATGGCACGGGCAGGCAAAAGCACGTACGGGTACGTCCCCTTTAATTTGCCTGCCCGGGGGGGCGCCCGGGGGTTCACCTTCCAGCAGGACAATGACCCCAGACACACTGCTAAAGCAACACTTGAGTGGTTTAAGGGGAAACATGTAAATGTGTTGGAATGGCCTAGTCAAAGCCCAGACCTCAATCCAATAGAAAATCTGTGGTCAGACTTAAAGATTGCTGTTCACAAGCGCAAACCATCCAATAGCCGCAAAAGGTGTCTCTACAAAGTATTGACTTTAGGGGGGTGAATAGTTATGCACATTGACTTTTTCTGTTTTTTGTCCTATTTGTTGTTTGCCTCACAATAAAAAAGAAATCTTCAAAGTTGTGGGCATGTTCTGTAAATTAAATGATGCAAATCATCGAACAATCCATGTTAATTCCAGGTTGTGAGGCAGCAAAACACAAAAAATTCCAAGGGGGGTAAATATTTTTGCAAGGCACTGTATAATTCAATAGTTAGTAAAAGTTAAGTTCTTATTAGTTAGTTAACCACTTCAATACCCACCCTCTGTCATATGACGTCCACAATGTGGATCTCCCATCCTGGGTGGACGTCAGATGATGTCCTCCCATGCCCGGCCGTCTAGGGGGGCGCGTGCGCGCCGCCCGTGGCATCGCTCGGGACCCGATGCGCGTGCCCGGCTGCCGCGATGTCCGCCAAGCCCCCAGCGATTGCCCGGGAACACAGAAGGACCGCGGATCTGTGTGTGTAGACACACAGATCCACGTCCTGTCAGTGGAGAGGAGACCGAGGGTGTGTTCCCAGAACAGAGGAACACCGATCGGTCTCCTCCCCTTGTGAGTCCCCTCCCCCACAGTTAGAATCACTCCCAGGGAAAATACATTAACCCCTGCAGCGCCCCCTAGTGTTAACCCCTTCCCTGCCAGTCACATTTACACAGTAATCAGTGCAATTTTATAGCAACGATCGCTGTGTAAATGTGAATGGTGCCAACAATGTCTAAAAAGTGTTCGAAGTGTCCGCCGCAATGTCGCAGTCTCGGAAAAATCGCAGATCGCCGCCATTACTAGTAAAAAAAAAATGCAATAAATCTATCCCCTATTTTGTAGACGCTATAACTTTTGCGCAAACCAATCAATATACGCTTATTGCGTTTTTTTTTACCAAAAATATGTAGAAGAGTACGTATCGGCCTAAACTGAGGAAAAATGTGTTTTTTGTTTTTTAAATGGGATATTTATTATAGCAAAAAGTAAAAAATATTGTGTTTTTTTTCAAAATTGTCGCTCTTCTTTTGTTTATAGCGCAAAAAATAAAAACCGCAGAGGTGATAAAATACCACCAAAAGAAATCTCTATTTGTGGGGAAAAAAAGGACGCCAATTTTGTTTGGGTACAATGTCGCACGACCGTGCATATGTCAGTTAAAGCGACACAGTGCTGAATCGCAAAAAGTGCTCTGGTAAGGAAGGGGGTAAAATCCTCTGGGGCTGAAGTGGTTAATAAATTCAAATTGTCGGGTTTTCGGATTTTCGTTCTTATTTTAGATTTTTCGTTCTTTTGAAATTTTGTCTTATTTTCGAATTTTCCAATTTAGAATTTTCAAATTTCCGAATTTTCAAATTATCGAATTTATGAATTTTTGAATATTCAAATGTACGAACATTCAGGAAAATTGATTAAACGGGTTTTTGTTAATTCAGATATTTACGAATTTACAAAATTTCATGACATTTGTTAAAAAAAAAACTATTTGGATTAAAACGAATTACACATGTCTATAGTCTAATACATTTTGCATATGGTTTTATGAAATCTGTTTTATGTCATTTATTTTGTTAATCCATTTTTGTATTTTTTTACATTTTGAAAAGTACTAGTTTCTTTGTTTTTTGGGGTTATGAATGGCAATGGCAACCATTAAAGTCCTACTCTTTTTCCCTCCCTTTTTTTAGTCTTACCTAATCTTTCTAGAGGTATCTTATTCTTTGAAGATGACCCCTACTTAAGGGGTGAAACTGACAACTACAAGGATAAATTAATGGCTATCTCAAAAAGAGTTTGCTCAGCTGAACAGGGGTATTCTGAAAGTATTGTATGTGGACAAGTATACTACAATCTTGTAATATCAACTGTATGTATATGCACTACCGGAAAATTTGTTAGTTTTCGTTTCATTCAGGTTTTTTTTGTTGTTTTTTTTGATTTTTGGGTCATGATTGCAATTTGAAAATCCGAAAATAAGAAAGAAAATCCCAAAATTCGAAAAAATAACTAACTAACTAATAATAACTAACTATTAAATTATAGGTATTGGAATTTCCTTTAAAATTTGGCTGTTAGTGAACGTAACGAATACGAATTTATCCGAAATTACAAATTATCCGAAATAATGAATGCCGCATCTAAACAAATGGAACAGAACAAATTAATATTGAATAATAATAATAATATGTTTTTATTATTGTTATTTGTTATTATTAATTTGTTTTGGTTTAGATACGGCATTCATTGATTTGGATAACTTTGAATAAATTTGTATTCGTTATGTTCACTAACAGCCAAATTTGAAAGTAAATTCCAATACCTATAATTTAATAGTTAGTAATAGTTAAGTTATTATTAGTTAGTTATTATTTCAGATTTTCGAATTTATGAATTTCACGAATTTGCCAATATTCAAATTTACAAATATTCTCGTAACAAGTATTGGTGTGAACCGAACCGGGGGGTGTTTGGCTCATCCTTAATCACTGACCGTACTAGTAAAAAAAAAATGAATGATAAAAAACGCCATAAATATATACCCTATTTTGTTTTGCTCAAACCAATCAAAATACACTTGTTGCAATTTTATTACCAAAAATATGTAGAAGAATACATATTGGCCTAAACTGATGAAGAGCTTTTTTTTTGGATATTTGTTGTAGCAAAAAGTAAAAAAATATATATTTTTTAATTTAAATTGTTGCTCATTCTTTTGCTTATAACGCAAAAAATAAAAACTGCAGAGGTGATCAAATACCACCAAAAGAAAGCTCTATTTGTGGTAAAAAAAAGACGTCAATTTTGTTTGGGTACAGTGTCACACGACCGCCCAATTGTCAGTTAAAGTGACACAGTGCCGTATCGCAAAAAATGGCCTGGTTATTAGGGGGGGAAATCTTTCGGTCCTTAAGTGGTTAAATTTTTTTAGCATTTTTTTAGCAATGATCACTGTATTAGTGTCACTGGTTCCCCAAAAGTGTCAGTTAGTGTCTGATTGTCCGCCGCAATGTCGCAGTCCTGCTATAAGTCGCCGACCACTGCCATTACTAGTATAAAAAAAATCCAAAATATATCCCATAGTTTGTAGACGCTTTAACGATTGTTAAACCAATCAATATACGCTTATTGGGATTTTTTTTTTATTAAAACTATGTAGCAGAATACATATTGGCCTAAATTGATGAAGAAATTAGATTGTTTTAATGTGTTTATTGGATATATTTTATAGCAGAAAGTAAAAAAAAAAAAATACAAATAAAGGAGAGCAATCAATAGAACAAAAAGTGAGATTTGATGGCAATGGAATGAGAATATAGGAGGAGTGAGTAAAATAAAGAAGCATGGCATAATGAGAAATTAGATATTGAAAATAAATAGTTTTTCTTTTTTTTATGGAAATTGTAGTATGAGGGTGAATGACAATGTTGGTAAAAGTGATATATATGATAAAATATTTATATATGGAGAATATGCAACATAAAAGAATGTAATGGCACAGGAAGTAGTGCATTGTATATGTATAAGTAAAATGTTTATGACAAATGTTGTGACTGAATGTGTTTGTAAAAGTATGAAGAATTTTCTGAATAAAGATTACATGATTAAATAAAAAAAATATTGTTTTTTTTGTTTTTGTTTTTTAATTGTCGGTCTTTTTTTGTTTATAGTGCAAAAAATTTAAATTTCAGTGGCGACCAAATACCACAAACAGAAAGCTCTATTTGTGGGGAAAAAAGGACATGCATTTAATTTGGGTATACAGCGTCGCACGACACAATTGTCAGTTAAAATAACGCAGTGTCGTATCGCAAAAAAAATGGCCTGGTCATGAAGGAGGTAAATCTTGGTCAAGTGGTTAATGAGTCATTAGGGATCTAAAATATGAAGCTAATAGAGCACAAATTGCGCTCCATTTCTTCCCTGGCCATGCTGGCTGGGAAATGGATATATTGTTGATGAGAGAGATCTACTGTTGAGGGAGGGGTCTGTTGTCTATTAATTCTGGCTACTGAGGGATCTAGTGTTGCTGGTGGGGGTCTATTATTGCTTGGGTGGATCTATTGTTTCTGGGGGATCTAGTATTGCTGGGGAGGTCTATTGTTGCTGGGGGGGTCTATTGTTGCTGGTTGCAGGAGACCTGTTTTACTGCCATTAATTTGCAAATTCAAAAAATGATACTTGGTTCTGTATTCTCTAAAATGGGCAGTACTGGGAGGTAGGTGAAGGGTGGAAACAAGGGACAGTGCTCAGAGGTAGGTAGGGGGTGGAGACAAGGGGTGACTCGGATGGAGGGAGTTCCTGCACCTATTCTCTGAGAAAAAAAGCCCTGACGACACATATCGGGGAGTAGTGTGCTAGAAGGTCTGCTGCAGAATCTATTGTCTTTGGGGAGGTCTATTGGTGGTGGTGGTGGGATGTATTGTTTCTGTGGGGATACAGTATATTGTTAATGGGATGAGATCTACTGTTGAGGGAGGGGTCTGTTGTTGCTGGCTACTGGAAGGTCTAGTGTTGCTGACAGGGGGTCTATTATTGATGCTTAGGTTCTATTGTTGCTGGGGGGATCTATTATTGCTGATGGGGGTCTATTGTTGCTGACTGCAGGGCAACTATTTTACTGGCTTTCAATAGCAAATTAAAAAAATTATACTTGGTTCTGTATTTTCTAAAAGGGGCAGTACAGGGAGGTGGGGGGGTGGAAACAAGGGACGGTGCTCGGAGGTGGGTAGGGGGCAGAGACAAGGGATCTATTTTACTGTCTTTATTAGCAAATTAAAAAAAATGAGACTTGGTTCTGTCTTCTCTAAAAAGGGTAGTACTGGGAGGTGGGTGGGGGATGGAAACAAGGGACGTTGCTCGGAGGTGGGTAGGGGGCAGGGACCTATTTGTAATAGACTGTATAAACAACTGACTCCATCTTAGATTCTCTTCCATTCACATGAAGTAGAAAGGAACTTTTTGTGTGTGTGATTTTTTTTTTGCATAGAACTGAGCAGTATAGGAAATGAGCAGTATAGGAAATAATTTTCCCTCTAAGAAAGGCTTTCCCGGCTTCCCAGAATAAATTCGGGTCCGAGAGGTGAATGGCATTAGTGGATGTATAGTCTGACCAGGCTGTGTTTAGCATGTTACGGAAGTCTTCTTTTTCTGCCAGATATGAGGGGAAACGCCACATTCTGGCAGGGGAGGTAGGTCGTGTATCAATCAGGCCTACTGTAACGGGCCCGTGGTCAGAGATCCTGGCGTCCAGGATTGTCGGGTTGCGGAGCAGCTGCATAAGAGCAGGTGTCGCGAAAAGATAGTCAATTCGTGAGAACGAGTTGTGAGGGGGGGAGTAGAAGGAGTATTCTCGGTCTGTGGGGTGTGTCAGCCTCCATATGTCAGTCAGTTGTAGCGAGGTCATAGTCTGAGCAAGAATAGTGTGGGGCGGGTATAATGTCATCCTGCTTGGGTCTCTACTGGTTGTATTACTTGTGCGGTCCAGCGTATTAGACATTTCTTAGAAGGCATGTATAGCATAGTTAAACCTTGTGCAACCAGTACCAAACAAAAAAGAGGATATAACATGTTACGAATCTGTAAAAATAACTTAACATAAACCATCCAAAACTTCACTTTCTTCCACATTTGGCTAAGTCAGACAGGGGGGGTTCCCGTCATTCGCCAGCACCTATTACCGGTGCGTAATTATGCACCGGGGGGGGGCAGAGGAAGAAGGGGTAGGGGGGGTGGGGGGGGAGGGGAGGGTGGAGGGAAGAGGTGGCAGGGAGGGGGGGTAGGGGGGGGGAGGTGGGGAGCAGAGATATGTAGTTAATAGTAGGTACACATATAACACAACATTGTCAAGGGTGGAGAAAGAGCAACTAGGAATTGGAATCGAAATATAACTGTAAAGGAGCGTATCAAGTTGCTCGCTATTATGCGCCTGGTGCAGGCAGTCTTTCAAGCTTTTAGGCCTGGTTCAATACCAGTGGGACCAGGTGGGCCCAGCTGTGGTTTTATGCCACGTGTCATGGCTGCAGGTGAGGGGGTCAAGCCTTTTTGACCCAGGGGAGAGTCATTCACGGCTGGGATGGGAGAAAAGATAAAGTGCCTCATGTCCGCTTCATAGGAAATCCCCGCTTGGGGGTAACAATGCGCATGAGAAATAAAGTGATACTACCCATACTGTGCCTGAGAAGAATCTGATGGTGGTGGTCCACTTCAGCGGTTTCCTGAGCGATCCAGGTGTTGGGTGAAGCGGCTCCGCTTGTAAGGAGGCTTGTTGGGGCTAGGTTGTTGCTTGCGCGGAGTAGAGAGGGGGGTGATGGGCTGTGTCGGGTATTCCCCGGTGGATCCAGTATGTTCCATTTCATTGCCTGTAGAGTCAAGGTACCTTTCAGCGTCCTCGGGAGAGGTGAATGGCAGTTGTTCTCCTGATCGCGTTTGGATGCGGAGCACAGCAGGGTATGCTAGGGAGAATTTCACTTGGTTGTGATGTAGTGTTGAGCATATTGGGGAGAAGGCCTTTCGTTGTCTCATCACCTCAATGGAGTAGTCAGCAAAAAGTAGCAACTTAGCCCCATCTATTGTCAAGGAGCGTGTGCGGCGAAATGTTTGCATGATGGCCTCCTTGTCAGCGTAGTTTAGGTACCTGACTATAACTTGTCTGGGTTTGGGCCTGTTGTCTGCTTGTTGGCCAATGCGATGGGCTCTCTCCACTATGCAGGGTATGCGGAGGCCTAGCTGCTCTGGGATCAATTTAGCACATATGTTGGCTAGTTTGTTATTGGGTACAGTCTCAGGGAGGCCTACTATGCGGAGGTTATTTCTCCTAGAGCGATTTTCCAAACTGTCCAGTTTTTCCCATAGCTCCCTATTTTCTGCTGTTATACGTGCCAGTAATGCAGATTGTGCCGTTGTGTCATCTTCCAGGAGGGAGATTCTCTCCTCTGTCTGGGTTATTCTGTGTCCCTGGGCCTGCAGCTCCACGTGTAGCTGTTCCAGTCCCCTGTGTACCGCGGCATCTACAGTGGCCGCCAGAGTGGGTCCCAGGAGGGCTACTACCTCCTGTGCTATGCCTGCAGGTGCTGCGGGATTAGGTGGCGGCCGCCATGTTGGCTAGGGCCGGAGTTATGTCTCCCGCGGGGGGGGTCGGCGAGGTGACCGCCCGGGAGTACGAGCGTTCCACGAACCTGTCCATGGGGTCTGCGGAGGTAGCGGAGGTGAGTGGGGGTCCTCCCCGGTGCTGTTAGCAGGCTATTTGCTGGCTTCTCGTGGCGAACGGCGGGAGCGCTGCCTAACTACGACCGTCCCATGTGGCGCCGGAACCGGAAGTTCGTGTGTGAGTTTTAACATAATCAGCTTAAAAGTTTGCATAGAACCACACCCTATGAGATATTGTGGTTATCTAGTCAAGCAGCCTAACTCTTGATAAGAAAGTATTGAGTGTAAAGTTTGAATAACCCTTAGATATGTATTTTTACTGGTATATATACTACCGTTGTATTCAATAAAAGTCAGAGATCATATGAACACACACTCAAGCCTGTTTCCCGTGTCTCATTTGGTCTCTCACGGATCTGAGGGTACCGGTGGTCTGGCTGCATAAACCAGGGTGGTCCTCAAGGTGTACAATTCCTTTCACTATTTTACTGTCTTTATTAGTAAATTCAAAAAATTATACTTGGTTCTGTATTCTCTAAAAAGGGTAGTACTGGGAGGTGGGTGTGGGGTGAAAACAAGGGACGGTGCTCGGAGGTGGGTAGGGGGCGGAGACAAAGGACCTATTTGTAATAGAATGTATAAACAACTGACTCCAACTTAGATTCTCTTCCATTCACATAAAGTAGAAGTGAACTTTTTGTGTGTGTGAGTTTTAACATAATCAGCTTAAAAGTTTGCATAGAACCGCACCCTATGAGATATCGTGGTTAAGCCGAATTTGTGTCAGCAAGTCATTAGCTATTTTTTGTTATCTAGTCAAGCAGCCTAACTCTTGATAAGAAAGTACTGAGTGTAATGTTTGAATAACCCTAATGCCGCGTACACACGGTCGGAATTTCCGATGGAAACAGTCCGATGGGAGTTTTTCATCAGATTTTCCGACCGGGAGTATGCCCATCGGTCTTTTTCTATCGGACTTTCTGACGGACTTTGGATTGAGAACCTGTTCTTAATTTTTCCGACGGAAAACCTTCCTATCGGATTTTCCGATCGTGTGTATGCAATTCCGACACGCAAAATTCCGACGCATGCTCGGAAACTTTTTGACGCATGCTCTGAAGCATTAAACTTCCCTTTTATAGTGCCGTCGACCGTGTTGTATGTCGTGGTGTTATTGACCGTCGGAATTTGGTGTGACCGTGTGTAGGCAAGACAGTTTGAGTGAAATTCTGTCGGAATTCCGACGGGAAAACCATCAGAGCTTTTTCCGACGAGAATTCCGACCGTGTGTACGCGGCATTAGACATGTATTTTTACTGGTATATATACTACCATTGTATTCAATAAAAGTCAGAGATCATATGAACACACACTCAAGCCTTTTTCCCATGTCTCATTTGGTCTCTCACGGATCCGAGGGTACCGGTGGTCTGGCTGCATAAACCAGGGTGGTCCTCAAGGTGTACAATTCCTTTCACTATTTTACTGTCTTTATTAGCAAATTCCAAAAATTATACTTGTTTTGGTATTCTCTAAAAAGGGCAGTACTGGGAGGTGGGTGGGGGTGGAAACAAGGGACGGTGCTCGGAGGTGAGTAGGGGGCGGAGACGAGGGACCTATTTGTAATAGACTGTATAAACAACTGACTCCATCTTAGATTCTCTTCCATTCACATGAAGTAGGAGGGAATTTTTCATGTGTGTGAGTTTTACCAAGCCTGTTTCCCATGTCTCATTTGGTCTCTCACGGATCCAAGGGTACCGGTGGTCTGGCTGCATAAACCAGGGTGGTCCTCAAGGTGTACAATTCCTTTCACTATTTTACTGTCTATTAGCAAAAAATGATACTTGATTCTGTACTGTATTCTTTAAAAAGGTGGGTGGGGGGTGGAAACAAGGGGTGGTGCTCGGAGGTGGGTAGGGTTGTGTGTGTGAGTTTTACCACAATCAGCTTAAAAGTTTGCATAGAACCACGCCCTATGAGATATTGTGGTTAAGCCGAATTTGTGTCAGCAAGTCATTAGCTATTTCTTGTTATCTAGTCAAGCAGCCTAACTCTTGATAAGAAAGTACTGAGTGTAAAGTTTGAATAACCCTAAAGCCCCATACACACGGTAGGATTTTCGCATGGATTCTGTCCGATCAGACAATGTTGTTGAAAAATCCGACCGTGTGTATGCACCATCGGACAGTGTACGTCGGATTGTCCGACGGACAAAGTCCTATCTCCTGCTGGATAGATTTTCCGACAACACGGTCCGATCACACCAAATCCGATCGTGTGTACCGTTGTCCGACGGACAAAGTGCTACGCATGCTCAGATCACATTACAAGACCAAAGCTATTGGCTACTAGCCTCTACGTAGTCCCGTCGTAGGCAACAAACGTCACCACGTTCAGAATGATCGGATTTTCCAACAACTTTGTCCGACCGTGTGTACGCAAAACCAACATCGGACAAAGTATGACGGACATGATCCGACGGACCTGGTCCTCGGATAATCCAAGCGTGTGTATGGGGCTTTAGACATGTATTTCTAATGGTATATATACTACCGTTGTATTCAATAAAAGTCAGAGATCATATGCACACACACTCAAGCCTGTTTCCCGTGTCTCATTTGGTCTCTCACGTATCCTGGGGTTCCGTGGTCTGCCTGCATAAACCAGGGTGGTCCTCAAGGTGTACAATTTCTTTCACTATTTTACTGTCTTTATTAGCAAATTCAAAAAATTATACTTGGTTCTGTATTCTCTAAAAAGGGCAGTACTGGGAGGTTGGGGGTGGAAACAAGGGACGGTGCTCAGAGGTGGGTAGGGGGCGGAGACAAGGGACCTATTTGTAATAGAATGTATAAACAACTGACTCCATGTTATATTCTCTTCCATTAGCATAAAGTAGAAGTGAACTTTTTGTGTGTGTGAGTTTTACCAAGCCTGTTTCCCATGTCTCATTTGGTCTCTCACGGATCCGAGGGTACCGGTGGTCTGGCTGCATAAACCAGGGTGGTCCTCAAGGCGTACAATTCCTTTCACTATTTTACTGTCTATTAGCAAAAAATTATACTTGGCTCTGTACTGTATTCTTTAAAAAGGTGGGTGGGGGGTGGAAACAAGGGACGGTGCTCGGAGGTGGGTAGGGGGCGGAGACAAGGGATGACTCGGTAGGGAGGAGTGCCTGCCCCTTTTCTCTGAGAAAAAAGACGTGACGACACATATCGGGGGAGGGGTTGGTTGGGGGGCTGAAGAGTCCTGGTAGTTGCAGAGCCAACAGCAAAGGGATTAAATTGAAAACTGCTCTAGACAGGTCTTGAGTGTTAGCTAGATTCCATTTAATCTTTTCCTTTTTTCAGTGACTAGACGGGAACTCATGTCATCCCCAATTTGTAAACAGAGAAAAGGTAATAATAATAATCTATAGCGTAGACTCTAATGTTGCCATTCTGTTCACAGTCAGAGCAAAAAAAAACACAGATACAATTTGTTTTTTAGACAAAAACGAATATAGACTTAGCACTGAGGATCCCAGGGCCTCATGAATTATTCAATCCATTAAATTTCACTCATTTCTATCATAATAGTAAAAAAGAAAAAAAAAATAACCAAACAAACAAAACTTCAAGTTCTTACAAAAAAAAACAAAAAAACAAAATAGAACCCTGCTAGTGAAACTTTGTTTTTGAAATGCTTTTGATACATGTCTTCTGTACATTTCCCTTTATAGTGTTTCCTTTGTGTATTTGTACATCTCAGCTTGTAGGGAATTGAATTGAGCTGTGCAGAACACTCCGTCTTGCTTCTTTTTTTCTTTTTTTTTTTTTTACCTTTTGCTTTCCATTAGTGTTGATATAACATATATTTTTGAGTATCTGTCATAGAATCCCTATCATGTTGTTCTGACATTCTTCCTCAACTCCGAGCTGACTCTTCCATACTAATTTGTTGCCTTCTCTCTCTTGGATTCCCCCCCCCCCCCTTGAATTCACGTTTCCACCAACAGTTAAACAAGTGGGGTGTCACAATTCATGTGGTTTTCATCTCTCAAGTTGCTGAAAAACTTGACTTGCTATCTGAAATCCGGCTTATTTTCCCTACATAAGCTGGAGAAAGATGTGTTATCAAGCCTTGCAAATCCAATCCGAAACCCGGTTCATCTCCCTATATGACTATTAAGTCCGATAAACTTGTCACATGTAAGAGCGCTTTATGAAGCAACGGAGTCGAAACCCGCATGCGGCAGTAAACAAAATGTACGCTGCACTTAATGCTGCAATATGTCTACTTTCTCGCGGCTCAAAAAGGAATGCGTTGATTCTTTGGCGCCAATAAAAAGGCAACCGCTAAGCTAAGAGGTATTTTTCTATCTACTGTATGCATCGGGATGGATTTGCTATTTATTTTAATTGGGTATTTTAACTTTTAGTCATCTAGAGAACTCTTAGAAACACTTTAACGTTTTGTTTTTTTTTTCTCCCAAGCAAGGTAAAACAAGGTTAATGATACAACATCTGTTATAGAACGTTATCAAGTGTACTTGCGCAGAGATCTAAGTAGAATCTGAAGTGTATGTATATCATTTTTGCATACAGGCTTCTGAACAAGGATCATTCAAGAAGTTTATTTTAACCCCTTCCCGCCGACTCGGTAGACATGTGCAATTAGTTTCGTTTTAATTTCGTTTTCCGTTCCAATTTGTTATATTCTTTCATTCGTTATCGTACGAATGAACGAATGATTCGCTAAAAATTTTAACGAATAATGAATTATCGAATCGAACGAATATGAAAAACAACGAAAATCTGAAATAACCAAATTAGAAACAACGAAACTACGAAAGAAGAAAATCCGAAAAACAAAAACAGGAACAACGAAAATCAAAATGAACGAAAAAATTCGTACATTCGTAACTTTTTTTTTTTGTTGAATTGGTCATTTTCTGTGTCCCTTACAATGGCGCTGCTTAACGTGCTTCGAATGGATTGAACGAAAAAATTTGTACATTCGTAACTTTTTTTTTTCGATTCGTAATTTTCCGTGTCTCTTACAATGGCGCTGCTTAATGTGCTTCGAATGGATTGAACGAAAAAATTTGTACATTCGTAACTTTTTTTTTGGATTCGTAATTTTCCGTGTCTCTTACAATGTAATAATAGCATACACATCACATAAAATTATGAATTATGCTCCAATTACGGATCTACGAAAACAATGTTACGGAAGTACGAATAAATCAATCTTACGTACGAATGTAACTGAATCTACGAAAATACGAATGCGTCCGAATTTCGAATAAACGAAAATTAAACGAAAAACGAATCAACGAAAAAATACCTCTTACGAAAATACGAATGAGTCCGAATACGAATACCGTCGACTTATGAATTTACGAATTCTTACGAATACCGACGACTTACGAAATTACGAATCGTTACGAATCAACGGAAACGAACAGAAACGAAACTAAACTAATTTTTCTATTGTGCACATGTCTAGTACTCGGGTTTCGGGGGTTATACCGGGATGATGCCCGCAGCTGCAGGCATCATCCCGGTACCGTTGTTTAGAGCCGGCGATCGTCTTTCCAAGGATAACAACCGATGTGGCTAAAAGCCATTCTAAAATACACAGTATTCAGATACACCGTTTTCGGTGATTTGAATACTTTGAAGTGCAAAGGAGGGATTTGGGGTCTTTTAGACCCCCCGATCCCTCCATAAAGAGTACCTGTCACCACCTATTACTGTCACAAGGGATCTTTACATTCCTTCTGACAGCAATAAAAGTGATCACATTTTTTTTTTTTACAAACACAATTTCATAATTTAAAAAAAAAATAAAAAAAATAAGAAAAAAAAAATTGTTCAAACCGCCCCTGTCACCGCGAGCTCGCGCAGCAAAGAAAACGCATACGGAAGTTGCGCCCGCATATGTAAACGATGTTCAAATCACACATGGGAGGTATTGCTGTGATCGTCAGAGTGAGAGCAATAATTAGACCTCTTCTGTAACTCTAATCTGGTAACCGTAAAAAAAAGTAAGCGTCGCCTATGGAGATTTTTAGGTACCAAAGTTTGTCGCCATTCCACGAGTGCGTGCAATTATAAAGCGTGACGTATTTTGTATCTATTTACTCGGCGTAACATCATCTTTCACATTATACAAAAAAATTGGGATAACTATACTGTTTTGTTTTTTTTTAATTCATGAAAGTGTCCCTTTTCCCAAAAAATTGTGTTTAAAACACCGCTGCACAAATACCGTGTGACATAAAATATTGCAACCACCGCCATTTTATTCTCTAGATTCTCTACTAAAAAAATATATATTATGTTTGGGGGTTCTAAGTAATTTTCTAGCAAAAAATAGGGATTTTAACTTGTAAACACCAAATGTCAGGAATAGGCTTAGTCATGAAAGGGACACTATATTACCAAAAGTATTGGGACACCTGCCTTTACACGCACATGAATTTTAATGGCATCCCAGTCTAATGCCGCGTACACACGATCGGACTTTCCACCAACAAAACCGTAGATTTTTGTTTGAAGGATGTTGGCTCAAACTTGTCTTGCATACACACGGTCACACAAATGTTGGCCAACAGTTACGCACGTGGGAACGTGGTGACGTACAAGATGTACGACGAGCCGAGAAAAAGTTCAATAGCCAGTGCGGCTCCTTCTGCTTGATTTCGAGCATGCCTGAACTTTTGTGCTACGGACTAGTGTACACACGATCGGACTTTCCGACAACAACGTTTTGTTGGCGGAAAATTTGAGAACCTGCTAGCAAACATTTGTTGGCAGAAAGTCCGACAGCAAATGTTACACACGGTCGGACTTTACGACAACAAGCTCACATCCAACATTTCCCTTCAGGAAATCTGACCGCGTGTCCTCGGCATTAGTCCGTTGGGTTCAATATTGAGTTGGCCCACCCTTTGCAGCTATAACAGCTTCACCTCTTCTGGGAAGGCTGTCCACAAGGTTTAGGAGTGTGTCTATGGGAATGTTTGACATTTGGGAGGTCAGGCACTGATGTTGGACGAGAAAGCCTGGCTCGCAGTCTCCGCTATAATTCATCCCAAAGGTGTTATATCGGGTTGAGGTCATGCCAGTCAAGTTCCTCCACCCCAAACTCGCTCATCCATGTCTTTATGGACTTTGATTTGTGCACTGGTCCAAATCAATTGGTAGAGGGGGGATTATGGTGTGCGGTTGTTTTTCAGGTATTGGGCTTGGCCCCTTAGTTCCAGTGAAGGGAACTCCTAAAAGTTAATTTTTTGCTTTGTAAAATAACAAACATGTCATACTTACCTGCTCTGTGCAAGGGTTTTGCACAGAGCGGCCCAATCCTTATTTTCTGAGGTGTCCCGGCTCCTCCTCTTCATTGGGTGCCCCAATGGAGAGACGCTTTCCATTGGGGCGCCCGTGCGGGTTTGCTCCCAAGTCCTGATGCTGCATCCATTGACACAGGCAGCAGGACTCAGCCCCGCTCATGGCTCACATGTCACTGGATTCGATTGACAGCAGCGGGAGCTCATCCATCTCTTTATGGACCTTGCTTTGTGCACTGGTGCGGAGTCATGTTGAAACAGGAAAGGGCCACCCCCAAACTGTTCCCACAAAGTTGGGAGCACGAAATTATCCAAAATCTCTTGGTATGCTGACACCTTAAGAGTTCCCTTCACTGGAACTAAGGGGCCAAACCCAACCCCTTAAAACAACCCCCACACCATAACCCCCCCTCCACCAAATGATTTGGAGGGGTGACCCAATAATTTTGTCAATATAGTGTGGATGAGTGAGTTTGGGGTGGAGGGACTTGACTGGCCTTGAGTCCTGACCTCAACCTGATAGAACACCTTTGGGATGAATTAGAGTGAAGACTGACAACCAGGCCTTCTCGTCCAACATCAGTACCTGACCTCACAAATGTGCTTCTGAAATAATGGTCAAACATTCCCATAGACACAATCCTAAACCTTGTGGACAGCCTTCCTAGAAGAGTTAAAGCTGTTATAGCTGCAAAGGGTGGGCACTGCCAAAAAAATGTGTTTATTTATGTTTCATTTGTTTTTTTTTCGTTTTTTTGTCGTGTCATTCGTTATGATCGCAATTCTTAAATTAGTAAATACGTAAATTCTAAAATTCGTAAATTTGTAAATTCTAAAATTCGTAAATTTGTAAATTCAAAAATTCAAAAATTTGAAAATCTCAAAATAAGAAAGAAAATGCGAAAAAATTTGAAAGAATAACTAAACTAATAATAACTAACCTAAATTATAGGTATTAGAATTTCCTTTTAAGAATTTATCCAAAGTTGCGAATTATCCAAAATAACGAATGCCGCATCTAAACAAATGGAACAGAACAAACAATATAAAATAATAATAATAATAAAAAGGTTTTATTATTATTACTGTTATTTATTATTATACATTTTTTACGTTTCATTTGTTTAGATACGGCATTCGTTATTTTGGATAATTTGTAACTTTGGATAAATTCGTATTTGTTCACTTACAGCCAAATTTGAAAGCAAATTCCAATACCTATAATTTAATAGTTAGTAATAGTTAAGTTATTATCAATTAGTTATTATTTCAGATTTTAGAATATTTAGAATTTAGAATTTACAAATTTACAAATTTTCGAATTTACAAATTTGCCAAATGGGTTTTCGCTAATTTCGGATTTTTACGAATTAACAAATTTGTTCAAATTCATTGAAAAAGGAATTTGGAAATTACACATGTCTAAGATATATATATCTATATATATCTATCTATATATATATCTATCTATCTATCTATATATCTATCTATCTATATATATATATATATATATATATATATATATATATATATATATATATATATATAGATAGATAGATACACACACAGTATCTCACAAAAGTGAGTACACCCCTCACATTTTTGTAAATATTTTATTCTATCTTTTCATGTGACAACACTGAAGAAATGACACTTTGCTACAATGTAATGTAGTGAGAGTACAGCTTTTAGAAGCTTGTCCCCTCAAAATAACTCAATTTTTCGAATTAGCGAATTTAGGAATAGTCAGATTTTTTTTTCTTTTAAACCGGTTTTTCGTTAATTCGGATAATTTCGAAATAACACATTTGTCGAAATTGGTTAAAAAACTAATTCAGAACTAAACGAATTGCACATGTCTAATATATATATATTGTGATACGACGCTCAGTCATCTGGGACACGTGACAGGTCCCAGATGACTGTGCGGCGCCGAGGGGAAGTGATGTCAGTGCCCGGGCACTGAAGGTGGCAGACCACGAGGGACCCCCTAGCAACGGGCATTTAGAGGTGAGTAAAACAATTTTTTTTCCAATTAATTTTTTTATTTTTTATTTTTTTTATGATTTTTTTTATTTTTTTGGTGGCAACACCACCTTAAGCTTCCATTCCCGGAATTCCATTCCATGTAATGAGTTCATATTTTACAAACCTATTTTTTTATTCTTTTCCCAGTAAACATAACATCGGTATTTTGCCTTTTTACATTTTTAGTTGATCCATGGCAGTATAATAAAGCTTTTATTTGTTGAGGACACTTTGGTTTGGCACAGCATTATAAAAGAGGGGAGAATATCCGGTAATCTAGAGGAACTGACTACAGCAACAAACAAACAAACAAACAAACAAAAAAAAAATAATCAATGCCCACATTGATTTTTCCTGGTTTCTTTTTCCTTCTCATTAACGACTGTAAAACAAACTTATTTAAGAAACAAAATTTTGTTAAAAAATAAAGTAAAATGAGACGTCTACAATATTATATTCTGGCTTGTGAAAATTAGCTCCTGTATTCTGAATAGCTCAAATTCTGTTTCTGCTTCCAAAACTAGGAAGAGATAAAGAGATGGCACGGGGGCATGGAAGAAAAGGGTTGAGTTTCTATAAAGCTAGTAATAGTCACCGTGGTGCCGGTGCTCAATTTTCCTTGGGGGGGGGGGTGGCCTCCCCAGCCAGCCAGAAAGAAGTAAATGTACTCAAAGCTGTTGGAAGCTGACTTTTGGTTGTGATCTTTGAGGATGAATTGCTTCACGGCACATTCAGCTACAGAGATCAGTAAGGCCATGGAGTATGCTACTACACACGAGCTGTGGCACATAATCAGGGAGCTGGGCATCTATGGAAGAGTAAAGCCCCGTACACACGGTCGGATTTTCCGATGGAAAATGTTCGATGGGAGCTTGTTGTCGGAAATTTTCGACCGTGTGTAGGCTCCATCGGACATTTTCCATCGGAATTTCCATCACAAAAATCTGTATCTCAAATTTTCCGACAACAAAATCCGTAAATTCCGATCGTGTGCACACAATTCTGATGCACAAAGTTCCACGCATGCTCGGAATCAAGCAGAAGAGCCGCACTGGCTATTGAACTTCATTTTTCTTGGCTCGTCCTACGCGTTGTACGTCACCGCCTTCTTGCCGTTCGGAATTTCCGACAAGATTTGTGTGACCGCGTGTATGCAAGACAAGATTGAGCCAACATCCTTCGGAAAAAATCCACGGTTTTGTTGTCGGAATGTCTGATCGTGTGTACGGGGCATTACAGCAGTAAAAAGACCAAGTGGTTCATCAAGTTTGCTCTATAGATCTATTAAACCTATTAAACCCCTGCGCTCAGTGAAAATCAATATCAGCTGCTGTAACACCTGTTGTTTTAGAATTACATTTTATTTCAAATCACAGCACTCCAATCATCAAAAAGTCAAAAGACATAAATCAGACAAACTGTGTTATTTTTATAGTTAAGTGTCCTTTAGAATGCAACATCAATATTGAAGTCCAATAAATCAATAGCGTCCAACAATAGGGCAACTTTCCTCTTTCTTGTGTAATAATCAATGCTACATAAAGTGCTCCATGCAAGTTGTGCAAAAAATTTGCTCTCTCAATCATAAGGTGCTTTGTTAGTCAAAAAAGTGCTCCCGTGATCCACTCCACCTTGGTGAGCCACCAACATACTCGAGAACTCACCAGACAAGGTTGGAGAAGGTCTAATTGCGCTTTTTTCCCAAGGGGATAACCATTTAGGGTTATATTGCTTCTTCCTCACAATACCATCAGGGATATCATAAAATCATTGGAGTAAAAGGCTAAAAAATATATAAAATATTTTTTTTATTAAAGCAACTTCTTACATACACTATATTACCAAAAGTATTGGGACACCTGCCTTTACACGCTAATGAACATTAATGGCATCCCAGTCTTAGTCCGTAGGGTTCAATATTGAGTTGGCCCACCCTTTGCAGCTATAACAGCATCAACTCTTCTGGGAAGGCTTTTTAGAAGGTTTATGAGTGTGTCTATGGGAATGTTTGACCATTAAATCAAACATCTGTGATTTTTATCGGGACTGCAATATTATGGCGGACACATCGGACACTTTTGACACATTTTTGGGACCATTGGCATTTATACAGCGATCAGTGCTATAAAAATGCACTGATTGCTGTGTAAATGTCACTGGTAGGGAAGGGGTAAACACTAGGGGGTGATCAAGGGGTTAACTGTGTTCCCTGGCTGTGTGTTCTAACTGTGGGGGGAGGGAACTGACTATAGGAGATGACATATTGTGGTTCCTAGCTATTAGGAACTCACGATCTGTCTCTCATCTCCTCGCAGAACAGGGATTTGTGTGTTCTGCCTCTCGTGCCCACGATCGCGCGTGGCCAGCGGTCATCGCGACAGCTGGCCATGAGCATTGCCCCCCGCAATGCAGCGGGTGCCGGTGCGCCTGCTATCCCACTTAAGCGAGCTGAGGTACAGCTACGACGGTTAACGGGATTGTGCCAACCTGCCGCAGTATAATGGTGGCAGCTGGTCGGCAAGTGGTTAAAGAAAGCAAGCCCTTCATTAGGCTCTTTACATCATTTAACCACTTCCCAACTGGCGCACGACGATCTACGTCAGCAGAATGGCACGGACAGGCATAAGGGCGTACAGGTACGTCCCTTTGAATTTGCCACTGTGCCATCGCGTGTGTACCGCCGGCGCCGGTCGGGACCTCCAAGAGTCCGATCATCTCATGAGGAGGACGAACGGGGAGATGATGAAGTAAACAAGCATCTCCCCGTTCTGGCTAGCAACAAGTGACACTGATCTCTGCTCTGTGTGATTGGGGCAGAGATCAGTGACTGTCACACACAGCCATGCCCCCCACAGTTAGCTACATGCCCCTAGGACACACTTAACCCCTACACTGCCACCTCCTGGTTAACCCATTCACTGCCAGTGTCATTTACACAGGAATCAGTGCATTTGTATAGCACTGATTGCTGTATAAATGACAATGGTCCCAAAAATGTGTCAAAAATGTCCGATGTGTCCGCCATAATGTCACAGTCACAATAAAAATCACTGATCACCGCCATTACTATTAAAAAAAAAATGATTAATAAAAATGCTATAAAACTTTCCCCTATTTTGTAAACGCTATAACTTTTGCGCAAACCAATCAATAATTGCTTAAAATATGTAGAAGAATACGTATCGGCCAAAACTGAGGAAAAAAATTTTTGATATATTTTTGGGGGATATTTATTATAGCAAAAAGTAAAAAATAATGTTTTTTTTTTTTAAATTGACGCTATTTTTTTGTTTATAGCGCCAAAAATAAAAACCGCAGGGGTGATCAAATACCACCAAAAGAAAGCTCTATTTGTGGGGAAAAAAGGACGTCAATTTTGTTTGGGAGCCACGTCCTGCGACCGCGCAATTATCATTTAAAGAGACGCAGTGCCGAATCGCAAAAAGCGCTCTGGTCTTAAGCCAGCAAAAGGGTCAGGTCTGAAAGTGGTTAAGTTAGCCAATAAAGAGTATGACTTAAGCTCTAAACATTCTGCATTGACAATGGCTATTATGATATAACAATCTACTACTCAAACATTAATAAATTTGTCATTATTCTTCAACCAGTTGGAGTTTTTAAGACTTTCTATTCACACACGGTGCACTGCACCCTCCACAATCTTCATATACTTGAAGGGACCCATATTTTAAGGACCATCCATGAGCCAAGTTGCCAAAGACTCACTCACCACATTAAAAAAAAAAGATCATGTCTGGGTTTGCAAAGCCATTTGGTCCACGCAATGAGGATTTACATTCTCTTTGACTATTTAGGAAGATATTTAAGTGAAACTTTTTGTGCCCAGAGTTCAGCTTCAAGAGTAGCAGTGTTGGAGCAGATAGTTCTCTGGTGAAGACCTCCCGGTGGGAGCTACAATAGGGTCTGGGAAACAGTTGGGAGCAGAGCTAAGCATCAACAAGAGCCAAAATCCAGCCTTAGTTAAAAGAAGTCCTTCTTTCCCCTTTTCAAAAAGTTGGGAGGCATGGAGTTCATGTCAGCTAGTTAGAGCAGAATTCCTAAGACTTTCTTTTTATAACTTCCTGGGCACCCCAGGGAATTTAACAACATTTGCAACTCACTGTATCTAGTAAAAGATACACGGCAAGGTCAAAAATGGATGAAGTGATAGAATAAAAGCATGTAAAGTGCTTTGATGGCAAAAGGTTATACAAGCATGAACAACACTCTTGCACTCCCCTCCGGTGGCAGACATGTCTTTGATGTGTGATTTAATAGCCAGGCCTAAGTCACTTGGAACTGTTCAAACTATTTCCTTTTTTTTTGGTGTTTGCTGTATGCCAAGAACAGATTTCAAGAGCACTTAGGTGTCTGTCACAGAATTATTTTCATTGTGTTATACAATTGGAAATAATAATTTTTTTGTAAATTGTTTCTTAAAATTTTTTAGTATCTTAATTATGTGGAAGAGCAGATCTTCACAACCGGAAAGAGATTAGAAAACTTTGTAAGGTATGCAGAAGTAAAACAATATATATATATATATATATATATATATATATATATATATTATATATATTATATATATATATATATATATATATATATATATATTTTTATGAGGAACTAATGTTTGTTTATTTTGTTGTTTTATTTTAGGGGACCCTTTTTTTTTCTTTTAGGGGGCATGTAATATAGAAAATTACTTACCTTTTCCCTGGTCCCACAGGCTCCTTCCCCAGTCCCACAGGCTCCCTCCTGGTTCAACAGGCTCCCGCCCTAGTCCCACAGGCTCCCTCCCCAGTCCCACAGGCTCCCTCCTGGTTCAACAGGCTCCCTCCCTAGTCCCACAGGCTCCTTCCCCGGTCCAACAGGCTCACTCCCTAGTCCTACAGGCTCCCTCCCTGGTCCCACAGACTCCCTCCGTGGTCCCACAGGCTCCCTCTCAAGTCCAACAGGCTCCCTCCCTAGTCCCACTGGCTCCCTCCCCGGTCCAACAGGCTCACTCCCTACTCCTACAGGCTCCCTCCCTGGTCCCACAGACTCCCTCCGTGGTCCCACAGGCTCCCTCCCAGTCCAACATGCTCCCTCCCTAGTCCCACAGGCTCCCTCCCTGGTCCCACAGGATCCCTCCCTAGTCCCACAGGCTCCCTCCCTGGTCCAACAGGCTCCCTCCCTAGTCTGACAGGCTCCCTCCCTGGTCCAACAGGCTCACTCTCTAGTCCTACAGGCTCCCTCCCTAGTCTGACAGGCTCCCTCCCTGGTCCAACAGGCTCACTCTCTAGTCCTACAGGCTCCCTCCCCTGTCCCACAGGCTCCCTCGCTGGTCCCACAGGCCCTCTCCCAGTCCCACAGGCTCCCTCCCCAGTCCAACAGGCTCCCTCCCCAGTCCAACAGGCTCCCCCATAGTCCCACAGGCTCCCTCCCTGGTGCCACAGGCTCCCTCCCCGATCCAACATGCTCCCTCCCTATTTCCACAGGCTCACCCCTGGTCCCACAGGATCCCTCCCTGGTCCCACAGGCTCCCTCCCCGGTCCAACAGGCTCACTCCCTAGTCCCACAGGCTCCCTCCCTGGTCCCACAGACTCCCTCCCCTGTCCAACAGGCTCCCTCCTTAGTCCCACAGGCTCCCTCCCTGGTCCCACAGGCTCCCTCCCTGGTCCCACAGACTCTCTTCCTGGTCCAACAGGCTCCCTCTCCTGTCCCACAGGCTCCCTCCCTGGTCCCACAGGCTCCCTCCCTGGTACCCACAGGCTCCCTCACCATCCATTCCGGTAAAGACCAATCCCAGGAAGCTGCCCCCTTTCTCCAGGTGTGTATCCACCCTCTCACTGGCAATATCACATACAATGCATGACCAATGGCCTCCACTGGCCTTGCATTGTACATGATTGCATTGAGGGCGAGCCTGCATGCCGGGGTTGGAGATGGGGGCTGCCATGGGACAAACTAATAAGGTACATTTTTTGTTGTATAGCACCCCTATAGACTATACAAGCATTACATTATAAATATACAAAGAAAGGATTTTTTTTTTATAAATCTAAGCGTTTACTATTTATTTAAAAAAGCTATTACATAAAAGCCAACATCGGATCCAGAACACAACAAATGTGGTATATTGATTTTCAGTGGCTGCACGTAGGATCATTTTTATTTATTTTTTTATAGAAGGAAGAATCTCCTTGTGTAATCATGAAGCACAAAACAATGTTCTCTCAGTACACTGGTGGCTTTTAAAGCACTTGAGCTGTTTCTCAAGAACAATTGACTTTGGCTACATGGCCCCTAAAATCAACTTCAAAGATAATATTAACAGTCAAGTAACTATAAACAAAGCATCTTCTGAAGTCTCTTGAAGATTCAACAAGGATGCCCCAAATGTTGTACTTTTAGAGTGATTAAAGTGATTAAGTAAAAAATATTTTTTTGCAATGAATATTATACCAACTAGTTGACTATATATTGCTGTTTTTGTTTTTATTATTGTGTTCATTATAATTGCAAATTAAAGGCCCTTTCAGAGGGGACGGGGCAATCAGGGGCGCCTGTCAGTTTTTTCAGGTGGATCTGATTGGACCCTCCTGTCTTCTCTAAAGACATGTGTCCATTGGCACTCGCCGACATCCAATGCTAAAAACAGACAGTCTGGCAGATCGGATGGCAGTCAGGTGTAAACGGACAGGTGGTCCAAACGCCCATAGAGGAGAGTGGACTGTGTCTGCTCTGCAATCCATCTGCTCAGCGTTGATCAATGGACAGATTCGCCACTGAGCAGGCGGACACCAACAGATCCCACCCCATGTGTAAGGGATCTTAATATATTATCATCTAGTACACTCCAGACACTAGAGTTTAGATCGAACACCACCCCCCAGGTTCGGTTCTCGCCAAAACTCTCAAACATTACAAAAGTTTGGACTTAAATTACGAAGCCTATTAAACTCTATGGGACCCGAAGTTGAAAAATCAAAAGTGACCATTTTTAAGGCTTATATGCAAGTTATTGGCCATAAAAAGGGCATGGGGGCCCGGCTAGTAGTGATTTTAATGATGCTTAAAATGCAAAAATAAAAATTTAAAATTACTTTAAATATATTTACTGGGGGTTCCCTTTAGTCTGCCTGTACAGTGGCACATATGTACCATGTATAGAACCTGCTGCAGCAAAACTGACATTTATAAAGAAAAAAAGAATCCATACCAACCAAACTTTTGCTCGGCTCAAACTGTTCACGCAACTCTACCAGACACAATTACAAATGAATTATTATTTTTCTTAAAGTGTTACTGCAGTTACACTTATATTGTATATTTTCCTGCCATTGGTGATGAGCTCAGACATGTTTGGATCCTAGTCCAAATCCACCAGAGCAAGCCCACCAGGAAGCTCTCACTGTAATGGGCACAACTTATCTGCAGCCAGGGTGTTTCCTGACTTCAGCCACGTGTATATGGGCAAGTATATATATACAGCTGTGGGGCGGGAATTGCCTTGATGCTTATGATTGGCCAATACAGGTGACAGCTTTCTGGCAGGCTCTCTCACTGGGATCCACACATGCCTGAGCTCATCCCTACCTTCCATCCACTCCATTCCCCCAATCTTATACTAACACAGGTGAAAACACAGTTACCATAACTCTTTTTTGTGGAGTAACACCAGTCTTGTTTTTTTGAAGCCTATTTAAAACCAAAACTTTTACAAAATAGTTAAAACCTCTTTCAGATTTACTTTGACATCCTGCCTATAGCCACAACCTAAAACTTTTTAATACAAAGGAACCACCAAAAAAAGCTTTCAGGGCTCACAACTCACCTTCCATTAGCCTGAACTGTAGATTAAGATGTAAGAATAATTAAAAAGACTAAGGAGCGTGAAGGTGGTCATTAAACCACTCCCTTAAACTGGTGATCAGTGAAATGCTATATTACCTTTGTGGTCAGTAAAAGAAGGACCACCTTACATTACTGTTCATTGGGAGAAAGCACTGCTTAAACTAGGGGTCAGTTGGAGAAGGGCCCCATTATACTGGTAGTCATTGGGAGAGAAGAATGCCCCTGACACCGGTGAGTAGTTTAAAAAATACCCCTCCCCCAAAGAAGATCATTTGTGTCAATGGTCTGAGAATTAGATATTGCTCAGAGGATGCTAAACCTCTGGAAGAAGCCTGGTAGAAAAGGCTGTCTTAGACAGATGTCATCAAAATAAGTACAGTAAAAGCTTGGATTGTGAGCATAATTCGTTCTGGAAAAATGCTTGTAAACCAAAGCACTTGTATATCCAGAAATAATGGAAACTCAGATGATTCATTCCACAACCATTTATTCATAGGTCCTTTAGTTTATAGTCCATATAAAAAGATTATAGCAATGTGACCAGGTTGTGTAACCATAAAATGTCCATCCACAAATGGAAGCCTCCACAAGGGGAATAGAAGCAAAAACCAACAGGAGCTCCAGAGTATAAAAGAGAAGAGAAGCGCCTCTAAGTGTAGCAATATGATTACATTAAATGAAGGTAGCAACTCACATGATTGATGTTTAAAACAGGCACATCTAAGTATGCAGGCATCCTGGGTAAAGCTGTCCACATAGACCATCCTCCGCATCGCCAGCTTCTACTGCTGTCAGTCTGCAATTGTGAATGTGAAGTCTACCCTGCAGTAGAGCCATCTGAAAGCGAGGCGGTGGTGAGGAGGACTGTCTATGTGGACAGCTTTACCCCGAATGCCTGCATAATTAGATGTGCCTATTTTAATCATCAACCATGTGAGTTGCTAAATGTTGTACCTTCAATAAATGTAACCGTATTGCTACACTTAGAGGTGCCTCTTTTCTCTTTTATACTCAATTGTGACATGACGCTGCTTGTATGTCAAGTCAAAATGTATTTAAACATTTTGTTTGTCTTGCAAAACGCTCTCAAACCAAGTTACTCTCAATCCAAGTGTAGCGGGCACACTTTAACAAGTGTGCGCTATATGTGGAAATTTCGTTTTTTTCCCTCAGAACAGTAATGGGGTTCTGAGGGTTAATTGTACAGGTTAACTTTGGCATCAGTTTGGCTGGGCTGTACTAGGGTTCTGCCTGGTCATGGGTGCAGTGAGGTGCCCATGACAGGCTTACAACCAGGCCTGGTTGGACGTCTTAGGTATCAGTCTACCCGGAGCCAATCAGTGGGTGCGTCTGCCCCCGCTGTGTAGTCTGGGGAAGGGTACTTAAGGTGCTGAAGTCAATTGTTCGGGGTTCGCCGCAGTCCTGCTTCCTGGTTCTGGACCGGGCTAGCCCCGCAAGGGATCCCGGGCTCAGGAGCGTTTGCCGTCCCGCAAACATGGTCAGTTTGACTAGCCCCATAGACCCGCTTGGTCTGGGGCAGGGATTCGTCTGTTCCTGAGTCTCAGAGCCGGTTAGCCCGAGGCCCAGTAACTGAAGGAGGATTCATTCGAGTGACCGGGGGAGGACTCTTCGGAGGAGGGCCAACAAGCTAGCATCTCAGTAAGAGCCTGGAAGCTGAGTTGCATGGACACTACAGAATCCACATTTCCACAGTACTGCCAAGGAGACAGATAAAGGTACTGTGTGAAAGGTTCCTTTTCATCTTCTGTTGCAAGTTCAATTCGTGTCAGAGACTTTTGCAAGTTTCCGGATCACATTGTCAGCTGCTATACCTCTGGCTAGAGGTCTATCTGACATTGAAGTACCCAGCTGCGAGTGGCTACTCTCTGGGTTGATTAGAGACATTCTGTTGGATGTCAGCAGTTTAAGGTGCCTGAGTTTCTTTGCCCTTGCCCTCTATTCATATTTGAGACTATGTTATGTTGGATGTTACCACTGCAGAATAAAAACCTTCTAAAGGACTTTTTATGTGTCAACATCCAAAGTTGATGGGTACTAACCCTGGGAACCCCTGGACATTCATCAACAAGCCAGGAGGAGGTAACTGGTAAGCCCAAAAGTCAAAGCCTCTATGGCCGCTACACATGGGGGCTCGTCCGGGATTTACAGTTATCTCTCGCAGTGTATTGGAATAAAGGGTGAAGTATTTTGAACTGCGCCATTAGAGATCAGCGCCATTTTGGAGAGACTTTCACTGAGGTGCATAAGCGTGGGAGGAGCTCTTGCCAAAAAGCCCGCGAAGTGGCACAGCACCAGCGCCCAGTGGGAGGAGTCTGCGCTGATCTTTCCCCACACGAGGCACCGCGTGAGAGTGTGTTGCGAAAGGAGAAGAAGCTTGGTTGAGTTCTTAGAGTTGGAGAAAAGACACCAATACCTTCTCGGCGAAATGCATCATATCCCGAGCATGCAGCCTGCATCTTGACCCAGGGTGCCTACAGCAAAGGGTCCAGCAAGTATACAGATGCCCGATCACAGACATGGGCATTCGTCTGCTGCCGCAGGGGCGGTTCGTTTTGTGCACTGTTAGAGACATGGAGGCCCTCAGAATGTTGTGTGGGAAATGTGACGGGTTAGTCGCAAACCCCCGGCCGTTCGCCAGGTGCCGAATGTGTGGCGAGTACACCTTCAAAGTCGAGCAGCCCACCGCACAACCCCGGGCCTTCCATATAGACTTGGCCATGGGCATAGCAACAGAGGAGTCCATTGTGTATGCCCCGGTATCGTCTTTTGGGGCTCGGATTGCCAGAAGGGATCCTGCCCCCTCTGAGGTTCCAGAGACTGTCTTGGAGGTCATGGACATGGCCCTGCAAGAAAATGTTGTTGCTGAAGCGTCAGTTGCTCAGGAGAAGGAGCGACCCAGTACCCCTTGCCACCGCAGAGACAGATCGCCCCCCACATCCCCGGACCGGACATTTGGAGGAAAGTGTTCAAGAACAGACCACGGGGAATTGCAAGTGGTGCCGCTGAAAATTATCGGCCTGCAGGGGATTCGTCGCCGGGTTCACAGACTGGTTCCGGCTCTGATGAAGGAGACGATTGGCACTTCGAACCAAGGCTGCCGTGAGTACGAGTTTAAGACTTTTTAAAGGCTTTTAAGCTTTAACCATTCTGTTGCCTGAACTAGGAACACTGCCCGATTATGACAGGGCCGATTTCGGCCTCTGAGACTTTATACAGTTGGTGGCAACAGAGTATGGATCACCCAGTCTCCTTCCACTTTATTCCTGTTTCCTCCGGATGGCTCCTCCATCCCTCCGCTCCATGTGGAGCGTTCCCCTCCTGCAGGGGGACACCCAGGCTACACCAGCTACTCAATGCTGTCTTTTTTCTCCAGCCCCCCTGGAAGCATGTGCCCCCAGCCTATATGGGAGCCCTGCCCCTGCCAATGCAAATTAACGATCGGCCAGAACTCCCCACATGAGCTGGCTGCCACTCAGGTCTCAAGTCCTTCCCCTCTTCCAGAACAATTCCACTGAAAGCAGGGGAGGTATCCTTTGAACCAGAGCACAGGTGGTCACACCCCCCACTACACTGACACTCCCATTCCCCAGATCAAAACATCCAGGCCTGCCTGAAGTCACAGGCCTGGCTAAATTTGCCTGAAACTGGATCCTGTCACTAAAAATACTTCCAATATCACTTACCTTTGGGTAGTGACCGCTACGCGATTGCTCTTAAGTGGACCTCTCCACATCCACTGACTGTGTCCGATTGGATTGTAGATCTCAATAGGGTCATTCTTTTTGAAAAGCATACATATTCCCTAAGGAACTCTCTGAAAAAGTTTTACGTTATCTGGTCTAGATGGCTTCAATCTATGACTTAGGTATCATGTCAACCAATGTGTACTGTGTACTTTGTAATGCTGGATATTGTTATTCTTTTTTTTTTGTGTGTGTCATATACACTCCGAGTTGGGGGGGGGGGGGCTGGTTGGCGGGGCTTGTTGAAGGGAAGTGGTTTGTTTTTTTTTTTTTTTCTGGGGGGTTTTGGTTTGGTGTGATTTCTATTTTTGTGGTTTTGTCTGTATTGTGTCAATGTCGTTTTCATATAAAATTATAAAAAGGTTTTGATTCAAAAGATAAAGGAGAGTTCAGAGTCCAGGATAACGCCTAGCACCCTGGAATGGTTGTGCCATAGCTCTTGATAGAGAAGTCAGGGGAAGAGACGCGTGGGGGAGTAACTATTATGAGCTTGGTTTTAGACAAGTTGAGTTGTGAGGAAGTGGTGTGACATCCAGACAGAATTAAGAGCTTTGTGGTGTCATTGGTTAGAAAGGAGCGTATTTTCGAGATGTTGCGGAGGTTGAGGCAGCAAGATTTGGACAGTGATTGGACGTGGGGCCTAAAGGATAGATCAGAGTCCAGGATTACACCTTGGCATGCGGGGCATTGAGCTGATAGCTGTGCCATTGATTTTGACAGAGAGATCAGGGTAAGGGGCACGTGGGGGAGGAAAAACTATAAGTTCGGTTTTGGATAGATTGAGTTTGAGGGAGTGGTGTGACAACAAAAAACTGGGAAATTTCCCTCACTTTCAGTCCCAGTGACAATGTTCACCAGAACAAATAGAAAGGGTACATCTCCCTGATGGCATCAAAGACAAAAATAAAAACATACACTTTATTTTTTAAATAAGGTTTTACTTGTATTTACCTCTTAACTGGTTCCCGACCCGCGCACGACGATGTACGTCAGCAGAATGGCACGGACAGGCATAAGGGAGCACAGGTACGTCCCTTTAAGATTGCCACCATGCCATCGCGCGCGCGCCGTTCGGGACCTCCGTGACCGGTCACGGGTCCCGCGCACTAGATCGCCACGGGCATACCCGCGATCGTCTCACAGGAAGGCTGAACGGGGAGATGCGGAAGTAAACAGCATCTCCCCGTTCTGCCTATCAACAAGTGACACTGATCTCTGCTCCCTGTGATTGGAGCAGAGATCAGTGTTCACTAACACACAGCCACACCCCCCACAGTTAGTAACACGCCCCTAGGAACACTTAACCCCTACACTGCCACCCCCTGGTTAACCCCTTCACTGCCAGTGTCATTTACACAGGAATCAGTGCATTTAAATAGCACTGATTGCTGTATAAATGACAATGGTCCCAAAAAGGTGTCAAAAATGTCTGATGTGTCCGCCATAATGTCGCAGTCACAATAAAAATCGATGATCATTACTAGTAAAAAAAAAAGTTATTAATAAAAATGTTCTAAAACGATCCCCTATTTTGTAAACGCTATAACTTTTGCGCAAACAATCAATAATCGCTTATTGTGATTTTTTTTACCAAAAATATGTACAAGAATACGTATCGGCCTAAACTGAGGAATTTTTTTTTTTATATACTTTTGGGGGATATTTATTATAGCAAAAAGTAAAAAATAATGTGTTTTTTTCAAAATTGTCGCTCTTTTTTTGTTTATAGCGCAAAAAATAAAAACCGCAGGGGCAATCAAATACCACCAATTAAGGAAGGAATTAACGCAGTTTTTTTGGGAAAAAAAAGGGCGTCAATTTTGTTTTGGAGCCACGTCGCACGACGGCGCAATTGTCAGTTAAAGCGACACAGTGCCGAATCGCAAAAAGTGGTCTGGTCTTAAGCCAGCAAAATGGTCCGGTCTGAAAGTGGTTAAAAATATGGACAATAAAATCCAAATTGATTTAAATAAAATATACTTTATATAGTTAGGTTCAAATAATTTATTTAAAACATTTCAAAATGTCACTTTCAAGGGGGAACCAAAAATTGAATTCCCAACAAAATATCATTTATAACTTTAATATTTTAGTATTCCGATGTAGTTGCCAATTTGCCTATTTACCACACTATCCTAATCTAGCAAACACATTTTTTTTTTCTTGCCTTCGTTACTGACCTAATCAGCTGCCAAAACATTGCATTTTTTATCTCCTGCTCCTTGTTACTTTTGAATGGGTCTTTTAATTACTCACAGAGGGACTCTTAAACTGATTATTTACTGTTTGAGCCTCCTCTATATCAAAAACTTATTCTGTAGTTTACTCTGAATACTAGTATATATATATATATTTTTTTTTTTCTCTGTCCTGTATAATTAAGCGTTTGGGAATCAGATCTCAAAGATTGTTTTTATCTCTTGTGCTTTTTAAAATGAACACTGACATACTGTTTGTTTTCGGAGCAGAACTTGCCAGGGTGAAAATAAATACTTTTTCTAAAATTTACATTGGAAAGCTTTTATCTTCTGAGAAGTTGAACACCAAAGGGTTGGGAAGGATACAATTACTGTGACTCAAGTCAATCCAACCATTATTACAGGGGATATATAATATAAAATTAGGGGAAGAAAAAGCACAAATGTAGCGAATAATTGTATTAAAATGCATAATTTTGAACACAAAGTCCCTTGAGGTGTAGAAAGAGTCGACAACCCTGTTTGAGAAGGTGATCGGTCTTTTACCCTTAGTAGGAAATCGGCATTCTGTAATTTAATTCTAAATTCTCATATGTCCTATGGTATAAATTTGGAGCGAGATGTTTCCCAGTATTATATCCTATATTACCAAAAGTATTCTGTTGGGTTAAGGGGCAGGCCAGTCAAGTTCCTCCACCCCAAAACTCGCCCATCCATGTCTTTATGGACCTTGTTTTGTGCAATGGTACTCCTGGAACTTAGTGCAGCATTTGACACACTAGATCACAACATTCTACTCACCCGCCTCAAAGAAGAAGCAGGAGTCACAGATTCAGACTTACTATGGTTCGCTTCCTTCTTAGGAAATCGGTCACAGACAGTGAAACTTGGAGCCTTCACCTCTGAATCTCGCACAGTCTCCTATGGAGTTCCTCAAGGATCACCTTTATCACCCGTGCTCTTCAACATTTAAATCCGTCCACTCCTTAAAATCATCAGCAAATCAGACCTATGCTTCCACTCATACGCAGATGATACTCAACTCTACCTTCGGATCCCCGGACAAAAAGACCAATATCAGGAATTGGAAAAATGCCTCACATCAATAGACGACTGGATGTCCACAAGCTCACTCAAACTTAATGGAACCAAAACAGAACTCCTTCTCCTAAATGCAAACCGGAAAACTAAATCTACAACACCATGGACTCCGTCCACCATCCTTGGACAGACCATCCCCCTAAGCATAAAAGCAAAAAGTCTCGGAGTTACCTTTCGATTCAGAAATGTCAATGGATGCACAAATAGGATCAGTAGTCAGCGGATCCTACCACCTTCTACGCCTGCTGCTTAGACTCATCCCCTTCATTCCAGAAAAGGACAAAGCCATAGTGGTAGGAACAATCATCAACTCTCGACTCAACTACGCAAACGCCCTCTACATAGGACTACGCAAACTCCCTCTACATAAGACTACCTAAATTCCAGATTGCACGCCTACAAGTCGTTCAAAACACGGCAGCAAGACTAGTCACAGGAAAAAAGATTTGCAGTCCAAGGACCACGGCTATAGAACGCTCTACCTACGAACATCCGCTTAGAAAAAGACCATCGGGCCTTCAGGAAAAAACTCAAGACCCACCTCTTCTAAGAAGGAATTAACGCAGGTCGGATCAAGCGCCTCGAGTCAATTCAGTTCGCAGTTGCAGCGCTATACAAATCATTCATTCATTCAGTCATGTTGGATCAGGAAGGGGCCATCCCCAAACTGTTCCCACAAAGTTGGGAGCATGAAATTGTCCAAAATGTCTTGGTATGCTGACACCTTAAAGGAGTTGTAAAACCTCAAGGCTTTTCACCTTATTGCATTCTATGCATTAAGGTGAAAAACCTTCTGCGCTGCAGCTACCCCCAGAGCCCCCCTTTTTTGTACCTGAACCCAATTGTTACAGCAACAAGCATGAGCCAAGCAGCTCCAGACATTATCTCTGGTCCTCATTGGATAGACTGATAGCACATGGGAGCCGTGGCATGGCCGAGTCCTGCTGCCTGTGTCAATGGACCCAGCAGCAGGACTTGGGAGCACACCCACCTGGGTGCCCCCATGGAAATCGTCTCTCCATAGGGGCACCCGATGAAGAGAAGGACCAGGGACTTGTATGTACCTCCCTTATCCAAGGATGGGTTATCTTTGTGAAGTCTACTATTTAAACGCAATTGTTGTGCAACATTTCTCATCCTTCCCTTTTATAATTTTTGCTTCTCACAATAAAATAATTATTGAAACTAAAAACCTATCAATGATTCTAACATGTCCCCAAATTATCCAAAACAAGCAAAAACAAAAATTGCACTGTAATTTGTCACAATGTAATTGATAACATTGAAAGTTCAGCCTATCCAAAATGTGAACACAACTGAAAATAATGGCGTGCTCGTAAAATCTGTCTTTTTCTTTCTCTTCAGTATTAACCTTAACCAGTTTTTCTAAAAAAAAATCTCCAAATTATGCAATGTTTTTTTTTTTTCATCAACATTCTAAAAAGTATGCTAATTTTGCTCACCACTTTCAAAAGTCTTTTCACTGGTGTACAGCCAACCTGTAGATAGCAGCTTCATAAATGTTTGTGGAAACAGCCAGCAAAGTCTGTCTGAAAAACAAAGAACTAAAAACTTGTAAAGCTGAATCATTTTTCTTTTTTCTTTAGAAAGCTTCTTACAATGAAAGAATTTGTGTATTGCAACAAAAAGGATCAAAAATGTGCTTCTTGGTGATGAATAGATGTACCCAATGGAAAATGGTTTCTTGATTGGGGTATCTTGGAGGATGGAAACTAATCCTATGTGTATGTATAGCCAAAACGTTTTAAGATCTATTGTATGGAGAGTTCCGAAAAGAGACAACCAACATTGTAAGTCATTTTCATATTAATTAACAGGTATCATTATATTCAGTTTAGAAAAATATTCTTTGGTGGGTTCCAATAGGATGCTTTGATCAGGGCTATAAACTGCCTGTAAAAGAAAATAATAAGTATTTGGGTTCTCAAGGAAGAAAGCACCTCTCAACTTTCTGCTCTCCCTCTTTGGCTAAGGATGAGACAAGTACCAGCCATAGAAGCCCGTCTCTACATCACAGTATTTATCCAAAGAAGTGAACACACAGAAGACGACACTTGAACAGCGCTACCCTGGTGCCAAGAGTCTGATGAAGGAGGCCCTATTAGCTACCACGACTATCGGGGTTGACAGCTCATCTACACCAGCTGGAGGCACTTTCTCTGGACATTCCTCCTGGCTTTGGACACAACACCACGGCAGCCCCTGGTCTCTTCGGCATCATCTTTTCCTGGACGGATCCCTCACACTGCAGGCTCCCCCGGGACTAATAGGCAACATCTCCCCCCATTCTTTGACATAATCTTCCAATGGATGGTATCCACCACTGGCCTTTATTTTCTATCCCCTCCACTCTGTGAGGGCTATTGTTGTTTCTAAATACATTTTATTTAATAAACTGTGCTACACAATGACTGCTTGGCACCTCCCTTTCCTTCCCTTCATCCAAAGAAGACTGCACATTGATCGTGTAACTCCATATAAAATTATTTTATTCCAGATTCTAAGTAGCTGTAAGGGAAGCACAGTACGTATTGGAACCAGAAGGCTATTACATGCTCATGCACATCATTTTGAGCAAAGGCTCACTGCAGAACGGGCATTAGCATGCATGTGCGAACTGGAACGTGCGTGTGCACATGGATGCTCAAATGCATGCCTGGTAGTAGAGCCAAACGGCCTATTTAAGCTGGACTATGGCAGATTGCTGAGTGGACATCAGCTAGTTCATGTTTAAAGTGTTTGTAAACCCCCCAAAAAAAAAAAAAAAAATCCTGTTCCCTTAGAGCATGTAATACAGCACAATGCTTGTGCTGTGTCATTTGGCCCCCAATAACACCTGAAATACCTGGCTGATCCTGCCAGTTTCTGCCCTCCCCTGTACTCTGACCACAATATATAAGGGCTGTTGAGCCCTGACACTGTGGTCAGAGTATGTGACTCCGTCATCTGCACCTGCTCTCCTGTGTATGTGTCTCCCTATGTCCTCCTTTCCCCTCCCCTTTCTGCCTGTCAGCTCCCCGATCCTCCCCTCCTGCCCTAAAAAAACAGTAGTTTTTTTCTATAGGGAATTGGATAAAGCTGCGCCAACAAGTACATCAAAAATGAATTAAATTGCTAAACAGAAAAATTATTCTAACACATCAAAGTGGCCATGGAGGAGCACACAAAAATGCTTGGATGTTAAAGTCCAATAATAGCTATAATAGCTATATTAGTCCAGTTTTGGGGTCTTCTTCACAGCATAAATTCTGATTACAGGGGGTCCCCGACTTACGAACACCCGACCTACGAACAACCCCTACTTACGAACGGGGTGCTGGGTGGACCCTCCGCCATTTTTCGGTCATTTTCGGCTTCTTTCGGCCGTTCTGCGCATGCGCGGCCATACGGAGCTTCGGAAAATGCCGGAAATGTCCGTAATTTGCCGCGCATGCGCAGAACGGCAATAAACGGAACATCGGAAATGTCCGGAAATCTCTGTATTTGTCAGTCTGCGCATGCGCGCCGACTTACGAACATTTCCGACTTCCGTACAGGCGGCCAGTCCCTATCGAGTTCGTAACTCGGGTACCCCCTGTACATGTAGCCAAGAGATTTTCAATGTTCAGAAAAGCACCACCGTGACTGGTCTGTATTATCACACTGTGACATGCAAAGACGATCCCAACCACCTGTTGGATTAAAGGCTTACCAGATGGCTGTATATAAAGGGCACTGTAAATAAAGCCTGCAGCTTTCCAGATAGGCAATGGCTGATAGAACTGGTCCACCCAAGAGCGATCACTCAGAGGAAAAAGGGGATCTCCACACCGTCCGCTCCAACCAAAAACCTCCAGCTAACTCCAGCTTTCCTTTTAAATCTGCAGCCGCTGTAATCTTCTATAAATGCAATGCAATATGGCTACATGGAGTTGTTCTGTACACAGAATGTGTACTGACCACTCGCCAAAAGCATAATTTCCTGCTTGTGTGGTTGGCTCACCAAGTTTCCCAGAAGTCTACCTAAGATACAAGTCAGATTTCAGGCATCCCATAGCAGTTTGAATGAAGCCGCTCAGAGATACAGGAACTTCCAGGTCTCGGCCGATAACCCGGAAGTGGAATAGGTTTTTTTCTATAGTTTTTCTATAGTTCCCTCTGATATAGAACATTAAGCTCCCCGGTGGATGTCATTAATAAAAATATGCAGTATAATAGCTTACCTAAGAGCGCCGTTCGGCGCTCACGTGACTGCCCGCCGGTCTCCTCCCCTCTTCTCCTCTTCTTGGCTGATGTCGGCGGTGGTTTCTCAGCACCTTCCCCTGCAGCTATCGCATCACGAGAGGAGGACAGTTGACAGTCAGTTGAGCGCTGAGCGGCGCTCTGCAGTAAGCTATTATACCACATATTTTTATGTGATATGTGAGCTTAAAGAGGAAGTAAACCCTAATGGGTTTACTTCCTCTTTGTTTCCCTGCAAAGGTAAAGCATAATGGACTACTATGCTTTGCATGACACAGGAGCCAGCAAATTCACCACTGTCCCCTTGTGTACGGAGCCTCCATCTTCTTGGCGGGTCTTGCATATCGCCGTTGAGAGTGGCGCACTCAGTGCGCCTGCGCGCCGATGTCTATGGAGCGTGCGCCGTAGACAGCAGTGCCTGTCTTTTGACAAATATCTCCTAAACCGTGTAGGTTTATTATTTACCTTAACAAACACTTTAACCTGCACTTTGACCTGCTAAACCTGCCTACCCATGCATTACCTGGTTAGCACCTGACCAATTATTGTATTCCTGCCTGCTGCTGTGACCTCGGCTTATACTCTGACTCTGCTCCTGTCTTGTGCTCCTGTACCTCGCTGTCCGACTGTGTACGGATCCTGGCCTTTATCCTGAATCTGTCTGTGTTTGATGTTCCTGTACCTCACTACCCAGCTGTTGATGACCGCTTGGCTTGTGTCCTGGCTATGATCCTGCCTGCTGATCAAGTGTCACCATGTTCCAGCTCCTGGGTCCTGTCTGGTGATCTATGGTCAACTGCTTCATGCAAACCTCAGCTGGTGCTGTCTGTTACACTGGCCCTCATGCCTCTCTGTGTCCCCACACCTTCTGTCATCACTACTAGAGGTGTTGGACAAGAGGTACAAGAGAAGCCCCATCTTAAGCTCGATCTTCACTGGGTACAGGACAGCACCACTGTCCCTAGTCATGCCTGTAGAGAATTGTAGGAATCTGGAATACAAGTGTTTTATATGAAGTTATCAGTATAAGCAAGAAAAATTCTGGTGGCTTTTACATATATTTTTAAATACATCATGGCCTGGGCTTGTGTGTATTAATTGGATCTATGCTGGCTCAGAACTGATGTGATTTTGTCTTCTTGTTCCACTTGCACCTTTCTACATACATGCAGCTGCCACTACTCTAGAGATATGTAATGGCTGTTGGACCCCCAAAACTCGTTGGCTACTTGTCTACTACTACTACTACTACTTGCCCCCCTGACTTTTATTGGAATAAATTTGTATCTACAGGTAGACCGCTTAGCAGTGGTGTGGCACTTTAATTTTCCATGTTTGTTACATTATACTACAAGCCAAGGAGACCATGGAGATCCTCTGGGGTGCAAAAACTGCCTGCCTTGGAACCAAATCATTTACATCAAACTAAAATAAAAAAAAAATCCTGCAGCAGCCAGAGATATTGTTGATGAGATTTGGGTAGTTAATTTTTAACAAGAGGCTGTATTTTCTATGGAATAATTTATTGGCACAACACTCACATATGCTGCGTGGGTTGCCATTTTAAGTATGGGCAGATGAAGCTAGCACATGGTTCTCCTGGGATATGGAGGACACACACACTCACTCACACAGACACATACCTTGCCAGTAGATGTATCATTTGATTCCTCCTCATTATGCCCGTGGATCATTGGATGAAAGACCCAGCTCTTCCAACTAAGTACAGGAGACTCTGGACCAGTGGCGGCTGGTGGTTTTTGTTTGGGGGCGGCAAACAACCGAACCCCCCCATGGCAACTCAACCCCCCAGCGCTGTCTGCCAGTTGGTCCACCAGCACATACCCCATCTAGGCGGTGGACATCGACGGGCATCCGAGGAGCAGCGACGGGGATCGGGCATCGGAGGAGCGGCAGGGATCGGGCATCCATGTATCGGCGGGGACCGGGCATCCAGGCATCGGCCAGTGGCTCTTTTCCTCCTCGCTTGCGCTGCGAGTCTCCTCTCCTCCTCCTATGTGTCCAATAGGATCGCCTGTCCTTTCAGCCAGTCGGTTGACAGGTATCAGACCCGCTTCCTGATTGGCAGGGAGGAGGATCAGTGTTGCAACAGCGAATGTTCATTTGTTGTTGTAACACACCTGGGTGGGCTCCAGTCGCACTCTCTGCCCACCCTATTCTGAAGCCTATTAGAGCCTCTGGCTCTAATCAGGTGCTTGAAAAAAAAACTGGCGGCTGTAATTCATGCACCCGGTGCCCTGAAAGGGTCCGGAAGCATGAATAGGGGGTGGCCATGGCAGCCATGGATAGATTCATGCTATGCATGAATTTATCCATTGCATATAGGGGTGGCCTGGAGGGAGGGGCGCCTCCCCTGCTCTGGACGCACCTCCCACCCCCCCCCCCTTCCATCCTCCTCTGCACTCTAAAGCAAAGATTCCCAGTCCCCCACCCTCCCATTCTGCCCTCCACTTCACTCTGAAGCATAGATTCCCAGCCTATGGGCACAACTCTCCACCCTCCTCCACTGCCCACTCAAGCATGGAGCTCTAAGGAGAGAAAAACAAAACACTTTCTGAAGACTCCTGAGATTTCTGACAATCCCAGGAGTCATTGGGAGCAAACACTGTCATTCGTCTAGGCAAGTGATGGCGAACCTCGGCACCCTACATGTTTTGGAACTACATTTTCCATGATGCTCACCTACACTGCAGAGTGCATGAGTATCCTGGGAAATGTAGTTCCAAATCATCCGGGGTGCCAAGGTTTGCCATCACTGGCCTAGGCGATCGGAGCAGGAAGTGCAGCAGGAGAATAAAAAAAAAAGTATGTAGACAGAAAAGAAAGTAAAATTATTCTTTTTTTTTTTGTATCCAATAGTATTACAGGGAAGGGACAGGTTTTCATCAAGAAGAACTTTAAAAATAGGCTGAAGTTCTGCTTTAAGATAGCAATGTCTATGAGATAACCCTATGGATCCAGCACTATTTTTCCACTTCCCTAAACTATTTTAGAGGAAATGGTATGGGTGTAGCGTCATCATCACCATTTAGCTGATGTCTTGTGAGGAGGGACCCTGTTTTTGGGAGACCCTGATCGAAGCAGTCATCCATTTCTGACCAGTACTGAAATAACCATGGCAGGGTCTTTTCATTCTATGCTTCTCAAACTGTGAGTATGTCATAAGCCATAGGTTTGGCTTCCAGGCTTGTATCAGTTGAGGGACCAGGTCTTGTTGATTCTTTTACTTTAATTTATTATCAAGATTAAAAAAATAAAAAGTATGTTTGTCAGACCTAATTAGTACATGGTGGATATCGAACTTGGTAGACCAACTCCCTCGTCTGCTTTTTGAAACAAGAATTAGAAAAAATGTTTTAATAAAGTTGACTCCTTTAACCACCTGAGACCCAGGCCAATTCTGACATTTCTCTCCTACATGTAAAATTCCAAATTTTTTTGCCAAAGACCCTAAAGAATACAATGGCGGTCGTTGCAACTATTTATCTCGCACGGTATTTGCGCAGCAATTTTTCGAACGCGTTTTTTTCAGAAAAAAAACTGTTTCCTGCTTTAAAAAAAAACAAAACAGTAAAGTTAGCCCAATTTTTTTGCATAATGTGAAAGATGAAGATACGCCGAGTAAATAGATACCCAACATGTCACGCTTCAAAATTGCATGCGCTTGTGGAATGGCGCCAAACGTTGGTATTTAAAAATCCCCATAGTCGACGCTTTAACATTTTTTACTGGTTACATATTTTGAGTTACAGAGGAGGTCTAGGGCTAGAATTATTGCTCTTGCTCTAACGTTCGCGGCGATACCTCACATGTGTGGTTTGAACACCGTTTTCATATGTGGGCGGGACTTACGTATGCGTTCGCTTCTGCGTACGAGCTCGCGGGGACAGGGCGCTTTAATTTTTTTTTTTTTTTCTTTTTATTGTTCATTTTACTTTATTTTTTTAGTTCAACAACTTTAAAAAAAAAAAAAAAAAAATATTTGATTACTTTTATTCCTATTACAAGGAATGTAAACATCCCTTGTAATAGGAATATTACATGATCGGACCTATTTACAGTGAGATATGGGGTCAATAAGACCCCACATCTCACCTCTAGGCTGGGAAGCCTAAAATCAAAAAAAAAAAAAAAAAACGATCACCGCTTCCCAGCGGAGGCGGCGCCGTTTTTTGAATGCAGAGGCCGGGCGTGACGTCATAACATCGCGCCCGGCCTCCGAACGATCATAGAGACTCCGGCGACCATCTGGTCCGCCGGAAATCTCTATGATCATCATCCGGTGCCGGCGGATCCCGAGTCCGACTCACCGATGGAAGCGGTGAGTCGGTAGAAGCACCGGAGGGCGGCGGGAGGGGGGGGGCGTCCCCTCCCGCGCCCGTAAGAACGATCAAGCGGCGGAACAGCCGCTATGATCGTTCTTATGGTGCAGGGAATCGCCGGCTGAAACCGGCAATATCTGAATGATGTCTGTAGCTACAGGCATCATTCAGATATACCCCTGAGACCAAAAAGACGTCATATGACGTATACTGGGTCTCAGGTGGTTAAAGCCTAATCCAGCCAATTTTTTTTTCCATTTAGTTTTGGATAGACTTGGAGAAAAATCAAATATGTATTTCTGTTCTTGACTCCATTGGGGAAAAAAATGACCTAATGCCGTGTACACACGGCCGGACTTTCTGTCGGAACTCCGTCGAAAAGTCTGTCAGAGTTCATTCCGACGGAAAGTCCGGTCGTGTGTACACGGCATTAGGTCATTTTTTTCCAATGGAGTCAAGAACAGAAATACATATTTGATTTTTCTCCAAGTCTATCCAAAACTAAATGGAAAAAAAATAAAAATTGGCTGGAGTTCTGCTGAAACGGACTTGCCTACACACGATCACACCAAAGTCCGATCGTTTAACATGATGACGTACGATGGTACTAGAAAAGGGTGTTCAATAGCCAGTAGCCAGTAGCCTTTTGTGTCGTTGTTGGTCCGTTGGACCTGCATATAGACAAGGTTTTCTCGATAGGAACTTGTTCGGCGGAGTTACGGTGGAAAGATTTAAAACATGTTCTATTTCTAAAGCCCGTCAGATTTTTCGACAGAAAAGGTCCGATGAAGCCCACACACGATCGAATTGTCCAACGGATTTGATCCCTCGGACCTTTGCTGTCGAAAAGTCCGGTTGTGTGTACACGGCAATACTGAATAAAGGGATAGGTAGACAGATAGATAGATAGATAAATACAGTATTTATCTGCATATAACACGCATTTTATTCCCCTTAAAATCAGGGGAAAATCAGGGGTCTACGGCCCTTCTCGGCGGCCTTCGGCCTTTTTCTGCAACTTTCGGCCGTTCTCGCCCGCCTTCGGCCTTTCTCGCCGCTTTCGGCCTCTTTTGGCCGCTCTCGGCGGCCGAAAGCTGCTGAGAAAGGCCGAAGGCGGCCGAAAAAGACTGAAGGCGGCCGAAAGCTGCTGAGAAAGGCCGAAGGCGGCCGAAAAAGACTGAAGGCGGCCGAGAACGGCCGAAAGCTGCGAGAACGGCCAATGGCGCCAATTTTCAAACTGCAGTGACACTGATATGTCATTGCAGTTTAACTGCAGCCTGGGCAAGGCTGCAAATGTCGCTGTAGAGGCTGCAGATGGACGCTGCAAGACTGCAGTGACACTGACATGTCACTGCAGTTTAACTGCAGCCTGGGCAAGGCTGCAAATGACACTGAGGAGGCTGCAAGGCTGCAAATGACACTGACAAGCATGCAGATGGACGCTGTGCAAGGCTGCATTGATGGGCATTTAAATGTAATTTTTTTTTTCCTTTTAAAGGTTTTTTTCCTTAAAATTTCCTCCTAAACTTGGGGTGCGTGTTTTACGCCGGCGCGTGTTATACGCCGATAAATACGGTAGATATACACTGTAGATAGATAGATAGATACTGTAGATAGATATAGATAGATAGATAGATAGATAGATAGATAGATAGATAGATAGATAGATAGATAGATAGATGGATAGATGGATAGATGGATAGATAGATAGATAGATAGATAGATAGATAGATAGATAGATAGATAGATAGATAGATAGATAGATAGATAGATAGATAGATAGATAGATAGATAGATAGATAGATAGATAGATAGATAGATAGATACAAAACATGACAAACTTTGTAATGATGTCACCGCGTATTGGATCTATTGTGTTTGTGATAGCTCTGTGACTGCTAATTATCAAGTTTGTTGCAACTTACTTACATTTCAACTGTTAAAATTAGATTTTCTAAAGTGCAACTGGCATTTGAAAAAGATTCTACTAGAACTTAATTAAATCGCTAACAAGAGTGAATACAAATCTGGCAAACATGCTTCCTAATTAAGTTACAGAAACTAGCACATTAATTGCCAAAGGATAAAAAAAAAACAAAAAAACTTGTTAACAGGAAGTTTTTAAACATTCCTGTAGTTAGAGACTTGAGAAGGATAAATAGCCAAGTTAACCCTCTCTATGAGTAGGTTATTAAGAGAAAATTACAAAACAATTCAGGTTAATAAATATTTTCTGATGTCCATTGTATCCATTGATGGAAACACATTATCATCAGTGAAGGCCCCTCCATTAGAGGCGCCGCCCCCCTAATCCATGCACCCAGCCCCTAATCTACATGCAGGGCACCGGACGCATGTATTTAAATGTTTTTTTTTTTTTTTTTGAAGCACATGATTAGAGTCTGAGGCTCTAATAGGCTTTAAAAAAGGGTGGGCTTGGGGCGCAGAGCACTGCGCCCTGAGCCAACCCGGTTTTGTGACATTAGCAAATTATTATTCGTTATGCCTTCCTGCTTCTCCTCCTGGCCAATCAGGAAGCTGGTCCTTGAGACCCTTTTGGCCAGGAGCCCTAAGACCCGATTGGCCGAGAGGAGATGCAGGGGGAAGTCACCGAAGCCGCGACCTGGATGGGGTAAGTGCCGCGACCTGGAAGGGGTAAGTGTGGGGCAGGTGACGGGAAGGCGAGCGAAGCGGCAATTGAGCAGCTGATCGATCGAGCGATGAGGTGGCCAGGTTTGTTTGCCCCCCTCCAAAAAAAAATTGAGCACCAGTCGCTACTGGTTACTGCAAAAGGCTGCTACTGCTGGAAACATCTCTAAGAACTATGGCTATTTGTATATCGATAATAATAGGCATTAACATAACTCCAAAGTGCCAACATGCTGTAGTACCCTTGCTCTGTGTGGAAGCAGTGGTCTCTCTGTAGAGGCAGGGCCGCTGACAAGGCACCCCCTATACTTTGCCTAGGCTTTATCAGTTCAAAAGGGAGGTCCAGACACCTGCCAAGCAGGAGGGCCGACAGTACTGCCTTATTGCTGACACTTGTGATGGAAATGCTGCTGGCATCTACCTTTATTTTTTCCCTCCAGCTGTGCTGCAGGGGGATTGGTTCTAGTATCTGTCCTCCCTGCTGTCTTTCCCAGCAGTGCTGCCAGTTTCATTCCTCCGGCAGCTGCTGAGGGCACACAGGGGGTGAGTGGAAGGCTCACCATCCTGAATGAACACACCACCCTGAACGAACACAGTGGGCGATCGGTACCGATCAGGCATGTAGATATTGCCCCCATGCCACTATTTACTTGAATATCAAAGAGTTTGTGTGTTTGTTGGGTATATATAGAGGAGGTGATCAACTAGAAAAATGTGCCAGTGGAGGGTATCATCCCTATAGTATATATATTGCAACAAAGGGTAGGTAGTAGGATTTTAAATATCCCTTCAGTGATCACACATGTACACTTATGTAAGAAAAAAAAATTACAAAATCATTATTCTACAGTGATCATTCGTGCCACATTCATGCCACATCAGTTCACATCCATGCCACATTGTGAACATCCGTGCCACATCAGTGCTCATCCATGCCACATCCATGCCACATCAGTTCTCATCCGTGCCACATCCATGCCACATCAGTGATCATCCGTGCCACATCAGTGCTCATCCATGCCACATCCATGCCACATCAGTGATCATCCGTGCCACATCAGTGCTCATCCATGCCACATCAGTGCTCATCCATGCCACATCCATGCCACATCAGTGTTCATCCGTGCCACATCCATGCCACATCAGTGTTCATCCGTGCCACATCAGTGCTCATCAATGCCACATCAGTGCTCATCTATGCCACATCCATGCCACATCAGTGTTCATCCGTGCCACATCCATGCCACATCAGTGCTCATCAGTGCTCATCCAAGCCACATCAGTACTCATCCGTGCCACCTCCATGCCACATCAGTGTCCATCCGTGCCACATCCATGCCACATCAGTGCTCATCCGAGCCACATCAGTACTCATCCGTGCCACCTCCATGCCACATCAGTTCTCATCCGTGCCACAACCATGCCACATCAGTGTTCATCCATGCCACATCAGTATTCATCCGTGCCACAACCATGCCCCATCAGTGTTCATCTGAAATTCAGATTTCTAATAGAATAAATCTAAATACAATAAAAAAGAATAGAATAGAAAAAAAAATTAGAATAGAATAAAAAATAATAGAATAGAAAAAAGAAAATAATAAAATAGAAATAATATAACATTCTTCAGAAAATTTGAATAGAATAGAAAAGAATAGACTAGAAAATAAAAGAATAGAAAAGAATAATAAAAAAAAAAAACAATAGAATAGAATAGAAAGAATATATAACCATTTCCCCAAATTTTGAATAAAATAATTCTGAATTCAAATAGAATAGAAAATAAGAGATTAGAATAGAATAGAAAATAAAAGAACATAATAGATTAGAATAGAAAAGAATAGAATAGAATAGAATTTAAAAAACAATAGAATAGAATTAAAAAAAAATATAGAATAGAATAAAATAGAAAGAATATAACCATTTCCCCAAATTTGAATAGAATGGAAAAGAATAGATTAGAATAGAATAGAATAGAAAAAAACAATAACATAGAAAGAATATAACCATCTTCCAAAATTCAAATTTCGAATGGAATTTAAATCTGTAATGATTTGAATTTTCCTAATTCGGGCAAATTGAGTTCAATTCGACCGAATTTGAAAAATATGAATCAATTCAAATTCAAATAAATAAAACAAATTTAACTAAACAAATTTATTTACATAACAAATTGAAATTAAACAATTTTTTTTGTTTTGCACATAGGTATAACTTTATAAAGTTGCGCTATTTGAATAAGTGAACATAAAAAACATAAATCATAAAAAGTCCACAGGTGAAGTAATCCAGTATTCCAAGTGAATTTCACCACCATCCTCCACTTTGAAGTGTGATCCTGTGCATCGACACCACCTAAGGCTGAAGGGCTCGCTTACCAAATTAAATGGACCTCTCGTTACAAAAGTATCATAAACACTTGTGGCTCCTTTACACTTCTGAGGGTCTTCCAAGTTGGAACATCAATCCTCCCCACACGATAATCATTGGAGTTCCCCAAAATAGAAAAGGCTCCACATACAGTAGTGTAAAATCCCAAAATGTATTATACTTATATAAAAAGATTGCTCTTGCAAGATAGATGCAAATAAAACGGCTTAATTTGTATGCGTAGGCCTGCACACATACATAAAACCCGTCATTCCAGGACACAAGTATAACGGTGATGTCAGCACGTGGCTCCGCCCTACGCGTTTCATCATACGTTGACGTCGTCCAGTGTTAGTATCTCACAGAAAAGTTGCTGTTTGGTGGTTGTTTGTTATACATTTTTTTCTTTTCACATGTCTAAAGTAGATCTTCTTTTCTATGTCCTCTAGAGCTAAGCAAGCAATGAACGTTTGCTGTGAAGCTGCAGCCACACTGCAAGGAATACATTTCATGTTTCCAAGAGTTGGGCTTTAAGATGGTGCAATCTTCATTTTTTTCTTCACTCCATACACAGTCTCTAACCTGCCATGAACAACACAGTCTAAATGTATTTCTGTGTTCGTGAGGAAGGAACTTATCTCATGAAATGCCTTCCTAATTGTGTGTTATTCAAATCAGTCTTGGAAGAATCCTCCCTCTGCTCACATTTTTTTTTGTTACATGGGTTTCCTTTCACACTTTCTGTTGCTATGTTAATGCTGGAGTTATTGTAAGTGTACACCACTATTATATTGACGTTTTCTGTCCCACATTCCCTATTGTTACAGCTTAAAACGGTGTAATTTGTAAATTGTTGAAAAAGCGAGCTGGCTTATTTAGATGACAATTTATTTTCCCAGTTTAACTTACTTCTTAAAGCTAAGGAAATAATAAAAAATTGTTCCATGAAAAGGAAAGGGGTTCTTATTTAAAGCGCTATTAAACCCAAAAGCAAACTTGTATTATACTGCTGTTCACCTATTCTTAGATGTGATGGCTGCATTTGTTTTCTTTTTTTTTTTAGGCTTTCTTTTTTTTTTTTATCTGATGATCAAGCCAGCAAGTCTGTTGTTTCTCAAAAGATCAAGATCGCCAGCAGAATGTATCAGTTACAGAGATGAGACAAACCATTTAATACTGTCAGGGGTGCTTATAATGATCTGCTTTTATTTATCTATGTAAAATCGTTATCCCATAAGAAAAAAAAATGTTTGCTGTAACTAATTATAAAGTGTGAGCTGGAGTTTGGCATTTAATGGTTAGCGTATCTAAATCTGCTAGTGCAGCTAACACTCCCTTCCATCCCCCCAGAATGACAATGCTACTGTCCAAACATGCCCCCTGTGCTCCTTCCTCCAGAGTGGGGGTGCTCTAATACATACAAAACTGGCTAAATCACAAAGTGAAAACAGAGAGAAAAGAAGCCTAAATAAAACTAATACAACTACATCCAATGATTGGTAACCTGCATATATTACATTTTTGGTTTTGGCTCCATTTCCTGTTGGGCCTCGTTCTGTATTCCGGGGCCTGCCCAGGGGAGCTTTGTGCGTAGGTCATGTGTCGCTGAGGTATGTCCCATGCATTGATTACATTTGTACTATAGATTAATATATCTGCTTTATCTTATGTTTAAGTATTGATGTTTTTTTCTAGATTATTGTTGTGGTGTTTTTGTACGTCCTGATGAAGCAATTCTGGCAAAACACGTTGACACATGAAGACCTGTAATCAGCTATACAATTTATGAATTTGTACAGTCGATCACTATGTTTGCTTTATACTATGTTTCAATATTGTTGTTTTTCTATAGATAATTGTTGTGGTGTTTTCATGTGTCCTGATGAAGCAATTCTGGTGAAACATGTTGACACATGAGGACCAGTAATCAGCTATACAATCTATGAATTTGTACCGTAGATCAATATGTTTGCTGTATACTATGTTTAAATATTGTTTTTCTCTAGATAATTGTTGTGGTGTTTTCATGCATCCTGATGAAGCAATTCTGGTGAAACACGTTGACACATGAGGACCTGTAATCAACTATACAAGCTATGAAATATTGTCAACAATTATTGTTGTATGAATTTATATGGTTTACTCTAGCCATAAGCACTAATGCAACTACATCCAATGATTGGTAAGCTGCATATATACATTTTTGGTTTTGGCTTCATGTCCTGTTGGGCCTCGTTCTGTATTCCGGGGCCTGCCCAGGGGAGCTTTGTGCGTAGGTCATGTGTTGCTGAGGTATGTCCCATGCATTGATTACATTTGTACTATAGATCAATATATTTGCTTTATCTTATGTTTAAGTATTGATGTTATTCTCTAAATAATTGTTGTGGTGTTTTTGTGCATCCTGATTAAGCATTTTTGGCGAAACACGTTGACACATGAGGACCTGTAATCAGCTATACAATCTATGAATTTGTACTGTCGATCACTATGTTTGCTTTATACTATGTTTCAATATTGTTGCTTTTCTCTAGATAATTGTTGTGGCGTTTTCATGTGTCCTGATGAAGCAATTCTGGTGAAACATGTTGACACATGAGGACCGGTAATCAGCTATACAATCTATGAATTTGTACCGTAGATCAATATGTTTGCTGTATACTATGTTTAAATATTGTTTTTCTCTAGATAATTGTTGTGGTGTTTTCATGCATCCTGATGAAGCAATTCTGGTGAAACACATTGACACATGAGGACCTGTAATCAACTATACAAGATATGAAATATTGTCAACAATTATTGTTGTATGAATTTATATGGTTTACTCTAGCCATAAGCACTAATGCAACTACATCCAATGATTGGTAAGCTGCATATATACATTTTTGGTTTTGGCTCCATGTCCTGTTTGGCCTCTTTCTGTATTCCGGGGCCTGCCCAGGGGAGCTTTGTGCGTAGGTGACGTGTCGCTGAGGTACGTCCCATGCATTGATTACATTTGTACTGTAGATCAATATATTTGCCTTATCTTATGTTTAAATATTGATGTTTTTCTCTAGATAATTGTTGTGTTTTTTTTGCGTCCTCATGAAGCAATTCTGGCGAAACACGTTGACACATGATGACCTGTAATCAGCTATACAATCTATGAATTTGTACTGTCGATCACTATGTTTGCTTTATACTATGTTTCAATATTGTTGCTTTTCTCTAGATAATTGTTGTGTTGTTTTCATGTGTCCTGATAAAGCAATTCTGGTGAAACACGTTGACACATGAGGACCTGTAATCAGCTATACAATCTATGAATTTCTACCGTAGATCAATATGCTTGCTGTGTACAATTTTTTTGTATTTTATTTTTTTAATTCAGTAATTTTTTTTTATTGATTTTCTTTTCGCAAATACGAAATACACTTTTCAGATACATACTTTCCAGATACAGTTATCATACACATATACATCCACAATAACCCCCCATTAAAAGGCAGAACAACAAAACACAAAAAAAAGGGAAAACCCCAAATCAAAAGTACAATAAAGCGATATACAATAATTTCCTCTCTACACTATGTTTAAATATTGTTGTTTATCTCCAGATAATTGTTGTGGTGTTTTCATGTGTCCTGATGAAGCAATTCTGGAAAACACGTTGACACGTGAGGACCTGTAATCAGCTATACATCAAATGACGCGGCGCGCCGGGAGGCGGGCCGAGTGATACAGCGAGCGGCTATAGCCGCCGGCTGTAACACGGGAGTGCGCCCGCAAGTACTTTACAGGGAGCTCGCATTAAGATGAGCAGTACTTGCGGGGGGGAGCCGAGACAGCAGCCGAGGGACCCCAGAAGACCAGATTCGGGGCCACTCTGTGCAAAACGAGCTGCACAGTGGAGGTAAGTATAGCATGTTTGTTATTTAAAAAAGAAATAAAAAGTCTCCTTTACAACCCCTTTAACAATAGGGTGATCACACTAAATACTGATTGGATTTGGATTTCTCTTCTGCTCATTGACTTTGCACTTTATTAACCGACAAAAGTAAACTACTAACACTTCTATTTCTGAAAGCATTCTTCATTTACAGCATTTATTTTTTCACACTTGCCTACTTTTGCACAGTACTGTGTATATATATATATATATATATTGTGGAGATGCGCCCCATCTCACAGGTGCAGATAAGCAGTATATGCCTGATTTTAGCAGGAATACTAATTGCACACCTGTGGGCTGGGTTCATAAACATCCCAGGAAGAGCAGTGAGTGCTCAGACCTGGAGACGGCTCCGCCCAGCAGACAGGAAGTCTGGCCAGGAGGTTGGGAGAGTTCCAAGAGGAAGAGACAGGAGCCTAAGACTGTAGGTGGCAGTCTGAAGCAGGCAGGTGTAGCCTGCGACTAAAGCAGCACGAAGCTGACAATGAGTAAGCCGGGAGGCTATCGTTTGGTTATGCAGTGATGGTGGAACCCCCTGCGAGGGAAGATTTCTGTTGATTTGAACTTTTTTTAGTTTCCTTTAAATAAAAGTGGGCTGCCATGCCCTAAAACACAAGTCTGGAGTGGCACGTTTCTGAAAAATCGCATGCACCACTTGAATCTAATCACCCCGGATCGTCACAATTGGTGGAGAAATTGGCGTTGGGCACGGATGGCGTTGTTCCAGATCCTCGCATGCCGGAAACCGTGAGTGTCAGAGACTGTGTATTGCTGTTGCTGTGTGAAGCAAAGCGTTGGGTGCTGTGTCTCAGCTGTAAGGAGACAGTACGCAAATTTTTTTTTGAAGGAACTCTGCATCTGTTGCTGCAAAGATGCATGTTGTTGCCCGTAGCAACAAAGGCAAGGTCAGGCGTGAGACCTATGGCAAATGGTGGAATGATCCTGATGAGAGTTCTGGCTGGTGGGCTCAAGAGGATTGTTACTGGAGAAGCTCTGCAGGGAGAATGCAGTCTCCCATAGCAACCAGTGAAGTGTCGTCTGGATGGTGGGGCTCCTATGAAGAGGTGGCTCAATGTTCCCACAAAGAGGGCTGGGAAGCCCGAGAGTCTTCCATTTCACCCGGTAACCGCATGGGGAAATACAGCAGGAGAAAACAACAGGCTGACTGGACATTCAAGAGGAGAGCGGTTGCCCGTAGCAACGCCTGTGATTCCAAGTCTGCAGACTGGGTGAGAGACTGACTATGTGACTGTGCACACAGGAGTGGAAGTGACCCCAAATGGGAGATCCCCTGTTTGTGCTAAAGAGGACTTGCCTTGCTGCAGTGCCCTGTTCAGTGGGGAGCCAAGTGTTAAAAAGCTTGAGGTCTGCAATGAAACTCCATCTGCTCATGCTGATGAGGGTGGGATACAGCAACATGGTGTGATTGAAAATGTGTTGCCACAATGCAGGGTAAAACAAAGTGATGTGTTTAATGTTGAGGAGTGTAAAACTGACAAGAGCAGTGTTTCAGATGCTATTGAGCCTCTTGGTCTGTCCAGGTCTCATTTGGATGATGTAGCCCAACAGAGCAATACCTACTGGGATGATTTGGCCAAGAGACCAATAGCAATGCTGGAAGAAGCTTTTGCTGCTAAAAGAGTAGTGGATGCCATGGCTGCTGTGCCAGGAGAGGTGTCTGCAGAACAGCCTATAGGCCAAGATGCACAGGTTGTTGCAGAGACTAATCCTCTTATGACTGAAGGTCCCAGCGAGTGTAAAACGCACAGCGGAAATTGTGTCCATAATGATAAAAAGAGAAAATGTGTATTTTGTGACAGACATGCTTAATGAAATGTTAGCATCATGGAGTATACAGCCAGTATATATCCTGCCGTCCTCTCCTGGGTTTGGAGAACTGGTACCACGGGGTACGGCTGGTTGGAGCTGGATATTGCAGGCTGTACTGTGCAGAAATCGCAAATGGTGGAATCGTTTAATGCAATGTTTTGTATTGATGTGGAAAGTTGTCTCACAGTGTGCTGGATTGCTTCATACAAAGATTGTGTATGACAAGCACTCCTGGAGCGCTGTTAGACAAGGCAGAGGTATCGGAAATACCAGCAGTAACAGAAATGGTTAAAACTGGTGTGGAAAAAAGTGTTGTGCAAGAACAGTCACTGATGGGGTGTTGGACAACAGGGGGCGATGTGACACTGTGGGAAGGTCCCATAAAGAGTAACTGCTCCCCTGTGTGTGGTCCCTCCTCAGACACTGTCCTAGCAAGCGATGGGACCAGAGTTCCTGGTAGTGTTGAACTGGGTAATTTTGAGAAAGCGGTTGCCAGGGGTAACTATGCAGGTATCAGCGAACCTGAAACCCAACAAGTGCTGGGTAAAGTTAAGACAGATGTCAAAGTAGGACCCCTACAGTTTTGGCAGAGTAGATCTGGGGGAGGTGAGAAGGAATGTGAGCTCCCAAAAATTAGGAAGAAGTCCGCATGGAAGCATACCCGGAAAAAGAGGTGGGTGGAGTGCCCCTTTAGGAAGAAGGGTTTTGTATTTCTCCCTCCGGTGCGAAACAGGGGGGGAGGATATGTGGAGATGCGCCCCATCTCACAGGTGCAGATAAGCAGTATATGCCTGATTTTAGCAGGAATACTAATTGCACACCTGTGGGCTGGGTTCATAAACATCACAGGAAGAGCAGTGAGTGCTCAGACCTGGAGACGGCTCCGCCCAGCAGACAGGAAGTCTGGCTAGGAGGTTGGGAGAGTTCCAAGAGGAAGAGACAGGAGCCTAAGACTGTAGGTGGCAGTCTGAAGCAGGCAGGTGTAGCCTGCGACTAAAGCAGCACGAAGCTGACAATGAGTAAGCCGGGAGGCTATCGTTTGGTTATGCAGTGATGGTGGAACCCCCTGCGAGGGAAGATTTCTGTTGATTTGAACTTTTTTTTCGTTTCCTTTAAATAAAAGTGGGCTGCCATGCCCTAAAACACAAGTCTGGAGTGGCACGTTTCTGAAAAATCGCATGCACCACTTGAATCTAATCACCCCGGATCGTCACAATATATATATATATATATATATATATATATATATATATATATATATATATATATACAGTGGTGTGAAAAAGTGTTTGCCCCCTTCCTCTTTTCCTGTTCCTTTGCATGTTTGTCACACTTAAGTGTTTCGGAACATCAAACCAATTTAAACAATAGTCAAGGACAACACAAGTAAACACAAAATGCAATTTGTAAATGAAGGTGTTTATTATTAAAGGTGAAAAAAAATCCAAACCATCATGGCCCTGTGTGAAAAAGTGATTGCCCCCCTTGTTAAAACATACTATAACTGTGGTTGTCCACACCTGAGTTCAATTTCTCTAGCCACACCCAGGCCTGATTATTGCCACACCTGTTCACAATCAAGGCATCACTTAAATAGGAGCTGCTTGACACAGTAAGGTCCACCAGAAGATCCTTAAAAGCTACACATCATGCCGAGACCCAAAGAAATTCAGGAACAATTGAGAAAGAAAGTAATTGAGATCTATCAGTCTGGAAAGGGTTATAAAGCCATTTCCAAAGCTTTGGGAATCCAGCGAACCACAGTGAGAGCCATTATCCACAAATGGCGAAGACATGGAACAGTGGTGAACCTTCCCAGGAGTGGCCGGCCGCCCAAAATTACCCCAAGAGCGCAGCGACGACTCATCCAAGAGGTCACAAAAGACCCCACAACAACGTCCAAGGAACTGCAGGCCTCACTTGCCTCAGTTAAGGTCAGCGTTCATGCCTCCACCATCAGGAAAAGACTGGGCAAAAATGGCCTGCATGGCAGAGTTCCAAGGAGAAAACCACTGCTGAGCAAAAAGAACATCAAAGCTTGTCTCAATTTCTCCACAACACATCTTGATGATCCCAAGACTTTTGGGACAACATTCTGTGGACCGATGAGACAAAAGTGGAACTCTTTGGAAGGTGTGTGTCCAAGTATATCTGGCGTAGAAGGAACACTGCATTTCAGAAAAAGAACATTATACCAACAGTAAAATATGGTGGTGGTAGTGTGATGGTCTGGGGCTGTTTTGCTGCTTCAGGACCTGGAAGACTTGCCGTGATAAAAGGAACTATGAATTCTGCTGTCTACCAAGAGATCCTGAAGGAGAATGTCCGACCATCTGTTCGTGTACTCAAGCTGAAACGAACTTGGGTTCTGCAGCAGGACAATGATCCTAAACACACCAGCAAGTCCACCACCGAATGGCTGAAGAAAAACAAAATGAAGACTTTGGAGTGGCCTAGCCAAAGTCCTGACCTGAATCCTATTGAGATGTTGTGGTATGACCTTAAAAAGGGCGTTCATGCTCGAAAACCCTCTAATGTAACTGAATTAGGACAATTCTGCAAAGATGAGTGGGCCAAAATTCCTCCAGGACGCTGTAAAAGCCTCATTGCACGTTATCGCAAACGCTTGGTTGCAGTTGTTGCTGCTAAGGGTGGCCCAACCAGTTATTAGGTTTAGGGGGCAATCACTTTTTCACACAGGGCCATGATGGTTTGGATTTTTTTTCACCTTTAATAATAAACACCTTCATTTACAAATTGCATTTTGTGTTTACTTGTGTTGTCCTTGACTATTGTTTAAATTGGTTTGATGTTCCGAAACACTTAAGTGTGACAAACATGCAAAGGAACAGGAAATGAGGAAGGGGGCAAACACTTTTTCACACCACTGTATATATATATATATATAGATAAATAGATAGATAGATATCTATCTATATTTATATGTGTATATATATATATATATATATATACACACACACATTTTACACAACTAACTTGCAAAGGCAGCCATGCAGGTTATACACATGACGCATGTGATGCATCTCTGCAGCATAAATATATATATATAAGAATATCAGAGTTTCAGTTCTAAAAAATATATATAATATGAAGAATATCAGAGTTTCAGTTCTGAAAAAAAAATAATAAGCAGTATCCCTGTCCTGCTGGTAGTGATAATCCGGCCCTGCCTAGCTGTTACATGTTACATCACCATGTTCCCAATTACCATCCTCCAGCTGCCACTAATTACCCCTGTTACAGATACAATTATCAAAATAAAATCTGTGCTTCCTAATTTACCCGACCGACTTCTAAAGGTTTGTGGAGACGACAGAGGACTTATTGGAGTAGAACCGGCTAGGAAGTGAACTGTAACTGGTAATGATCTCTCGGTGGAATATTAGGATCAGACTGAAAGGAAAAGCAAGCTCGCTGGCAATATTGGAGCCATATGGGTGTATTCACAAAGGAGATCTGGCTACACAGAGCTGCATCAATAAATTGTAACTGTACTTTAGGGAAGTGCATTAAAGGACTCCTTCCTCGCTCATACAGGGCCTGGGGGAGATATCAAAGTGACTTTCCTACCCAAGGAGGGCGCGTGCTGTTTTATTTTCACCTGATCTCTGCGGTACCAAGCCAACAAGCCATGAAGAGAGGCTGTATAACATACATTGGCGCCGTGCTCATCCTGGTAATTGACGCTTTCTGAGGTTTTTGTGAAACGTGTCGGGCGGTTCAAAAAAAAAAACAAGTCTTACATTTCTCATATTAGACATGGAACAGCTGGCTGATCAGCTTGTGAAAAGATATGCAACCACTTGTAGGGTCCATGCAAATACTGGGTGGGAAAAAAATGGCAGAACTGATGTCAGAAAAAAAGAAGCATTAAAAAAACGCTTCTATGGAGCACGTTTAGGCGCGCTTGCGAGCGTTTGCATCTATAAGCGTTTTTCCCTAAAACACTAGAAAAATTGACACTTAAAAAAAGCTCCTTTACATGTTTTTAGGTGCATCAAGCATTTTTTTTCTGCCCAAAAGCTCCTTTTAAAAACATACTTGTGATTAGACATGTGCACTGCCAAAAAATTTGTTAATTTTCGTTTTCCTTTCATTCGTTTTTTTTTTTTTTTTTTCGCTTTTTGGGTCATTCGTTATGATCGCAATTAGTAAATTCGTTCATTCGTAAATTCGAAAATTTGTATATTCATAAATTCATACATTCGTAAATTAAAAAATTTGTATATAATCGTAAATTCATACATTCGTACAATCGTAAATTAGAAAATTTGTATACCATATATACACGAGTACAAGCCGAGTTTTTCAGCACATTTTTTTGTGATGAAAGTGCCCCCCTTGGCTTATACTCGAGTCAAGCACTTTTCTGCAGCAGAATATGACATTTTTTCCGACCCGACTTTGGGGCCCTGTATCTTGGGGCCACTTGGTGCTAGGAACCCCAAATTTGGTGTGCAAACCCAGTGGACCTAGCACCACACAACATATCCAAAGATTGGGCCCCAAAGTCGGTTCGGAAAATGTCATTTTCTGCTGCAGAAAAGTGCTTGACATTTTCCGAACCGACTTTGGGGCCCTGTATCTCGGGGCCAATTGGTGCTAGGAACCCCATCTAGCTCCACTGGGTTTGCATACCAAATTTGGGGTTCCTAGCACCAAGTAGCCTCGAGATACGAGGCCCCAAAATCGGTCAACTGTGTCCATCTGCAGCAATGTCATTTCGGGAACCTTTGGATCCAGAGACCCCAAATTTGGCTGCAGCTAGGGGGCATCTAGGAACCCTTAACTACCGAGTTTGAAGTTCGGGGGACCTATGGCTGCAAATGGGCACAGTGAGGCATGCAAATGGGCATTATTGACCCTCTTTTCCACTTACAGTAGCTGTGCATGTCTCACCCTAGGCTTATACTCAAGTCAATAAGTTTTGGGCATATGTGGAATTACACCCCTAAATACATTCTGCTGCTTCTCCTGCATATGGGGATACCACATGTTTTTTTTTGGGAGCTTTTTGGGAGCCTAGCCATGGTGTACAGGACCCCGAAAACCAGTCACCGCCTTCAGGCTTTCTAAAGGCATAAAATGGTGATTTCACTTCCTCACTACCTATCACAGTTTCGGAGGCCATGGAATTCCCAGATGGCACAATCCCCCCCCCCCCCCAAAAAAAAATGACCCAATTCTGGAAAGTAGACACCCCAAGCTATTTGCTGAGAAGCATGTTGAGTATTTTGCAGATATTGCTTTTTGTCACAAAGTTTTGAAAATTGAAAAAAAAGAAAACAAAATACATTTTTCTTTCCTTTCTTAATTTTTTTAAAACAAATTAGAGCTGCAAAATACTCACCATGCCTCTTAGCAAATACCTTGGGGTGTCTACTTTCCAAAATGGGATCATTTGGGGGCGGGGGGTGGTTGTGCCATCTGAACATTTCAGGGACTCCGTAACTGTGGTAGGTCGTAAAGAGTAAAATCACAATTTTACGCCCTTAGAAATCCTGAAGGCGGTGATTGGTTTTTGGGGTCCTGTACATGGCTAGGTTCCCAAAAAGTCTCACACATGTGGTATCTTCGTACTCAGGAGAAGCAGCAGAATGTTTTTTTGTGGGGTGTAATTCCACATATAATAAAACAGGAAAAAGTTAAATAGAAAATAAAGGAATAGAATAGAAAAGAATAGAGTAAAACAGAACAAAATAGAAAATAAAAGAGCAGAATAACATATAAAGGAACAGAATAGAAAAGAATAGAATAGAACAGAGTAAAACAGAACAGAATACAAAATGAAAGAACAGGAAAAAATTAAATATTAAATAAAGGTATATAATAGAAAATAAAAGAATAATGAATGAATGAATAACTTGTATAGTGCTACATATGCAAACTAAATTGCCTCAGAATCGAATAAAATAGAATAGAAAATAAAGGATCAGAATAGAATAGAAATATTATAACCATCTTCTGAAATTCAAATTTCAAATAGAATAAATTCAAACTTCAAATAGAATAAATTCAAATTTGAATACAATAGAATTTCAATACAAAAAAAAAATAGAATAGAATAGAAAAAAATATATAATAGAATAAACTAGAAAGAATATAACCTTCTTCTGAAATTCAAATCTCAAATAGAATATATTATAATTCAAATAGAATAAAAAATAATAGAAAATAAAAAAATTGAATAGAAACAAATAGAATAGGGTAAATAGAAACAAATAGAGTAGAAAGAATATAACAATATAACTGTTTTCGGAAGTTTAAGTTTCCAATAGAATAAGTGTGGATTCAACTAGAATATAAAAGAATGGAATATGATGGAAAAGAATAGAACAGAAAATAAAAGAATAGTATAGAATAAAAAAAAAATTATAGAATAGAAAGAATATATTCATCATCCAAAATTCAAATTTCAAATAGAATAAATTAGATTTCAAATGGGATTTGAAGGGAACTCAAATGGAATTTGTGTCGAATTAGAATGGGATTTGAATTCAAATTGATTAAAATTTTCTGAATTCAGAAAATTTTAATTGATTCATATTTGAATACACAAAACGAATTCCGAAAACAAATGAAACAAATTCAACAAATTTAACTAAGCAAATTTATGTTAAATACCGAATCTAAATGAAACAAATTTTTTCGTTCCGTACATGTTTATGACTAGGTCATGTGCAGTGTGAAGCCGGCTATGAAGCTCCGAAGAGTCACTGCTGGCTTCCCACACTGGACATGGAAGCTCCGAGTAGTCAAAGTCCAGGGAAGAAAACGTAAAGGTTTTATGTAATAATTTTCCTTGGCATGTTGATGATGGACGAAAGGTGGAACCAGGGAAGGAAAAAAAAAATGTAAGCAGACTAAACGTCAGTGTGACGGGAGTCACTTTGGGTGGGGGGTTCACAGTCAGCTTTAAATAAATATATTTAAAATAAGTTAAAACCTGTTATAAAACACAAATTTATAAAACACAAATTTATAAAATGTAAACATTCAAAATGGCAGTAACACAACTAAAAGCCATTACAGGTTCCCTCAAATCTTTCCATAATAGTGGGTGTTTATCATGAGACGTACGGCGTGCTATTGGTTAATTGAATGTTCTGGATTGCTCTTCTCTGTACTTATTGGGGAGTTTTTATTTTTCACTGATGACTTGACATTTAAGGTGTATTTTGCTGTTCCGGGGATGCATTAAACTTGAACTGGGTGATTTGCTCAAGAGAAGTTCCTATTACTCTTGTCAAATTCTGTTGACAAATTGTGCCATAATGGTTTGACATTTGATTCATTTGATGTAGTCTTGCAGGATCCTCGGTTTTGAATATAAATTGATGTGTTTTTTTGCTCCTGAAGAAATTACCTTGTGATGGAATTACGTGCGTCTACAACAATTATGATCTCCAGTACATTATAGCACTTTATGTTCACAGGTCTTGTATTATTTATTTGCAAATGCAATTTCCCCGACATGAAGAGGTGATGTCTCCGTCTGATTTAATTAGAGGGACAATTTTATTTGATTGCTTTTCGTATGATTGCTGAATAGATTACACTGCTTTGTTTGTGTGGTGTTTTTCTTTTTTTTTTTTCATATTTGATCAGGGGAAAGGGGTGTCGTGTCATTGTTGTCGCAAGCTATTATATTACCTTGTAAGCAAGGCTGAAAAAGTCCATTGAGTTCAAACTGTTCTAATACTCATGAACCTGGAGAAGTTCAAACCAATGATGATGTGGTGATGTGTATTTCAAGGTGATTGAAAAACGAGCTAACAGTATAATCTGACGTTGAGGAAAGTGTAATGAACTCTGTATCAATATAGGGATCACCAGAGGAAGGAAAGGGGACTCTATTCTTTATATAGACCTTTAAATAGAGGGGTCACCAGGATGGGGAAAGAGGTTCTGCTTTCCCAACTTAGATCTTGATTTGTCAACGAGGGACAACTAACAGGAGGAAGGCGGTCTTCATTCCTTTATAAATCTCCTTGGTTATCAATAGACAGATTACCAGCAGGAGGAAGGAGGTCCTGATTCCTCTATATAGATCTTTATATCACTAGAGGGATCACCGGCAGGAGGAAGGAGGTCCTGATTCCTCTATATAGATATTTATATCACTAGAGGTATCACCGGCAGGAGGAAGGAGGTCCTGATTCCCCTATATAGATCTTTATATCACTAGAGGGATCCCCAGCAGGAGGAAGGAGGTCCTGATTCCTCTATATAGATCTTTATATCACTAGAGGGGTCACCAGCAGGAGGAAGGAGGTCCTGATTCCTCTATATCAGGGATCCTCAAACTAGGGCCCTCCAGCTGTTGCAGAACTACACATCCCATGAGGCATTGTAAAACTCTGACATTCACAGACATGATTAGGCATGATGGGAATTGTAGTTCCTGAACAACTGGAGGGCCGTAGTTTGAAGACCCTTGCTCTATATAGATCTTTATATCACTAGAGGGATCACCGGCAAGAGGAAGGAGGTCCTGATTCCTCTATATATAGATCTTTATATCACTAGAGGGATCACCAGCAGGAGGAAGGAGGTCCTGATTCCTCTATATATAGATCTTTATATCACTAGAGGGATCACCAGCAGGAGGAAGGAGGTCCTGATTCCTCTATATAGATATTTATATCACTAGAGGGATCACCAGCAGGAGGAAGGAGGTCCTGATTCCACTATATAGATCTTTATATCACTAGAGGGATCACCGGCAGGAGGAAGGAGATCCTGATTCCTCTATATATAGATCTTTATATCACTAGAGGGGTCACCGGCAGGAGAAAAAAGGTCCCGATTTCACTATATAGATGAGGGATATGCAATTAGCGGACCGCCAGCTGTTGCAGAACTACAAGTCCCATGAGGCATAGCAAGACTCTAACAGCCACAAGCATGACATCCAGAGGTAGAGGCATGGAGGGACTTATAGTTTTGCAACAGCTGGAGGGCCCATAATTGCTTGTCCCTGATATATATCCTTATTTTCAGTAGAGATATCACCAACAAAAGAAGGAGGTTTGGATTCTTCTGTATATACAGTATCTTTAGCTGTCACTAGAGGCATCACCAGCAGGAGGAAGGAGGTCCTGATTCCTCTGTATAGATCTTTATATCACTAAAAAGATCACCAGCAGAAGGAAGGAGGTCCTGATTCCCATATATACAGTAGATCCGTATATCACTGGGGAGGTTACCAACTAAAGGAATGAGGTCCTAATTCTTCTAAATATATCTTTAGCTGTCACTAGCAGAAGGCAGAAGGAAGGAGGTCCTGATTCCTCTATATAGATCTTTAGTTATCACTAGAGGGATCACCAGCCGGTGGAAAGAAATTTTGACTCCCCTATATAGATCTTTAAATTACTAGAGGGATCACCAGCGGGAGGAAGGAGGTCCTGATTCCTCTATATAGATCTTTATATTACTAGAGGGATCCCCAGCTGGAGGAAGGAGTTCCGGATTCCTCTCTATAGATCTTTATATCACTAGAGGGATCCCCAGCGGGAGGAAGGAGTTCATGATTCCTCTCTATAGATCTTTATATCACTAGAGGGATCACCAGCAGGAGAAAGGAGGTCCTGATTCCTCTGTATAGATCTTTATATCACTAGAGGGGTCACCAGCAAATGGAAGGAGGTCCTGATTATTCTATATATATCTTTAGCTGTCAGTAGAAGGATCACCAGCAGGAGGAAGGAGGTCCTGATTCCTATATATACAGTAGATCTGTATATCACTAGGGAGGTTACCAACTAAAGGAATGAGGTCCTAATTCTTCTTAATATATCTTTAGCTGTCACTAGAGGAATCATCAGCAGGAGGAAGGAGGTCCTGATTCCTCTATATGGATATTTAGTTATCACTAGAAGGATCACCAGCTGGTGGAAAGAGATCTTGATTCCCCAATATAGATATTTATATCACTAGAGGGATCATCAGCAAATGGATGGAGGTGCAGATTCCTCTGTATATGACTTTAGGTGTCACAAGAGGGATGACCAGCAGGAGGAAGGAGGTCTTTATTCCCCAGTATAAATCGTTATATCACTGGAGGGATCCCCCACAAAAGGAAGGAGGTCCTGATTCTTCTACTTAGATCTTTTTTTTTTTTAATTCCATCTTTATTTATGGCTGTATATTTTACAGGAGATTTGACGAACACATAGTAGATAATAGCCAAAAACATTACACTACAATTAGCCGCTATTTCAAGCAATAGGCCTTATTGAAAAAAAAACAATCAAAAATAAAAGAAAAACAAATCAAGGCACTTAATTGAAGCAGCATTTCTGGTTAATTTGCACAGTACCGCCTGCCAGACTTGCCTGGTGTAAAATGTTTAGCATAGCCTTGGTAAAACAAATAATCTAAACCTGTCACATAGTAATCATACAAAACACAATGAAAGAATAGCAGAGAGATTGGAGCCAACTACGGTGAGACAATTCAGGTCTAAGCACAACAACAGCACGTCATTGTCACATAGGGTATAAAAGGTTTATAGTTTCCTTAAAGGAAAGTGTAGCCAGGGTGGAGAGAGATAAGAGAAGCCAGGAGAGAGGAGGGAGAGTGGGAGGGGAGGAGGGTAAGAAAATCACAGATCAGCACTACAGGGGGCAGACAACATGGGCAGCGGGGCAATTATTTGGTGGCGACCAGCTCAGGCTGGGACAATGCTTGTAGATAGACATTGGTGCAGGTAAAGTATGACCAGGGCCTCCATCGCTACCCTAAAATGTTCCTCAGTACTGTTTAGGGTGACAGTCAGTTCCTCCATATGGAGGATGTCATTGATTTTAGCATACCACATAACCCTAGTAGGAGAGTGTGTCTGCCACCAGAGCGAGGGGTTGCAAGCCCTGGCTACATTCACCAATAGATTGTTTGTATTTCTGCATTGGCCTCTCTGTCAGGTAAAGGAGACACGCTGCTGGATTCCCATGCAGGTTGACCGAGGTCCGATGTTTAACAGTAGCCGTCACATGCTCCCAAAAAGGGCCTAGACTGGGGCAATGCCAAAAGATATGGGACGTTGTGCCCACTGCTTGGTTGCAACTCCAGGAGGTGTCCGGAACACTACTATCCATTTTGTGGAGTAGGTATGAAATGTGGGACTCTCAAGAGTTTTTTTTTACCCCTCTTTTTATTGATTAGCTATGGATGATTTGTGTGCTAAAAGGAAATCTTTTCAGCTTGCTCAGTTGTAAACTAGTCCCCAAGTCTTGTTCCCATTGATGCACATATGATGGAAATGGGTCTTCAGAGGGCGCAGCCAGATAACTATAGAGTAAGCGGAGTATGTGCCTAGTCGGTTCCCCTTTCCTACAAAGTGACTTGTACAGTGTAAGTAAACATGACGAATAATGAGATCTCTGAAAAGTCTGTTAATAGACTGTATATAGATCTTTAGTTAGACCTCATTTAGAATACTGTGTTGAGTTCTGGAGATCTCACTTACAAAAAGATATTAATAAGCTAAAACAAGTCCAGAGATAAATAACAAACATGGCGAAAGGGTTGAGGGAAAAAGAAAAGAAAGGAATTTCCGACGGAAAAAATTTGAGAGCAGGATCTAAACGCATGCTCAGAAGAAATTTGAAGATGAAAGCTATTGGCTACTGGTCTCTACGTAGTCCTGTCGTATGTTTTATACGTCACCTTGTTCGGAACGATCAGATTTTCCGACAACTTTGTCTGACCGTGTGTGTGCAATACAAGTTTCGGACAAGATCCGTTGGAGAAAATCTTACGGATTTTGTGGTTGGAATGTCCGACTGTGTGTAGGGGGCATTACAGAAGCAGGCCACAGGAGTGCAGAAAATATTTGAGGACCAGACTGGAAAAGCCAGAAAGCAAAGGGGGTGGGGTCTGAGTTACTGGAATGCTGAGAAACGTGTACTGTGCCTTGAAAAAGTATTCATACCCCTTGACATTTTCCACATTTTGTCATGTTACAACCAAAGCATAAATGTGTGATACCCCTAACTAAAATCTAGTGGAACCAATTGCCTTCAGAAATCACCTAATTAACAAATATTGTCCACCTGTGTGTAATTTAAACTCAGTAAAAAGTAGAAGGAAAATGATAAATTGTTTTCATTTTTTTTTTACAAATAAACATCTGAAAAGTGTGGGAGGCATTTGTATGGCGCCCCCCGGAGTCAATACTTTGTAGAGCCCCCTTTCACTGCAATTACAGCTGCAAGTCTTTTTGGTGTATTTTTGTCTCTACTAGCTTTGCACATCTAGAGAGTGATATTTTTTTCCAATTCTTCTTTGAAAAATATCTCAAGCTCTGTCAGATTGGATGGAGAGCATCTGTGAACAGCAATGTTCAAGTCTTTCCACAGATTCTCAATTGGATTTAGGTCTGGACTGTGACTGGGCCATTCTAACACATGAATATGCTTTGATGTAAACCATTCCATTGTAGCTCTGGCTGTATATTTAGGGTTGTTGTCCTGCTGAAAGGTGAACCTCCGCCCCAGTCTCAAGTCTTTTGCAGACTCTAACAGGTTTTCTTCTAAGATTGTCCTGTATTTGGCTCCATCCATCTTCCCATCAACTCTGACCAGCTTCCCTGTCCCTGCTGAAGAAAACCATCCCCCCAACATGATGCTGCCACCACCATGTCACACAGTGGGATGGTGTGTTCAGGGTGATGTGCAGTGTTAGTTTTGCACCACACATAGCGTTTTGCTTTTAGGCCAAAAAGTTCAATTTTGATCTCATCTGACCAGAGCACCTTCTTCCACATGTTTGCTGTGTCCCCCACATGGCTTCTCACAAACTGCAAACAAGACTTCTTATGACTTTCTTTCAACAATGGCTTTCTTCTTGCCACTCTTCCATAAAGGCCAGATTTGTGGAGAGCACGACTAATAGTTGTCCTGTGGACAGATTCTCCCATCTGAGCTGTGGATCTCTGCAGCTCCTCCAGAGTTACCATGGTCCACTTTTTTTTGTTCTTCTAAATTCCAGCTCCCCTATGCACCAATATAGCATACATGCACTTTTTTCTGCAAAAATTTCAACGCTTTCCATTAAATCTACAGTCACTTACTTTTGTTGTCCTAATCCACATTTCCAGACGTTTCCATTTGGGCACTTACACACTGGGACGGGGGCGGGGAGGGCGTTAGCGGTAAAGCACCGCTAATATAAGCGGTGCTTTACCCCTGTAATAGCGGTGCTTCACCGCTGTATTAGCGGTGCTTCACCGATGTAATAGCGGTGCTTTACCGCTGTAATAGCGGCACAGTTTAGCATCCTATACTGGAATGCAAGACTTGGCCTGTGTGTATTTCAAGCCACACTGGTTATCGGTGTAGCCGAAAAAACAAATTATGAAAGGCTGTAAAAATTTGGACATTTTAAAAACGTACAAAATGGCCTTAGTTTGGCAAGGAGATGATTCTATAAGGATGCAGTGATGTAATAGACCTCTTCGCCTTCTTTAGTGCCATCATTTATAAATCAACCAGTAAATATTGGCATTAATATGAGGAGTGCCACTTCCTGCAAACGCCTTTATTAATGCTATGCGCCGTGAGATATACGAGAGAAATAAACAGTAGTAACAGGAACTGTTCTCCATGCCTGGATGCTCCAGGCTTCCACCGAGCGCCATAAATCCTCCAAGCGGTTGCAATCCTTTTTCCAACCCCCGATGTTTAAGAGTCTCTGCCGCAAATCATTAGGCAAATGCTGCAAGATTCTCCCCCCCCCCCCCCACACACAATAAAACGATTCTTCACTACTATTCACGTCTTTCTTGATACAATTTAGTGTTAAATATGAATTTGCCAGAGATTGTTTTTTACTGGGTGTCTCGAACATGGCTGGGTTGTATTGATTTAGAGCTTACGTAAGACAATTGCATCTTAATACGGGCTAATTGAAGCCATACGCCGTCTAGAGCGCAAAGATTCATGAGGTTCTTTAAAAGCTTTTATTGCAATGTGCTGGAGATGTATTAAAAAGAAAAAAATGAAACAATTGATTCAGCATTGCTGCATATCAAGGTATACATCAGGTTTAATGTGTCTGAGCATCGCACAAAAAAAAAAAAAAAAAGATATCTGATAGGAGGAGAAGCCACATAGATTAATGAATGGAAAAGTTCCTAAACTGAGGCATGCATAACTTAGGGCCGAAATGTGCTCTGCTCTTTAATGTGAGGCAATATTGAAATGGGTTTGATCGCTACAGTATATTAAACTGTCAAGACATAATAGCTTTCTATGATGATAGACTCGTTCCAAGTTCATTTCAATTCATTTGATTGAATAACAGCCAGTGTGTGCATGTATTTTTTTGCTTATTGTGATTTAATTGAAATAATTACTTTGCTAATTCATCTGATACATGATGAATAATTTCTGATGGCGTTGAAGAAAGGGAGGGTGAGACAATAAACTTTAGATGTTATCAGTTACGCACACTTGGAAGATTAACTAATAACAGTTTAAAAAACTGTCTAGCCCTAGACAAGTGAATATCTCATTCGGAATGACAGGCAAGCGGGAAACAAACCACAGAAACCGGTGACCTGTTCTTATTGACCCAATCATACACAATTAATATTTTTTTTAACAAGTGTGAAATCGCTGTGTAAGATAATGAGCACTTAGGAGGGCTGGAAGCATTGGGTATTGCCCTTTTTGGAAGATGCACACGGCACAGTTGTAATGATTAGCTCTTCACCCTCTGCTGGTTGTTACTCAGCACTGCAGCTTAGGTCTTTGCAGTACACACCTGCCCTTATCAGGAGAGCTTAAATAAACTACTGGTAGAGCCCTTTCATACTGGGGCTTTTTTAAGGTGCTTTAGGCCCCTTTCACACTAGGGCGGGGAGCCGCGGTGACGGTAAAGCAGCGCTACATTTAGCGCTGCTTTACCGTCGTTTTGCCCGCGGGTTTTGGGCCGCTCGCGGTGCGGTTTTCCCCCCCCCCCGCGAGCGGCCGAAAAAGGGTTAATATCCCCCGCAGAGCGCCGCCGTAGTGGCACTTTTGCGCCGGTATTGCCGCGGTTTTACCACGGTGTCCCATTCAAATCAATGGGAAGGAGCGGTATAGGAGCGGTGAACACACCGCTCCTATACCGCTCCAAAGATGCTGCTAGCAGGACTTTTTTTGCCGTCCTGCTAGCGCACCGCTCCAGTGTGAAACAGCGATCTGTCATTTACCCTAGACAGTCCCATCCCCCTTCAGTTAGAACACAGGGAGGGAACACAATTAACCCCTAGTGTTAACCCCTTCCCTGCCAGTGACATTTTTACAGTTATCGGTGTATTTCTATAGCACTGATCACTGTATAAATGGCAATGGTCCCAAAAATGTGTCAAAAGTGTCCGATGTGTCCGCCATAATGTACAGTGCAGATCACCGCCATAACTAGTAGAAAAAATAATAATAATAAAAATGCCATAAAACGACCCCAATATAACCAATCAATATACGCTTATTGCTATTTTTTTTACCAAAAATATGTAGAAAAATACATATCAGCCTAAACTGAGGCCTAAACAGCCTAAACAAACTCCATAGTATCGATGTTATATACCAGTGATGGTGAACCTTTTTGAGCCCGAGTGCCCAAATCGCGACGCAAAACCAACTTATTTCTTTCAAAGTGCCAACACAGAATTAAACAACTTTCCATGTCCTCATTGTTCAGCTCTCCCCAGGCAGTATTGTAGTTATCCCGCCATCCAGCCGCTCCTTGATATACCTGCCGCCGGGAGATCAGCTAGCAGCCACTGCACCTCTCCCCATGGCCATGGATGATCTGCTCCGACTCCGAGCACTGACCCCCCCTCCGCTGTTTCACAGGCTGCACCAGAGGGATGGACTGAACCAAAGTCGTCCTGGAATAGGGTGCCTGCAGAAAGGAATGCCCGAATGCCTTACCGTAGGTGTAGGGGTCCGGGGGAGGCAATGAGCTGCACAATCGGAACAGTGGAGAAAGAATTTTACCCCCCCCCCCTAAACATCACACATGGGACAAGATGACTGGCTGCCCACCCCCTGCTGACGTCACTGGCATTGATGCAAGGAAGGGAGCTGTCTCCTCCGTGCCTGCACCATCAGTGCAAGTGACTGCCTGGCTGGGTGATTCCCCTGGTGTGCCCACAGAGAGGGCTTGGCGTGCCAGCTGTGGCACGCGTGCCATAGGTTCGCCATCACTGTTATATCCAGACCTGTTGGAAGATCTGTCTTTCCTTCTCTCTCAAATTAATTCCACATCTGTTTTTCCTTCTTTTTGCTTCTATTTCCTCCTTCTATTCCTTACACCTCACCGTACCTATCGTTCTACCTTTTTTTTCATTTATTATACCCTATTAATGGTAGTATATAGAAAGATTGCCGACTTTTATTATGGTTATCATACAGACACCACGGTGCTAAAAATTACCTCTCTGTATTGCCCAAACCCTTATTCTCGTCCACTCTCGTATGATTCACCAAGACATTGCCATGACAATTTTTACTCAATCATTTCTGATTTATTCCATCTCCCTCTGGTGAAAGGCCTTTTATCTCCCTCCGTGTGATGATCCTTGTGTCCATCAGGAAGCCACGAGTGCTGTGCAGAATCTCTGCTGACAATTACACCTAAATAATATAATATTCTATCTTCCCAACATGCGTGATTGTCACAGCTGCTCTCAGCAATGGCGTCTTGCATCTCTGTCGCTATCACTTCTTACCTCTGTGTCACTGGTGATGGACCTATTCTTAGCCCTTCCATGTATGTCTGCAGATGAATACTATTGTCAGTTTTTACCTTATACAGTTGTGCTCAAAAGTTTGCATACCCTGGCAGAAATTGTTAAAATTTTGGCATTAATATTGAAAATATGACTGATCATGCCAAAAACTTTATTTAACCACTTCAATACCCGGGCACTTAGACACCTTCCTGCCCTGGGCTGTCGCAATTTGAATGACAATTCCGCGGTCATGCTACACTGTACCCAAACAATTTTTTTTTTCCTTTTGTTCTCACAAATAGAGATTTCTTTTGGTGGTATTTGTTCATCGCTGTGGTTTGTATTTTTTGCGCAACAAATAAAAAAAATAATTTTTCTTTGTTTCTGTTAATTTTTTGTAAATAAGTAAGTTTTCTTCTTCAATGACGGGCACTGATATGGCTGCTCTCATGGGCACTGATAAGGTGGCACTGATGGGCACCGATGAGGTGGCACTGATGAGGTGGCACTGACGGGCACTGATGATGGGCACTGATAGGTGACACTGATGGGCACTGATAAGTGGCACTGGTATGCGGCACTGATGGGCACTCATAGGTGGTACTGATGGGCACTGATAGGTGGCACTGGTATGCGGCACTGATGGACACTCATATGTGGCACTGATGGGCACTCATAGGCAGCACTAATGGGCACTCGTAGGCAGCACTGATGGGTACTTATGGGTGGCACTGATGGGTACTTATGGGTGACACTGATAGGTGGCATGGATGGGCACTGATGGTCACTGATAGGTGGACACTGATGGGCATGGATGGACACTGATAGGTGGCACTGATGGACACTGATGACACCGATTGGTGGCACTGATGACACTGATGGGTGGTATTGCTGGGCATCTATGGTATATAATGGTGCCAGTCAGTGCCCATTTGTGGGCACTGATTGGAACAGATTGGGCATAATTTGCACATGTGGATGGCCATGGGGTACATACCTGGCCATCCACATGTTGACCCCTTCCCTGGTGGTCCTAGCGGTTCTCCTGGTGGTCTAGTGTGGGCATCCGAGGGGGGGCTGCGCTGTCAGGAGAGCCGGCGGCTGTTATCCTGAAGGATTAGCCAGTCAGGATAACGGAACCACCACCCGGCCCTCATTTTGCTATAGGCCGGGCGGGAAGTGGTTAAAGACAGTGATCACATGAAGCCATTTATTATCACATCGTTTTTTGGATCCTTTTTAAACAATAATGATAACAGAAATCACCCAAACGGCCCTGATAAAAAGTTTACCACCCCTCCACCCACATACATCCTCCAAATCACATCAAATAGTGGGTGTGGTCAGTCACATTTCACGAACAGTAGGAGGGTCTTAAAGGGGCATTGAATACCAGGATTGCATTACATACAGAGTGCAGAGTTCAGGGGGGTTACACACAGAGTCCAGAGCTGTCACTTGTAAACACAGAAACCTGACTTCTGTTTTTACAAGTAATGGTGGTGAGCAGCCCCCCCCCCCCCAAGGGTCTGAGCCAGAGGTGGTGGAACTGAGTTCCACCAAGTTCCCCCTGAAAAAAAGCCCTGCCCTGGAATATTTGGCCTTGGTAAAGACACAGAAGGTGGCACACACAGGTTAAAATGGCAATTAAAGGTTAATTTCCCACATTTGTGGCTTTTTTAAATCACAATTAGTGTCTGTGTATAAATAGTCAATGAGTTTGTTAGCTCTCACATGGATGCACTAAGCAGGCTAAACACTGAGCCATGAGGAGGTAGAAAGGAACAGTCAAAAGACCTGCGTAACAAGGTAATGAAACTTTACAAAGATTAAAAAGGATATAAAAAGCCTTAAGGCATTTCGCATTTGCAGCGCTATACAAATCATTCATTCATTCAAATAGGTTTTTTTTTGGGGGGGGGGGATTGGGGTGTAGAACAGAGACTTTGCTTTGTGGTGTTGGATGTTGAATGAAGGACAGCAGGTGATCACTTGCTGGGCATTAGCTATGGATGGGGGTAGGAGGATAAAAATAGTCTTATACATTCTTATATAATCAACAATAAGACTTTCTGAACCATGTCCCCCAGCTTCCAGACTGCGGTGAGGATAGTCCAACATCTAGAAGTGTTGGCCACCTTATTGAGGTCTCCTGTTGATCTGTATACAGCATGTATTATCTTAGATGGACCATGTTTATAAGTGTGCAATCATATGTTTAGCTCTTCCCATAGGTAAGATACATACATACTACATACATACTTACATTGGCCCATGCAGGTCCAATGTAACTATGTAAAAATTGTTGGCAAAAGTAGAAATATAGCACTAAACCTATAGGGTTTTCTTGATGGTATTGTTATCTTAATCTTAGGCTAATGATCTTGATATAAATTATCTGGTTCCTGGGCAGGTGGCTTCTACGCCCCAGAGGATCTTCACGGTCTCCTTGGCTGAAATTGAAGCGCAAATACAACTTTATTCCATTAAAAGGTCAGGGGTGCAATCCAAAAAGTATCCATAGTTACATAGTTTGTCTGGTTGAAAAAAAACAGTCCATCCAGTTCAACCATTAAAAGAGGAAAACAATATACAATCCTAAATACACAATCCTATAACCACAGTTAATCTAAAGGAATGCAAAAAAAAAAAACAGCAACGCATGACCCAATTTGCTCCAGCAGGGAAAATAAAACTGTCAGATCCCCGAAGAGCCAATTGGATATTCTCTGGATCAACTTTACCTATAAATGTTAGTACCCAGTTATATTATGTACTTTTAGGACAGAATCCAGGCCTTTCTTAACCACTTCCTGACCGGCACACGACGATGTACGTCGGCAGAATGGCACAGACAGGCAAAAGGGAGTACAGGTACGTCCCTTTAAGATTGCGGCCGTGCCATCGCGTGCGCGCCAGTAGGGACCCCTGTGAGTCCGGTGGCGGATCCCGCGGACTCGATCGCCATGGGGATACCCGCGATCGTCTCACGGGAAGGCTGAATGGTAGATGCGGAAGTAAACAGCATCTCCCGGTTCTGCCTAGCAACTAGTGACACTGATCTCTGCTCCCTGTGATTTGAGCAGAGATTAGTGTTCACTAAACCACACAGCCACACCCCCCCACAGTTAGTAACACGCCCCCTAGGAACACTTAACCCCTACACTGCCACCCGCCGGTTAACCCCTTCACTGCCCAGTGTCATTTACACAGGAATCAGTGCATTTAAATAGCACTGATTGCTGTATAAATGACAATGGTCCCATAAATGTGTCAAAAATGTCCGATGTGTCCGCCATAATGTCGCAGTCACAATAAAAATCTTTGATCGCCACCATTACTAGTAAAAAAAAAATTAATAATAAAAATGCTTTAAAACTATCCCCTATTTTGTAAACGCTATAACTTATATCATTAATCGCGTATTGTGATTTTTTTTACCAAAAATATTTAGAATATGTATCGGCCTAAACTGAGGAAAAATATGTTTTTTTATATATTTTTGGGGGATATTTATTAAAGCAAAAAGTAAAAAATAATGCGTTTTTTTCAAAATTGCCGCTCTTTTTTTGTTTATAGCGCAAAAAATAAAAACCGCAGGGGCGATCAAATACCACCAAAAGAAAGCTCTATTTGTGGGAAAAAAAGGATGTCAATTTTGTTTGGGAGCCACGTCGCACGACCACGCAATTGTCAGTTAAAGCGACGCAGTGCCAAATCGCAAAAAGTGGTATGGTCTTAAGCCAGCAAAATGGTCCGGTCTAAAAGGGGTTAAAGCAATCTACTGAACTAGCCAGAACCACCTCTGGAGGGAGTCTATTTCACATTTTCACAGCTCTTACTGTGAAGAAGCCTTTTCTGTATTTGGAGATTAAATGTATTTTTTTTCAGACGTAAAGCATGCTCCCTTGTCCTCTGTGATGACCTTAAAGTGAATAACTCAACGCCAAGTTCACTATATGGACCCCTTATATATTATCCATAGTGATTATATTCCCAGAGAATACATTCGGTTCCTCTAATCTCTCCTCATAGCGGAGCTCCTCCATGCCTCTTATCAGTTTGGTTGCCCTTCTCTGCACTTTCTCCAGTTCCCTAATATCCTTTTTCAGAACTGGTGCCCAAAACTGAACTGCATATTCCAGATCGCTCTCTCACTGGAGTCTATACTTCTCTTAAAAAAGGACTTTGTTCGCATTTGAAACTGCAGTTTGGCATTGCATGCCATTATTAAACGTATGATCTACCAGAACACCACCACCACCATTGATTCCCCCAGTTGTACTCCAGTTGTACTCCCCCTAGTATGTATGATGCATGAATCTTCTTAGCACCCAAGTGCATAACTTTCAATTTATCAACATTAAACCTCATTTGCCACATAGTTGCCCAATTAAATAGTGCATTGAGGTCGGCTTGTAAATAGGAGACCTCCTGTAAGGACGTTATTCCACTGCATAGCTTGGTGTCATCTGCAAAGACTGAAATGGTACTTTTAATCCCAGACCCAATATCATTTATAAATATATTAAAAAGTAAGGGTCCCAACACTGAACCTTGGGCTACACCACTGATAACCTTAGAACATTCAGAGTATGAATCATTAACCACTACTCTATAAATACGGTATCCAATATGTTTTGGGGGTCCAAGAGCACTCCCTTCATTAGGGCTTGATTGACTACAATGTGAACAAACCAGAAGTTAACTTGACCTACAATTGGCATTTTTTTCAATGTGAATTACAAGCACAGGTATTTCCAATAGCTTAGCGGTGTATACTACAGTGATTTCCAGCTTCCATAGGTATCCTGTAGGTAAGACGCATACATACTTATATTGATCAAAGCAGGTCCAATGTAACTATGTAAAAATTGTCATGCTTGGAATTCATCCTCAAGCATGTAAATTGGTGGTGTCTGGGTGCCTGTGAGTGTTTTAGCCCTTTCTGCACTGAATAGTTATTTATGCAGACAGTGCTAGTTAGCTTTGTTTTCTAAATAGTGCAGCGCTGTGTCTCATTAAACAATGTGCATACAAAATTTATATTAACCACTTCCCGACCGCCTAACGCCGATATACGTCGGCAAAATGGCACGGGCAGGCAAAATCACGTACCTGTACGTGATCGTGCATGTGCCTGCCTGTCGCTCGCGACCCGGTCGGGAGCTCCGTGACCACGGCCGCGGGACCAGTGGTGTCCCGCGATCGGGTTACGGAGCTGAAGAACGGGGAGAGGTCTATGTAAACAAACCTCTCCCCGCGCTTCCTACTCTGCCTGTCATTGATCGGCTGTTCCCTGTCATCGGGAAAGCCGATCAATGACTTCAGACGTACAGCCACGCCCCCCTACTGTAAAAAAAAACACAACACGTCACACTGACTCCTCCCCGCCCCTAGTGGTTAACTCCTTCACTGCCACTGTCATTTACATAGGAATCAGTGCTATTTAAATAGCACTGATTTCTGTATAAATGACAAATGTCCCAAAAATGTGTCAAAAATGTCCGATGTGTCCGCCATAATGTCGCAGTCACAATAAAAATCGCTGATCGCCGCCATTACTAGTAAAAAAAAAATATTAATAAAAATGCTATAAAACTATCCCCTATTTTGTAAATGCTATAACTTTTGCGCAAACTAATCAATAATCGCTAATTGCGATTTTTTTTTACCAAAAATATGTAGAAGAATACGTATCGGCCTAAACTGAGGAAAAAAAAATGTTTTTTTATATATTTTTTGGGGATAGTTGTTATAGCAAAAAGTAAAAAATATTGCATTTTTTTTCAAAATTGTCGCTCTATCTTTGTTTATAGCGCAAAAAATAAAAACCGCACGGGCGATCAAATACCACCAAAAGAAAGCTCTATTTGTGGGAAAAAAAGGACGCCAATTTTGTTTAGGAGCCACGTCGCACGACCGCGCAATTGTCAGTTAAAGCAACGCAGTGCCGAATCGCAAAAAGGGGCCTGGTCCTTTGGCTGCCAATTGGTCCGGGGCTGAAGTAGTTAAACATTTCATGATCAAAAAAAATATTTTAAATTAAAAAGTGAAAATGTAAAAAAAATTGAAAAAACAGTTCATCTGTGTCAATGCTTCCAAAGCAATTACCGCTGTATGTGTTCGTCCTCAAAAGGACCAATATCCAGTGCACTCCTCCACCAGCTAAAGTGTCTGCTCACCTCAAAGATGAATGTAAAAGCATAGACAAATCACTCCTCGTGTCCACCACAATGGATCAACTTTCACTCTCCAATGGTAATCCTACAGTCTCCAGACTGCTCCTCTGTGTGGGTAATCAGCGTTTGTGTTTTGCCGCCAGACAAACCTTCCTTCACTTTCTCATAAGTGCTCAATCACGCTATTACTTCCGTAGGTTTATGGACATGAACAACAAACACAGGTGCCATAGTGTACTCTGTTTGCATGTTTATTAAAAATCCCCCAAAGCAAATCCACTTACAAGATAAAAAACTTTAAAACAGCATGTCTCAAATCCTCACTTCATTCACCGCAAATCTACACTCACAATGCTTCACAGATTTGCCTCCTCCCCTCTATACGTGTGTCGTCCTCTCATTGGCCTTCACCAGTAGAACAGTACTAGTTAGCTGTCAAAATAAGAAACGGCTGCATCTCACGTGGGCTCCAAGTAAAGTTTATTGGAATATGAAGATATCCAAAATGACACCAGAGGACACCAACAGTGGTCAAGGTAGACGCGTGTGTGTTCCAGTGGGCCTATCAGTTACACCTGCAGCGGTACATTCTTTTCATTTGGACAGTGCTAGTTAGCTGCTGCCTGGCAGGGAGAGAAAAGGGGTTAAATTATGTCCTGGTCTTTTCACTAGACAGGCTACTGTTGGGCTATTCCCCTCCCTGTGCCCATAAAACCAGGAGGGAGTTCTGCTTAGAACAGACCCAGTCCAGCCACATGGGAGAAGACAGGCTGACAGCTGAGATGTAACCCAATCCTCCAGTAACCACCTGAGGGCTCTTTCCCTCTCTGCCTTCAACTACCTTCTCACCCTGACTGTTCTCACTGGAGATTGCCTGATTTAGGAGCCTGCTGCATCATTGGTGATGAGTACGGCTCGCTTCCATGTCAGATTACCGTCATAATGTTGATGCCACATGAACGCGACCCCACCTAATCCCAGGCATTAGCAAGGACACCGTAGAGTCTGGAGCGAGGAGAGAGAACAAAAAGGCCCCGTGTGCATTGGGCGAGTCGGCTCCCCCCCACAAGCATATGAGCTGCATTCAGGGTGGGAGGAGATGATTAGATCATAGTTGTACTAAGGTGCAGTTGTCTTTTAACTTACAAATAGGAGCTACTGATGTTTCTTATAATATCTGCATAAAATAATTTGAAAATGATAAATATGGCCTTAGCTATAAGCAGCCAGACCTGGGAATAAAACGAGCAAGTACCCTAGATGAAACCAGCATGGAATTCACCCTCAGCTGACCACGTAATACCTAACCATGCCAAGACATCTGACCACAACACAGCAGATGGGCGTACTGCAGATAAAACCCTAATGCACTTTTCATTTTTTGCATTACTATAGGAATGTGTTAGGAGCCATTTTTAGAGAATAAGAATGTTAAATTGCTTTTAATCTACTTTGTGATGTTTTCCTCTCCCCTTCTCTCTTAAATGTATTTTTTTTGTGTCCTGACTCCAAAATACAGTATGTAAAAGGTTTGAAAAGACAGTTTTTTGTTTCTGAAACGGAGCAGCATATATTTGATTATAAGTGTTCGAAAATGCACCAGGCAGCAGCAGCAAGCACTATGTAATCAGAGCCAGCGTCTAATGATAGGGTCTGGCTGAAGGAACGAGAAAGAAAGAGAGAGAGGGAGAGAGACAGCCTCAGCTGCAAGATGCTTCGAGAAGCCTGCAATGACAGCTCTATTTCTGCACTTGGATAGTTTAGTCCGGTACAAACCCTTCAGGATAATGACGAAGGAAAGAGAATAAGGGAAGACAGGATTGTTAAGGCTGAGGACACCATGACACAGGCCACTGATGTTTGGAGAAGATAAAGAACAAAAGAAAAGGAGAGATAGTGACTTGGTGCAATGTAAATTCGTTTTTGCTGCAAATTCGGGGTGGGGGTGTAAGTCGTGCATGGCTGGGGATGGAAAATCTTTTTTTTTTAATTTGCCCCATTGGCAGTTATTCAATCTGATGCTAATTTATAATGACCTGATGAGTTTATCCTCTATTTTTTTTGTTTCCAAGACCACACATAAATTGCCTGAATTGCACAGTTGGGCATCAGCATCCCTCAAATTATACAGAATAGAATATACTAGGGCACACTTAAAATCCTAGGCATTTGGTTGGTTTTCTATTCTCTCATTTATTTCCAGTTCTCCTAGTTTTTTTTTGCAAGTCCTAGTTTCTGCAGGGTTTTTAGTTGACTAATATTATTATTATTATTATTCAAGATTTAAATAGCACCAGCAGTTTGCGCAGCTCTTTACAAAATGAAGGCAGACAATACCGTTACAATACAATTCAAGAGGAATCAGAGTACCCTTCTCCTTAGAGCTTGCAATCAATACAAATAATACAAAGCTTAATAATTGTGGGGGATGAGCTGATAAAGAAGGTAAAAACACATTATATTAGGTAGGAGCAGGAAACACTTGCTGACCAGCCACAGTATATATACTGCGGCAGGTTGGCATATGCAGGCAAAATCACGTACATGTACGTGATTTTGCCTGCTCAGCCTAAGGGGGAAGCTGCCCCCTTCCCCTTAGGGCTTCTGTGTCCACTAGACACAGCAGATTGAGGATCTCGGTACTCAGGGTCTGGTGATTTGATCATTCATTCATAACAGCTGTGTTGACTGTTCTGTGATTGGCCCACAGCTATTACATAGTACCTGGCCCAATCACAGCACCCTTGCCATGTGATTAGCTGTAGCCAATGACAGATCACTGGAAATACGGGGCAATTTAGGTAACAGCGATCACAGGTCAATTGGCTTTATAAATCACACAAATAGGAAACATAAGGGGAATACAAAGACAGGGAATTTCAAAAGAGCCAACTTCCCTAAACTACGAACCTTGCTAGAAGGCATAAATTGGGATAAAATCACAGGAACAAAGAAAGTGGAGGGGAGATGGGTTTGCTTTAAGAGCCTATTAAATAAGGGAATTAGCCAATGCATCTCATTGGGTAATAAATTTAAAAGAGCGAACAAAAGTCCTGGATGACTTAAAGAGGAAGTAAAGCCTCCTCACCAAAAAAAAAAAAAAAAATGTAACCTGCAAGGCAAAGGCATAATGAGCTAGTATGCATTATGAATAACTTACCTGAGAATGAAGCCCCCGAAGCGGTCCTCATCCACGACCTTCCCTGGTGCCATCAATACTGGAGTGACTTCCGGGTCTCGCCGCTCCAGCGCTGTAATTCGCTGGAGCAGCGATGACGTCACTCCCGCGCATGCGCAGGAAATCGGCATATCGCCGTGAACTCAGCATGCGCAGTGCACCTGCTCGCCGCTGTCTACGGCGCATGCGCCATAGACAGCGGTGATTTTTTTTCTAAATATCTCCTAAACCATGTAGGTTTAGGAGATATTTATTGGACCTACAGGTAAGCCTTAATCTAGGCTTACCTGTAGGCCAAAGTGGTTTGTAAGGGTTTACAACCACTTTAAAGAGGAAGTCAACTCTCCCACAAAATTGTCGCTTTTTTTTGTTTAAAGCACAAAAAATAAAATCGCACATGTGATCAGTTAAAGCGACACAGTGCTGTATATGCAAATGCAATGGCCTGGTCATTGGGGGCAATTTACTATAGCAAAAAGTAAAAAATATTTTTATGTTTTTTTCAAAATTGTCGCTTTATTTTTGTTTATAGCACAAAAAATTTAAATCACAGAGGTGATCAAATACCACCAAAAGAAAGCTCTATTTGTGGGGAAAAAGGGATGCCAATTTTGTTTGGGTACAGCATCGCATGACTGCGAAATTGTCAGTTAAAGCGACGCAGTGCTGTATTGCAAAAAATGGCCTGGTCATTAAGGGAATAAATCTTCCGGTCTGTAAGTGATTAAAATAAAACTATAGTCTTGACAGTTTTAGCCTTCTCCGAACATGCTGTCAGTTATCAGCTCTAAAGCACAATCAGGAGTAGAACCAACCTCTGTGGGAACCTTACAGCCTAACATATCTGCCCCAACAGGGAGAGAATACAAGTAAATAACAGCACACAAAGCTATCTCAGATACGTAAATGTAATTATAAAAGAATAAGAGTGGATATTCAGATTCTTAAAAAATGCATATTCCTGACTAGTTCTTTTCAACTATAGTAGCACAGGCAATCTATTCCATAGTGTTCTGAGCGCAGAAAACGATTCCGTATTCTATGCAGGCCGATCAAGGTTCTCCCACAGGCAATACAGATTCTATATCATCATTAGTACATTAGAGATGTAGCTGACACCTAAAGAGTTTCTTAGAGTTCCATAGGAAAGAGCCACTGCTAGGAAATGATATCCAAAGGATATGCCATCAAATCTTGTTGCAAACTCACACTATATAGGCTAATACTTTGGATGAGCTTGAATGTGTTTTTTTTTTTACTATCATTGTATGATAATTCCTAGATTTTCTCGCACAGAAGTCTCAGTAGGCTTAGTAATTGGTAGTTTCTCATGCATGTTTAAAAAAGTCTTCAAAAAGATTTCTTAACAAATGTCATCGCTAGTAAGAAAGATTGTTTTATCAGAATTTTCCTCCACAGCAGTTTTCCCTTGTTGGCCAATTAATTACAAGGTAAAGAAAAGTCTTTTTTAAAGTCCCTCTAAAAAAAAAAAAAAAAAAAAAAATGTAAAAAATATATTAATAAGGAGACAGTTACAGTTCATTGTGCCGAGCATGTACACTAGCTGTAATAAAGCATGTATATTAAGAACACTATTAGCTACAGTAAAAATATGACTTAAAACAAAGACTTGAGACATATATTTTTTTTGACAAGTAAGTAATTATAGTAAAAACACAGAATGTTGAAACCTAAAACACTATGAGCCACAAAGAAAGAGAAAAAATAGAATAAATTGTATCTAAATATCCTTGCAAAGCCGGGAAGACTAATGATCTCACATACCGTACCTGCATAATATATCAGCAGATTTATTCAAACTCTATGAATATTTTTTGATGCCACTTCACAATTATGGAATGTTATTATTTGGGGGGGGGGGGGTACAATTATGTAAGAGGTTTTAAAATGCTAAGAAGCCCAACTTTTCCAAAATAATGACTTAAACTTGGGGGCTAAAGTTTATGAAGCCAAGGTACTTTGCTAGAAGGAGAACCTTTGGGGGATTCAAGGATGGAAAAAGATCTGGGGGTCTTAGTAGATCACATGCTCGGCAATACCATGCAATGCCAAGCTGCAGCAAGCAAAGCAAGCCGAATATTAG
>CM053033.1:227428355-227513355 GCA_028564925.1 Lithobates sylvaticus
GGCTTTTGCTCCGATCTGACATCTCAGAAAGAGTAGAGTGTATATAGAGTCTATATAGGAAGAGTTGTCCCTGAAGTTGTTTGGAAGTCAAGTGGGCTTCCTATAATTTTACAATCACTATCCAAGTTCTAATCCCTCAATAAAACGAGAAAAAAAAAAGAAAAACAAAGTACCAGACTGTTATCTGACTTTGGAGTGACTGCGAAAACTTGGTGTGCCTGGCTGTGCAGAGTGGGGGATCCCACTTACTTGCGGGTGGCCCTTAAGGTCTTAGATTTGGATATTCTTTATGTTGAAACGGCGAGTGAGTCTTCATAATCCTCCATAAATAATATTTCAGTGCAGCTTTCCAAAATATATCGATATCTCCAAATTAAGATTGCTGCTGATGGTATTTTTATTTGTTAACAATATTATTACTATTATAAAAATAACATAAAACCAACTGCAATCACAGTAGTTAATACCGCACCAGCAAATAGAATAGTGGTGAGACATTTTTCTATGAATTAATTTCAAGCCGTGTTGTGCAGCAGAGAATGTGATTGTCCACCCGTAAGAGAGATCTAAGAGATACGGTATGGATTTAACAAAAATCCATATTTAGGTTGATAAGAGGCTTTACAGTCATCCATACTCTTGTGAGTTTTAAGCTATAGAATACCTTTAGTAATTGGAGCATGTACTGTACCACTCGGAGATGTTTAGAGATGAGGGAAAAAGCAAATGTATTTATGTATTCTGTGCTGTCTGTACATAACATAACCTCAACTCCATAGAGGCATTTTAAAGAAACTTCTATGGACAGAGGCTAGTGATCAAAGATTTTCTCTTTTATGATTCATAATATATGAGTGCCAAACCTAATATTTAATTTAATATACCTCTGTTATGATGGAAAATGTGTCTGATAAATTAATGTATGGATAGACATAGCTTAAGTTAAAAAAAAAACTGAAGAAAAATAAATTACTCACCATTACCCTATGTAGAAGTTAAATTTGTATCCCATTCTCCTATGGCCTGCTCCCTGCTCCGTCGTTGCTACTATAACATGCCCCTGCACTACTGTTGGTATATAACATCTGCTTTCCTACCAGGGGTGAACTGACAACTCATGGGGCCCCTGGGCAATAGGAGATTATGGGGCCCCCAGGCAATCAGAGATTATGGGGCCACACAGTATACACACACACAGTATACAATCACACAGTATACACATACATGTACACACAGTATACACAGACATGTTTCTATTGGCTGAGAAGGTACTGGAGAGGTGGGGAAGCTATAATCTCTGGATTTTTAGACCAAAAGGATGTCGGTAAGGGACATTTCAGCAACAGATGTAAAAAAAAAAAACACATATTTTTTACATACTGTCCCTAGTTCTACTGAGGCTGGCAACCCTGATGGGGCCACCTAGTGGCCCAGAGCCCTCGGGAAGTGCCCGAGTGGCTGAATGGTCAGTCCACCCCTGTTTCCCACTAAGGATGAGCAAAATTCAGAGTCTTCACTTCTCCAAATGTATTATAAAAATGTGAAGATTTCTGTCAAAATACAGTGGAGAATTTAAGGTTGAAAGGTAAGGGTGCAATGGGCTCTAATAAGCTCCTAAGATATACAAAAGCTCCGCTGAACTGTATTGGAATTGTAATGGCCTCGTTATTATATATAACTGGGGGAATCAATGGTGGAAAGGATCTGGGTGTTCTGGTAGATCATAAGCTTAATAATAGCATGCAATTTCACTTCCGGTATCGCGTATTGTGTCACTCTTGGTTGTCTGGATGAAGCCATAATGACGAAACGCATCGGAACGTGGCTGTATGGCAACCAATAGTGACATATCAATACATGATACCAGAAGTATACCGGAATCATCTCCGTTTCGGCAGAAACGATTCCGGTGTGGTTGAGACACACTGGGTCTGCCGTGACCGTGTTATGCCAGACTAATGCTGCTGCATGAGATCTATAATACATGCGTGTTTATACTGTCTACAATGTGAGTGCAATGTTTGAAGGTTTTTATAAATTTTCGATACATTTTATCAAACGTTACTGCACTATTGGAGCACTTTTTGTTTTCATACATGTGGATTGTCTGTGGGATCACCACTAAGGATCGGAGATCAAAGTGAACACCTTTTACCCTCAATGGGTTGACGCTTATTTGCCAAGCATGAGAGTGTGAGGCAAATATATCCGGTGAGTTGACCCCTATAGGGGAGCGGTGTCACTATTTGCACCTGGTGTGGTGGATGAGTCTGTCAAGCATACTGTGCCGGATTCTTCAGAGCACCGTGTGGGGTTTCCGCAAGCATTTGCGGGAGTGCCATCACCCCAGCTCGGGCCACCCACACAGCCGGAGTCCACCAAATTGGAAGGAAGACTGGGGAAAGAAGGAAGTCCTGTCAGCGGTGACAGCGTGCCGCTGGATGGCTTTGTTCTAAGGTAAGTATTTCATAATGTGCTAGTATGTGATACATACTAGCACATTGTGCAATTGTCTTACTGGGGAAAGTTTATTTTTATTTTTTAACTGCAGCAGACTTAAGCGAATATACTACAGACTTTCATGTCAGCATGCCATATACATCAATTTTAAAATGTAAGTCAATTACATACGGATCGATTGGAGCAAGACCCTTCACTGGTAGTAGCAGCATGAATTTGTGCGTGATTATAGAAACCTATTTTACCTCCAGCATTCATTCAGCACTTGTAAAACTATTGGTCTTGACACAAGATATTATCTATGTTTTTCTAATGACTATTGTAGGACATATCCATGGCTTAACCCATTTGCACTTCTAACTGTCAATTACCAAACCTTGATGGCCAAATGATCATAGTGGAGAGGATTTCTCTAGATCACTGTGGGAAGTGATAGCTCCAGCTGGCTTCTGATTTTTCAAATGATTCAGTATTGATGTGAAAATACAAAAAGCGTTTTAGCACATGAACTTATATAGATAATGCAACGTGGAATTTGCTTATCAGAATAATGAAAACTTACTTAACAGCTTAATATGAGTTCTCTGTAATCCCTGTGTAGCCAGAATTGTGAGCATTTCACATGGTTGGTGGGAATGTACTTCATGAGATCTATAATATAATAAATCCCAACTACTCCCTCACCGCACACTTGACCAAAGAATCCTGACTCAAGGGCTTCCCTTGCAGCTCTGGTCTACAGACTTCTGAGTGTGGTGACAGAGGTACAAGGCTCAAAGAAGCTAGGGTGTCGGTATCTTGGTAGCAGGTCACAGCCAGGGTCAGAGACGTAGTCAATTTGAGCCGGGGGTCATACACGGACAGGCAGAAAAAAGCACAGTCAGGTAATAGGCTGGGGTCAGTACCAGAGAAGCAGGCAGAGTTTAGTCCAGGAGCAGGCTGAGGTCAGTATCAGTGAAACAGGCAGAGCGTAGTCCAGTAGCAAGCTGAGGTCAGGACCAGGAAAGCAGGCCGAGTGTAGTTCAGGAGCAGGCAGAACTTAGTCAGAAGCAAGCCAAGGTCGCTTTCTAGATTCCATGGAGCAAGGTCAGGAGCAAGCCGGGTCAGCAAAGGGAGATCAGTCAGCAAGAGCATAGGAATACAGGTCATGGGGAAGCTGAAGAACATCCAAAACTAATAGCTTCTCTGCAAAGGTTCCCAGATCACCAGATTACTGATACAATTGTGTGGAGTTGGCTGGTTCAATATAACAATGTCTGAATGAGAAATGTAAAACCCAACTTCAGCCCCCCCCCCTTCCTTTCCCATTTACCCTCTTCCCTTCTGGAGACCTCCTCCCCACACTGCAGTATGTTGTGCCAGATACAGATATCTTCAGTTCAGTCACGTGACATGTAGGGGTAGGTTCCTCTTCCACTTCATTCTTCTCCAGCACTATGCCTTCGTTGATGATGCAGAGATCATTGTTAGTGTGATGACATTGGTGCCAATCTCTGCATTGGTGCCGATCTCTGTGTGAGAGTAAGGATGAGCCGAACCCACCCCCCCCCGTTTCGGTTCGCACCAGAACATCCGAGCAGGCAAAAAATTTGGAAGAACACACGAACACCGTTAATGTCTATGGGACACCGAAATGAAAAAAGCCCCCGTGGTATCAGAGGGGGGGCGGGGTTACCCATTTACGTCACTCAGCTATATAACAGCTGTCATTGAGAAGAAGCGTCACTCAGCGGGAGGTGGAACTGTTGCAGCTTTTTTTTTTCTTTTTTGGTCCATCGATCGGCGTGGATTTACATTGCAGGACATTTTGATTTTTTTTATCTTTTAATAAAGGACTTGTCCCAAGCTGTCTCATGTCTTTTTTACCATCTTTGACACTTTTTTTGTGAAATGGTAGGGGTACAATGTACCCCGTTACCAATTCACATAGTGGGAGCAGGCTCTGGGGGTCCCCTTCCAGATTCCGCATACCCCCACAACCACCGGGCAAGGGTTGTGGGGATGAGGCCCTTGTCCCCATCAACATGGCGACAAGGTGCTTTGGGGGTCAGACCCCAAAGCACCCTCCCCATGTTCAGGGCAAGTAGCCTGCTACGGTTCAGAAGGGGGGTGCTCTCTCCTCCCCCCTCTTTTCCTGCAGCCTGCCAGGTTGCATGCTCGGATAAGGGTCTGGTATGGATTTTGGGGGGACCCCTACACCATTTTTTTTTAATCTGGTGCAGGGTTCCCCTTAATTTCCATACCAGACTTGAAGGGCCTGGTATGGATTTTGGGGGACCCCCACGCCATTTTTTTTTTACATTTTTGGTTCGGGGTTCCCCTTAATATTCATTCCAGACCCAAAGGGCCTGGTAATGGACTGGGGGGACCCCATGCCATTTTTTTCAATGAGTTTTATCTATATTGCCGAGACCTGACAAGTCATTACAGACGCGATCAGTTTTGAATGACTATTCCTTTAGAAATGTCATTTTGCTGTGGTACTGTTCTAAACACGGAAAAAATGCGCCACTTTACAGGCATACTATAGACACCCCCAGGCATGATATTTAAAGGAATATTTCATTTTTATTGTTTAACTTTAAAAAATCACTGCTCCCAAAAAAACTGCAGTTTTTTTAAAAAAAATTGCATTGATACATGTCCTCTGGGGCAGGACCCGGGTCCCCAAACACTTTTTATGACAATAACTTGCATATAAGCCTTTAAAATTAGCACTTTTGATTTTTCATGTTCGTGTCCCATAGACTTTAACTGTGTTCCGGCGGCTTTCGAATTTGCCACGAACACCGCATATTGTTCGGTGTTCGCCGAACATCCGAACAACCAAAGTTCGGGCCGAAGTTTTGCTCGGGTCGAACTGTTCACCCATCCCTATATAAAAGTCAATGATGCCTTGGTGACACACTAATGCCCCGTACACACGGTCGGAAATTCCGACCACAAAATCCATCGGATGTTTTCCGACGGATTTTGTCCGACACTGGTGTTGCATACACATGGTCGGACAAAGTTGTCGGAAAATCCGATCATTCTGAATGCGGTGACGTTCGTTGCGTACGACGGGACTATGTAGAGGCTAGTAGCCAATAGCTTTGGTCTTGTAATGTGATCTGAGAATGCGTGGCACTTTGTCTGTTGGAATTCGCTACACACGATCGGAAAAAGTCTGATAGGAATTTGTTGTCGGAAAATTTGAGAGCAGGAGATAAAACTTTGTCCGTCGGAAAATCCGACGGAAAAAGTCAGATGGAGCCTACACATGGTCGGAATTTCCGTCAACTTTGTCCGATAGGACATTTTCCGTCGGAAAATCCGACCGTGTGTATGGGGCATAAGGGGGCAGATTCATGTCACCCTGTAGTTCCAGGATTCTCTCTTTAGGGCTTCATGACACAGGGTGTCATTCAACTAGGAAGTCAGGTGACATCCTATGCTGAAATGGTATTACTGCAGGGGATACCTCTGGATTGAAGGTAAGTATTGCAGCTTGGGCTGTGTTTTTATTTTAGGCACCTTCATTATTTTATTTGTAGTGCTACCCCTGGAGGGGCCACAGTAGTTTCCACAGGTTCTTTCCCAAAAAGTGCAGAGGCACACAGCAACAGTTCACTCACTCTGGCTCATTAATCAGGCTAGGGGTTGTCTTTTTGGGAACTTGGGAGGGATTTGGGATAATGTAGGATACTCCAAGACAGAATGTATTGCTAACATTTTGAAAAACATTTATCATTTTCCTTCCACTTTTACAATTATGTGCCACTTTGTGTTGGTCTATCACAGAAAATCTCAATAAAACACATTGATGTTTTTGGTTGTAACATAACAAAACGTGGAAAATTTCAAGGGGTATGAATACTTTTTCAAGGCACTGTAGAGTAGATTCATGGAGTCTTTTCTGAATACCAACGTTGATTAGCAAACATGCCCTTCAGAAGGAGACAGATTTGCTGAACATTGCATGATAGTCAAAGTTGTCATTAACCAGGTACACTAGTTAGCAGCATTCGACAAAACTGCATGGTGAAACGCATTAGTCACAGCGAGCACCCACAGTTACAACATATTTGCAATTTAAACATTTTTAGAGGTCCTTCCTGACTGCTTTATGATTAGGGAAATTCTTTCTGAATACTGTTGATGAGGCAGTCGTTTTTTTTTTGCTAAACTCAAATTTAAGTGATATTTCATCTACTTTAAAGTTACAATAATAATAATATTAAAGTTTATTATTATTGTAAATTTAAAGTAGATGAAATATCACATATAAAAAAAACTCTGTGCAAGTTTTATATTGTCTAAAGTTTTATTTTTTTTTTTTTTTTTTTTTTTTATTTTATTTTTTAGCTGCTGTGCTAAAAATAAAGCTGTTTTGCTAAAAATTAAACCAAAATGATTACCAAACCAGTAAATTAAAGAAAAAAATGTAATTCACCAAAAAACATTACAAGTTTAAAAAGTGTCTGAATGAAAAAAAAATAAAAGATTTGGTCCTTTTAAAAACTGTATCTGGAGAAAAAATATATATATATATTTTTTAAAATTTTCCAGAAGATTATATAATCATTTTATTTATTTATTACAGGAACTTATATAGCAACATTAATTTACGTTTTAGTGTCACTGGTCCCCAAAAAGGGTCATTCGCGCTATAAGTCGCTGATCGCCACCATTACTAGTAAAAAATGTAAAAAAATAAAATAAATAAAAATATTCCATAGTTTGTAGTTACTATAACTTTTGCTCTAACCAATCAATATACGCTTATTGGGGGTGTTTTTTTTATGCAAAAATATGTAGCAGAATATGTATTGGCCTAAATTTATGAATAAATTCAATTTTTTAAATTTTTTTTACTGGATATGTTTTATAGCAGAAAGTATGTCTTTTTTTTTTTTTTAATTGTCATTCTTTTTTTGTTTATAGCGCAGAAAAAAATTAAAAAAACACAGGAGGTGATCAAATTCCACCAATAGAAAGCTCTACTTGTGGAGAAAAGAAGGACATAAATGTTATTTGTGTTCAGCGTCACACGACCGCGCAATTGTCAGTTAAAGTAACGCAGTTCCCTTTTCACAAAAAATGGCCTGGTCATGGTAAATCTTCTAGAGCTGATGTAGCTAAAACCCAGGAATATTTTTTTTTTCTTTGAAAATTGATTTAATCAGCATATAAACTGTACAAGCTAAAGCTCAAGGATCTCAGCAAAAAGGGAGTAAATGAATAAAAAGAATGGGCGGAGGGACGGCATGACCTAGGCGGACAGGCAGGGGTAGTTTAGGAATGTTGCGCCTTTTAGGAAAGGGCTAAGAGCTGGGAGGGGTCCTGGGGAAGTTTCGTTGGAAGGAGGAAGTAGTGACGTCATTCGAGCGAGGAGAGGTGAGAAGCTTCCCACCCACCCTCCCGATGTTTTGGTCAGTATTACAGTGAGGCTGTCAGGACAGCCCGGCAGTGGTGGGTCTTTAGAGGAAGAGAAGAAGGCTGGTATATAACATGGTTGGGACCCATCTGTAGTATGCGGTTCTCAAGTACCTTCCGGTTAACGAGGGGTTTAACCAGGAAGGGGTAAAAATGTAGGTCACCAGGAAGGAGTACCGTCTCCAAGTAGGTGTCTTGCGACTGGAGGCCTACGTTTTTAAGGAAGTTTGTCGCAGTGACCAAGTTGTATGTCGTTGCCCTCAAAGACCACCAAGGTATAGAGAAGTTTTGGTTGATGATTATTTTAAATGTCATTTATTTAAGTTACGTTAATTGTTAAACAAAAAGGCCATTTTACTCCAAACAACGTTGTCACGCCAAGAGTCTCGGAGTCATTTTTGACTCAGAAATGTTAATGGATGCACAAATAGGAGCAGTAGTCAGTGGCTCTCATCATCTGCTCCGCCTGCTACGTAGACTCATCCCCTTCATTCCAAAAGGAGGACAAAGCAGTGGTAGTTGGAACAGTCATTAATTCACGACTTGACTACGCAAACTCCCTCTACATAGGACTACCCCAATATCAACTTGCACGCTTACAACTCATCCAAAACACGGCGGCAAGGCTGATAACAGGAAAAAAAACCTGGGAATCCATCTCCCCTTCCCTGAGGAGCCTACATTGGCTAACCGTAAAGAATCGGATCACATTCAAGACCCTCTTCCTCACCCACAAATGCACACATGGAGACGCTCCTCAATACCTAATCGAGAAAATAAAACACTATGCACCAAATCGCAGTCTTCGATCATCTAACCAAAACCTCCTCATCACTCCCAAATCCCGCTACAAATCAAAGGGGGAACGGAGATTCGCTGTCCAAGGACCACAGCTATGGAATGCTCTACCGACCGACATCCTTGTGGAAGAAAACCGTCAGGCCTTCAGGAAAAAACTCAAGACCTACCTCTTCTAAGAAGCCTGACAACAAAGCACGAATACAGCGCCTTGAGGCGACTCAGTTCGCATTGTAGCGCTATACAAATTATTCATTCATTCATTCAGTTGCAACTAAATTCTTGTGAGAGACTTTTGTGTGTTCACCTGAAGTTTCTTAACCAAGTCTGTGGCAGAGACTTTGCTAAGCTGAAATCACTTGTTGGCTGCTAGATCTACAAACAAGGGTTTATCCAACAGTGAGTTATCCAGTTGCGAGTGGCTACTCCCTGGATCATTTCAAGTTCCAAGTGCCTGAGCTTCTCTACCCTTACCCTCTCTTCCCAACTGAGAGACTGTGTTCTGTTCAACGTTTCATGCAAATAAAAATCCTAAAAAGGAATGCCAGTGTCAGTCTCCGCAGTTACTGGGTACTAACCCTGGGAACCCCTAGACAAGAACGACGAGCTACAAGGCGGAGGAGGTAATCGGTAAGCCCAGAAAGACATAGCCGCCCCCAGGGGTCATGGCGCTACATATTGTAGGTTTCAAGGAAAGGAACCAAAGTGTGCAGCAGGGAACACGGGCATACAACACTCCTAGAAGTGCTAAACGTTAAGATTCTTCAGACTGCTGTATCTCCAGAACAAAGCTAATACCTGAGAAATGGGCAGAAGGGCAGGTTCTAATATTAAGCCTCTTCTATTCGGGGTCCCGTGTCAGCTTTCAATCCTGGTATTGAATAGCTTTAAATTAAATGATTAAAGGAAAGAGTTCCAATGTAACTTTTCAAGGAACTTTCAAGGAGTAAAAAAAAAAAAAACTTTTATGAAACTTGGCATAAGGAGGTGACCTTTTGAAGTAAAGCATACTTTGTTTAAGTGGAATTGCTACCTTTTACCATTTTGAAATATGTAAAAGAAAAAATTGACATTGGTGTCAAACATAACAGCTCAATTTCCAGTTTTAGCTTTCTGTCGAAATTTTAAGCTTTTAACTGAACTTGTTTTTAATCTATGTGCATTATATTTATACACAGCAGCATAACAGTTACCAAGTTGATCATTTAATACACATACAGTATCTCACAAAAGTGAGTACACCCCTCACATTTTTGTAAATATTTTATTATATCTTTTCATGTGACAACACTGGAGAAATTACACTTTGCTACAATGTAAAGAGCCCTCCCACTCCAAACCCCAAAGCACCCCTCCCATGTTAAGGGCATGTGTCGTGGACCTTTTTCTGTCCACATTCACCCTGTCATTTGGTATTGCTATATTAATCTTTTTTTTTGTTACATTTTTGAGAGACTGTTTTCTTGGACTTGGACTTTTCTTGGTTGTTAATTCTGAACAATACATGATCCTTAAAAGAGCTGATCACATTGACCTGCGGATACGGACTTTCTGGTCACCTAGGCTGCCTCAATTGCTGTGTTAATTAACATGTTAACTATATAATTGTCTTTTAAGTTGTTGCTAGAGGGGAGGGGGGAGTATTCATGAGCCAGCCCTACCTCATTATCAAACCCCTTGTGTTAAACGTGTATAAAAGGCTGTATTCTGTCCAATAAACCATTCAAGATTCTACAAGCTATTTTCGGCTAGACTTGTATTCAATGCAGCTATAATAATATATCTCTCTGATGGTCAGACTGGAGGAAGCGGTATTACTGACGGAAGCACTCAGCTGAGTGTGGGATAGGATCTGTCACAGCCTGGTATAGTTCAGGAGGAGGGGGGCGCTCACTCGTCCTGCCCCCTTCCTGACCTGCCAGGCTGCATGCCCCGATAAGGGTCTGGTATAGATTTTGGGGGGGGGCCGTGTAAAAAAAAAAAATTGGCATGGGGTTCCTCTCCAAATTCATACCAGACCCAAAGGGCCTGTTATGGACTGGGGGGGACCCCACATCATTATTTTCTTTATTTTTTAACCGGTGCTTTTTTTTTATTGTTCAGTTGTCAGCGGGGAAACCCATTGACAGCTGATAACTCATCGGTTGTTAAGGACACCGCGGCCGGCTTCCCGGCCCTGCTTCTTAACAACCAGCTTACACTGCCCCCTAATTGGGCAAAGCTTTGCCCAATTAGGGCACAGAATGCACTGTGCAGCACTTTGTGCATTGCAGGGTGTTCATCAGGGCGAACACCCTGCAAATTCGAGTGTTTGGTGAACCGTTCATCCATCCCTATTCACAACCCCGGTAATGAGCATCAATATTTTGTTTTTTTTAAAGTGCAGAATTAAAAACTTTTAATATCCCAAAAGGGTTAAAAACACTTACAAGATAGGTGATGAAAGGAGCGCATCATGTGTAAAATAAGAAAGGTGATCCGGCATCCTGGTGGTCCCAGTGTCTCATAAATATCCAGAGGTGCCATTTTATGGCAGCAGAAAATTCAAAAGAAGCCAGCAGATAAATGAATGATTTGTATAGTGCTGCAACTGCGAACTGAATCGCCTCGAGGCGCTTGATCCGCCCTGCGTTGATTCCTTCTTAGAAGAGGTGGGTCTTGAGTTTTTTCCTGAAGGCCCGATGGTCTTTTTCCAAGCGGATGTTCGTAGGTAGAGCGTTCCATAGCCGTGGTCCTTGGACTGCAAATCTTCGTTCTCCCCTTGATTTGTACCGGGACTTGGGGACTTGGGGAGATGGAAGCCACAGCTCAGAGGAAAAAAGAAAAGCAGCCAAGCTGTCAGGGTCAGCGTAGAACGTGAATCCCGGAAGTGACGTCAGCGGGAGGGGACCAGCAACCAGCGTGGACTGCAAACCGGAAGCGAAACCATCAGTACGGGACGCGTCCCGGAAATGCCGATCTTCTCCCTCCCCAAGCCATCGACTGGAGGTTAATAGAAGCTTAGCTCCAGTCATTGGCTTGAACAAGGAACCAACCAGCAGCCCCGGAACTCATCCCACTCCGATGAACACCCAGCACTTGCATTCTACTAGAGGCGCCTTTTTATTGTTTATTTTTAATTTTTTTTCAATAGATCTTATTGAAACAAAAGACATTACAGGGTATCACAATAGTGGGTATACAATTTTCTCAAAACAGTATGTATAAGCCAGGAGTCTAGGTACTTACAAACATGGATAGAGAGAAATACCTAAGGTAGGATATAACAGGTGTCCCAAATACAATTACCATGTCGAGATAACTGGATGGATCAACACTGAGGGTCCCTAGAAAGCTACTGGTGGTAACAAAAAAAGGGGGGGGGGGAAGAGGAGAGGAGGGGAGGGACGAGGGGGGGGGGGGCAAACACCAATACGTAGTCCAAAGAAGAGGGAGAGATAAGTCAAAGAAGAGAAACCTCTAGGGCTAGGTTGCAGACATGTGCTGTGAGCCCTCATGTGAAACGGAATAGGTTGAAGTAGACGGAGGTGAGAGAGGGTGGTCATGTTGGATGATATTTAGAGCGTCTGTTTCCACATGTGTGGGGTTAAAGTCAGAAGTGTCCTCTTCCTCAGGAGTGGTCGTGAGAGTCCCATAGTAGGAGAATGTGGAATTTTCAAAATTTTGCAGTTCCTCTTGTGACAGGGTCGATTGCATGAAAGCCCACCATCTGGAGTAGAAACGGGCGTTGGAGTTTTCTTGTTTGAAATCAGTGTTGAGTTTGTTCTTGTGAAGCAAGTTTAGAAGCTCCCGTTTGAGTTGCGAGATCTGAGGGCAATGAGGAGAGGTCCAGTTTTTTAGGAATAATCTTCTAGCTAGTAAGAGACCGATCAAGGCCCAGTCTTTATAGAAAGGGTGGGTGGTTGGGGACCACGGTAGCAATTAGTCGTCCCAGTATCAGAAGATGAGGAGTAAGGGGTCTTTAGGTAATTTTAGCAGTGTTATATCGAAAGATGTAGGAGATGACTTGGTTCCAGAAGGTGGATATAGAGGGGCATGTCCAAAACCGGTGGGAGAGGGATGGTTTTTGCTGGCGACACATGGGGCAATATTTTGATTTTTGAAGGCAGTGTGGATGTGGCTTTTGGTGTAACAGTGGTAAAGAAAATGGATATGAATGTGGATTTATTTTAAAGATTTTATTGATTTTACAAAGCAAATGAAAACACAACATTGTTTGGAGAAATTGGATGCAATCCAAGAAAAAAAGCATAGCTGGAATAACATAACAGTACGGATTGGGATCAGAACATTGTTAGAGTTCAAACTGTTACAGAAAATGCATCTACCGTAGCGTGTGATATTCTAATGGGTTCGTAGAGTAATCGCCGGCACACCAAAAGGGAGCAGACTGTGCCAGGCGAATCCTCTCCGATTCTATAACCCTCCCTGATAACCTGGGGTGGTCTTATAAATCAGGTAGCAATTTAAGAAATCAGGAACTCCTTGTTTTATTGTAAGTTCCCTAACTATAAAGCCCTCTAAACAGAGTTAAAAATTGCATAAGAGTCGGGGAGAATTCTCGGGAGTCGTAAGGGCTGGGTAGAGAAGTAGATAAGTAAAAGGGAAGAGAAGTAGGAAAGTGGGGGGAAGGGGAAAAGAGGGGTAGTGTAGTAGTAGGAGCATGTCATCATACCAAGAGGCGAACGCCCAGAAGGGGCGGAAGTGACTAAGTCTGTCCTCCAGGAATCAATGAGATACCAAAATGGTGGGGAATGTGGATTTATTTTATTCATCTTGCAAACCTCTGGCCATAGACAGTTATGGTACAATATGACATATATTATAAAATACTTGCAAGACAATACAGTATCACAACATAAACTTCAGCTAATGTGTCAGCCAGGGGCGGACTGACAACTCATGGGGCCCCCGGGCAATAGGTGATTATGGGGCCCCCAGGCAATCAGAGATTATGGGGCCACACAGTATACACACACACAGTATAAAATCACACAGTATACACATACATGTACACAGTATACACAGACATGTTTCTATTGGTTGAGAAGGTACTGGAGAGGGGGGATAGCTATAATCTTGGGATTTTTAGACCAAAAGGAGGTCGGTAAGGGACATTTCAGAAACAGATGTAAAAAAAAAACACAGATTTTTACATACTGTGCCTGGTTTTACTGAGGCTGGCAACCCTGATGGGGCCCCCTAGTGGCCCGGGGCCCTCGGGAAGTGCCCGAGTGGCCGAATGGTCAGTCCGCCCCTGGTGTCAGCTGTAAGTTTGACTTGCTATAACCTTAGTCCATAGGTCCATATAAAATCATCAGACAACCTTTTCACAGTATTTACAATCACACAATTAGAATTTGCTTTTGCGTTATCATTAAGTTTATTTAAAACTGCATTTTCTGTTTCCTTGTTCTATTCTCTTCTTCAGGATATTATTATTATTATTATTATTATTTTGTTTTTATTTTTTCTTTCTTTGTTTTTTTTTTTGTTTTTTTTCATTTGATGCCAATAGATGTCTACAGCTTGATATGCTCAGGAAAAAATGAAAAAGAAGAAAATGGGCTTTTGAAAATCTTCAATAATATGCCCTTTCACTTTGCTTTGTATGGAACAGTTGCTGCATATTTCAAATAAAAGAAAGTCTTCCACTGTGCTCAAAAAAAAAGAAAGTTAGTGTCTCCAAAAAAGGATCATATATTTGAAGTTGAGTTTTTTTTTTAACAATAAAAATTAAATTTTATTAACAGTAATATCACTAGTAGTAAGTGGAGAGATGACTATGTATACAGTATATTATACAACACTTGCAATACATATTTTCATTAATTTCAGTCTAGAGTCCGGCCCAAGAGGAGCTTACACCAGTTCCATAAAAATTCTGTTCAAAGGAGTTCAGATATTGCACTGTATCCGTCCCCGGAGAAGCTTACATCATTTATATCCCAGATCTTGTCCCATAGGAGTGTACACCATTCACATTAGGCTCCACCCCAGAGGAGCTTACACCTTTCACACCAAACTCTGCCTAATAGGAGCTAGCACTATTGACATCAAACCTTGTCTCAGAGGAACTTACATCACTTCCTGTTCCCAAGGTGTTTACATCATTCACACTAGATTCTGCCCCAGAGGATCTTGTACCATTAATATAAGACCTGCCCTAGAAGATCTTGTACCATCAATATAAGACCTGCCCCAGAGGATCTTGTACCATTAATATAAGACCTGCCCCAGAGGATCTTGTACCATTAATATAAGACCTGCCCCAGAGGATCTTGTACCATTAACCGCTTGCCGACCAGCCGCCGTCATTACACTGCGGCAGGTAGGTGTTTGACGGCAGATTTGAGAGCGAAAGGGGGCAAGCGCACGCTGGCTACCTGCGTTCGCTCCATAGAGAGCCAGAACGGGGATCTGTGAATGTAAACAGTTAGATCTGTCAGGGAAGACAGGCTCTCCATATAAGCGCCCGGCATGCACGCATGCACACTAGCACTTTTGGATGCACATCTGTCACTAAAGCTGACATCAGGCAGGCTATTTAAGCACTTCAGCCCCAGAAGAATTGGCTGCTCAATGACCAGGCCATTTTTTGCGATTCGGCACTGTGTCCCTTTAACCGACAATTGCGCGGTTGTGCAATTCTGTACCCAAACAAAATTTACGTCCTTTTTTTCCCACAAATATAGCTTTCTTTTGGTGGTATTTGATCACCTCTGCGGTTTTTATTTTTTGCGCTATAAACAAAAAAAGGAGCGACAATTTCGAAAAAAAAGGAATATATTTTGCTTTTTGCTATAATAAATATCCCCCCCAAAAAAATACAAAAAACTAATTTCTTCATCAAAAGTGATTTGTAAAAATGGACTTCTACGCTACTATTAAATACGTGCTAGATATAAATAAATAAATAGTGAATAGAAATGCTGCTGAGTCTAATAGTGATCACAAATCAATATGAATAAATGTAGGTGTGTACTCAAGTGTACATGACTCATAACATGAAAAATCTCTAAAGTGCTAATAGGACAGTGTAAACATGTATAAATAGCATAAGCATATGTAAATGTTAATAAAGTGCTACAATAATCACTAAAGTGCTACATTCAATGTGCATGTGATAAAGTGCATACGTATCTTTCAAAAGCTGTGTACGTTCAAATAATTCCAATAGTGTGCTCACAATAAAACGTAATATGTTGAACAATGTAACAGAAATAAATGTATCCAATGGATCAGTTACATACAGACTAATGCTGTATGTTGCAGTGTCCAATATGGTGTGCAAATGCACAATTTCTATAGTTCACTCCAAAGTGCATAGAGGTGCTCAATTCCTTCAATTAGGCGTGGTGGTTCAGTCAAATCAATCAAGAGCCTTAGTGCTTGCAGGGTTCTTCCAGTGAACAATAGGTAAAGAATCCAGAAATGTGCACACAGAGCTCTTACCTTATGGGTATATACGTTATGCTTCAATAATGGTTGGTTCTTTGTTCTCCCTTGTAGCCGGGTTCTTTAGGGGTGCTGTGATGTGGACCCTCCATGCATGTCCAGTATACCCTTAATTATTCCAGATCTACATTCATTACACTGGACAACTAGTTAGCGTCTTGGAACACATGTGAAGGTCTGTGTTATGATGGGAGTTAGAGAGCTGAGGGTGTGGCCAGAAAAAAAAATTGCAATAAGCCTATATTGCTTGGTTTGCGCAAAAGTTATTGCATCTACAAAACAGGGGATAGATTTATTACATTTTTATTTTAATTTTTTACTAGTAATGGTAATGATCAGCGATTTTTGACGGGACTGCGACATTGTGGCAGACAGATCAGACACTTTTGACACCTTTTTGTGACCAGTGACATATATACAGCAATCAGTGCTATAAAAATGCACTGATTACTGTATAAATTGGCAGGGAAGGGGTGTTAACACTAGTGGTGATCAAAGGGTTGAAAGTGTTCCCTGGGAGGTGTTTCTAACTTTGGGGGGGGGGGCTGACTGGGAGTAGAGAGAGATCGCTGTTCCTTAATACTAGGAACAGCAGATCTCTCTCTACTTCCCTGACAGAACAGGGATCTGATTGGTTACATTGACAGATCCCCGTTTAGGCTAAGTGTAGAGCGGTCACGTGTGGCTGGGGAACATCGTGGCTGCCGGTCATGCACATCGGCACCGCGTGCAACCACTGCATCTATTGCACAAACCGCCACGTTTAGGCTCTCTTTGGAGCAATCGCGGGTGGCTGGCGGACATCACAGCCACCAGTCACGCGCATCGGCTCCGGCGGCGTGCACACGCCCACGGCATCTATTGCAAGAAACTGACAAATTTAGGCTCTCATTGCAGCAATCACAGGTGACCGGCAGACATCACAGTTCTGCATGTATATAGCAAACATTACACCCCAAAATACATTCTGCTACTCTTCCTGAGTATGGTGATACCACATGTGTGAGACTTTTACACAGTCCTGGTCACATACAGAGGCCCAACATTAAAGTAGTACCTTCAGTACCTTCTTTTCAAAGATCTGGAGAAAAAGGTTTCCGTTCAGGATCCTGATATTCCTTTACGGTCACACACATCGGCGCCAGTGCCGTGTGCGCGCCCACTGCATCTATTGTACAAACCGACCGGTTTAGGCTCTCTGTGAAGCAATCGCATCGGTCACACGCATCGGCTCCAGCGCGGTGCGCGCGCCCACTGCATCTTTTGCACAAACCAACCCGTTTAGGCTCTCTGTGAAGCAATCCCGGGTGACCGGTGGACATCACGGCCGCCGGTCACACGCATCAGCTCTGGTGTGGTGCGCACACCCACTGCATCTATTGTACGAACCGACCCATTTAGGCTCTCTGTGAAGCAATCATGGGTGGCCGGAGGACATCGCGGGTGGCTGGAGGACATTATGGCCACCAGTCACGAAAATCAGCTCCGGCGCCGTGCGCGTGCCCCCTGCATCTATTGCACGAACCGACGTACCGCTACGGGGATTCGTGCAATAGAGCCAACCTGCCTCTGTATAATTATACGGCGGCTGGTCGGCAAGTGGTTAAGTAAAGTTGGATTTGGCCTTCAAAACAAATGTGTGCATTTACTCATAACGATAGTATCGTTCAGCGGCATATTATAAAAAAAATAATCATTTTAAAGCCAATATGTTTTTATTGTTGCTACCCGCTGGCAGTCCTATATGATTAAACAGCAGAGCGGCATTTCAACATGGCTGACGTTCAGACGAGCCAGACTTTCACATAATATAGGAAGATTGCCTCTGCACAATGTAATAGCTTGATCAGAAGTCATTGCTAAAGTTTCTCATGGGGATTGTCATTGATATATAGCGGAATGACACAAGGGTATTTCGCTTGAGTGATCCCTGTAATTTGGCGGATGGTATTTATGACCTGCAAGAGAAAGTTATATAATGGAAAGCACACTTCCTTCAACATTATATCTTCTACCGAGCCGTCTGCTGGGGTGAGTCATCCCAACTGGCCTTATATGTTATAATTCCGCTAACATATTACAATGTAATATTTCCTATTAAAAATGGATGGAATATCTCAGACCTAATTGATGTTCTTCTTTCGGGACAAGGTCAAGTGAATGATTTTAATGATGTGTGATTCTTTAAAGATTTTTTTTTTTCTTATCTTTCTTTCACCGGACGGACTAAGGGCTTGCTTACAGTTTTTGTGGGTCATCAAACCAAACAGCCTTCAAAGAGCTTTTTTTTTTTTCGATACGGCAATACGGCATCTAAGAAGGGCACCTATTACTGAACTTTATGTAAAACACTTCTAAATTGCTGCAGAAGTTTAGAAATGCGCTGATATTGATGTGTGAACGGACTCCTCCTGAATACAAACTGCAGTTCAAAAGGTCTTCAAGAGGTAACACAGGAAAAGACATTGTTAGTTTATTATAGGTAACAAAGCACTTAAATATACAAAAATAAGTTGCGCGAAACAATCAAATGCTACAAAAAAAATAGTGCAAATCAAATAAAGTCCATCCAGTGAAGTGACGTCCAAGGTGACAATGTATCACAGTGCACCAATAAATGGGTGATGTTCAGAATGATGACTTCCACTTCTTAAAGAATGGCCACTTACCGACTCCCTATGATCTCCTATGACAGTGATGGCCAACCTTGGCATCCCAGATGTTTTGGAACTACATTTCCCATGATGTTCAACTACACAACAGAGTGCATGAGCATCATGGGAAATGTAGTTCCAAAACATCTGGGGTGCCAATGTTCGCATCACCATCCTATGATCTTCTGTTACGGGAGAGATTACACATGCTTTCAGGTCTATACCCAGCCAGGGCCTTTAATAGATCCTGGTGAAATTGTACTTCACGAACTTCCACCGCCCCGATTGGGCATGATCTTATTAGGATCCCAAAGAGAAATAAAAGCCTTCATGGCATAAAATCTTTGTGGTATTTATTATAAAAAGGTTGTAGTACACTTACATATAGCAAGTAGTTACTGGCAAAAAAAAAACAAGCTGACCATGTTAAACTTGCAGCCCGTCTCTCCTGGACCTGCACGAACGTGGTGACATCAGGACATTGCTCCTCCCTACGCGTTACGTCACAGATTGACGTCGTCGGACATTCTTTAAGAGGTGGAAGTCATCCTTCTGAACATCACTCATTTCTTGGTGCACTGTGATATATTGTCACTTCACTGGATGGACTTAATTTGATTTGAACAATTTTTATGTATTATTTGATTGTTTAGCGCAACTTATTTTTGTATATTTGATTGATGCTGTGTATATCTCACAGGAAGTTGCGGCTTGTTCTATTTAATCTATTACTTATAATTGGTCAATCATTTTTTTGACAGCAGAGTAATATTCCCTTTTTCCAATTGATATAACACTGCCAATGTACATATCGCTTTACATATTGTACATTTACATCAGTCCCTGTCCTCAAGGACCTTAAGCAGCCCATAGATGACTTAAGTTTCTTTCTATATATATATATATACAGTTGTGCTCATAAGTTTACATACCCTGGCATAATTTATGATTTCTTGGCCATTTTTCAGAGAATATAAATGATAACACAAAAACGTTCCTTTCACTCATGGTTAGTGTAATGCCACGTACACACGGTGGACGTAAACAGTACGATGGGAGCTTTTCAACAGATTTTCCGACCGTGTGTATGCCCATCGGTCTTTTTCTGTCTGAATTTCCGACAGACTTTGGATTGAGAATCTGTTCTCAATTTTTCCGATGGAAAACCTTTCTATCGGATTTTCCGATCATGTGTATGCAATTCCGACACGCAAAATTCCGACGCATGCTCGGAAACAATTCAACGCATGCTCGGAAGCATTAAACTTCCCTTTTATAGTGCTGTCGAACGTGTTTTATGCCGCTGTGTTATTGACCATCGGAATTTGGTGTGACCGTGTGTAGGCAAGACAGTTTGATCGAAATTCCGTCGGAATTCCGACGGGAAAACCATCAGAGCTTTTTCGGACGAGAATTCCGGCCGTGTGTACGCGGCATTTGGCTGAAGCCATTTATTATCAATCAACTGTGTTTACTCTTTTTAAATCATAATCACAACACAAACTACCCAAATGACCCTGATTAAAAGTTAACATACCCTGGTGATTTTGGCCTGATAACATGCACACAAGTTGACACAAATGGGTTTGAGTGGCTATTAAAGGTAACCATCCTCACCTGTGATCTGTTTGATTGTAATTAGCAGGGGCGGACTGACAACTCATGGGGCCCCCGGTCAATAGGAGATTATGGGGCCCCCAGGCAATCAGAGATTATGGGGCTACACAGTATACACACACACAGTATACACACGCACAGTATACAATCACACAGTATACACATACATGTACACACAGTATACACAGGCATGTTTCTATTGGCTGAGCTATAATCTCTGGATTTTTAGACCAAAAGGATGTTGGTAAGGGACATTTCAGAAACAGATGTAAAAAAAAACACAGATTTTTACATACTGTCCCTGGTTTTACTGAGGCTGGCAACCCTGATGGGGCCCCCTAGTGGCCCGGGGCCCTCGGGAAGTGCCCGAGTGGCCGAATGGTCAGTCCGCCCCTGGTAATTAGTGTGTGTGTATAAAAGGTCAATGAGTTTCTGGACTCCTGACAGACCCTTGCATCTTTCATCCAGTGCTGCACTGACGTTTCTGGATTCTGAGTCATGGGGAAAGCAAAAGAATTGTCAAAGGATCAGCGGGAAAAGGTAGTTGAACTGTATAAAACAGGAAAGGGATATAAAAAAATATCCAAGGAATTGAGAATGCCAAACTCTAATCAAGAAGTGGAAAATGAGAGGTTCTGTTGAAACCAAACCACGGTCAGGTAGACCAACTAAAATTTCAGCCACAGCTGCCAGGAAAATTGTTTGGGATGCAAATAAAAACCCACAAATAACTTCAGGTGAAATACAGGACTCTCTGAAAACATGTGGTGTGGCTGTTTCTAGATGCACAATAAGGAGGCACTTGAAGAAAGATGGGCTGCATGGTCGAGTCGCCAGAAGAAAGCCATTACTACGCAAATGCCACAAAGTATCCGCTTACAATACGCCAAACAGCACAGAGATAAGCCTCAAACCTTCTGGCACAAAGTAATTGGGAGTGATCAGACCAAAAGTGAGTTTTTTGGCCACAACCATAAACGCTACATTTGGAGAGGAGTCAGCAAGGCCTATGATGAAAGGTACACCATTCCTACTGTGAAACACGGAGGTGGATCGCTGATGTTTTGGGGATGTGCGAGCTACAAAGGCACCGGAAATTTGGTCAAAATTAAATGCAGTATGCTATCAAAAAATACTGGAGGAACATTTGCATTCATCAGCCAGGAAGCTGCGCATGGGACGGACTTGGACATTCCAACATGACAATGATCCAAAACACAAGGCCAGGTCAACCTGTCATTGGCTACAGCAGAATAAAGTGAAGGTTCTGGAGTGGCCATCTCAGTCTAATGACCTGAATATCATTGAGCCACTCTAGGGAGATCTAAAACGTGCAGTTCATGCAAGATAGCCCAAGAATTTACAGGAACTTTAACATGGTTCCAGTAATCCATGTCCTTAGTCTGCTTGTCTTCAGCAAACTGTTTGCAGGCTTTCTTGTGCATCATCTTTAGAAGAGGCTTCCTTCTGGGATGACAGCCATGCAGACCAATTTGATGCAGAGTGCAGCGTATGGACTGAGCACTGACACGCTGACCCCCCACTCCTTCAACCTCTGCAGCAATGCTGGCAGCACTCATACATCTATTTCCCAAAGACAACTTCTGGATATGATGCTGAGCACGTGCACTCAACTTCTTTAGTCGACCATGGTGAGGCCTGTTCTGAGTGGAACCTTTCCTGTTAAACCACTTTATGGTCTTGGCCTTCCATGCTGCAGCTCAGTTTCAGTGCCTTGGCCATCTTCTTATAGCCTAGGCCATATTTATGTAGAGCAACAATTCTTTTTTTCAGATCCTCCGAGAGTTCTTTGCCATGAGGTGCCATGTTTAACTTCCAGTGACCAGTATGAGAGAGTAAAGGCCCGTACACACGATCGGACTTTTTGACAACCAACATGCAAATTAGCTGTTTTGGACCAACATCTGACCGTGTGTACGCTCCATCGGACCAATTTTTTCCAGGTTTCATCTGACTTTTGTTGGCTGTGCGAACGGACCAACTTTCTGCCAACAAAAGTCCGATGGACCAAAGTCCGACCGTGTGTACACAAAACCAACGGACTTTTGTACAAAGTACAAACACGCATGCTCAGAACCAATGCAAAAGATCAGACAACAATATAGAAGTTGACCAAAGGTGGCGCTGGAGTATTCAAACGTCCTCTTTTGAAGTGTCGTCAGTACGTTGAAACGTCACTACGTTCATGTTTGTTGCCTACAAAGTCCGATCGTGTGTATGCAATACCAACTCAGGGCCAACGCCCTTTGGACAAAAATCCACGGGAAAGTTGGTCCTCGGTCCGATCGTGTGTATGAGGCTTTAGAGTGACAACACCAAATTTAACACACCTGCTCCCCGTTCACACCTGAGATCTTGTAACACTAATGAGTCACATGACACCGGGGAGGGGAAATGGCTAATTGAGTGTAATCACTTTTGTTGCCAGCGGTTTAGACATTAATGACTCTCCAGACCAAAACCCTATTGAGCCTCTGTGGGGCATCCTCAAACGGAAGGTGGAGGAGCACAAGGTCTCCAACATCCACCAGCTCCGTGATGTCGTCATGGAGGAGGGGAAGAGGACTCCAGTGGCAACCTGTGAAGCTCTGGTGAACTCCATGCCCAAGAGGGTTAAGGCAGTGCTGGAAAATAATGGTGGCCACACAAAATATTGACAATTTGGGCCCAATTTGGACATTTTAACTTAGGGGTGTACTCACTTTTGTTGCCATTGGTTTAGATAATAATAGCTGTGTGTTGAGTTATTTTGAAGGGACAGCAAATTTACACTGTTATACAAGCTGTACACTCACTACTTTACAGTGTAGCAAAGTATAATTTCTTCACCGTTGTCACATGAAAAGATAGAATAAAATATTTACAAAAATGTTAGGTGTGTACTCACTTTTGTGAGATACTGTATATAAATGTCAAACTCTGCTCCTATTTTTGAAATAAAATGTGTGTGCAGTGGCCCATCTCTAGACTATATAAATACTGTATATGTATATATAGTGCATATTATGCATATGTATATATAATTAATATTATATATATTTTCTTATATATATATATATATATATATATATATATATATATATATATATATATATATATATATATATATATATATATACAGTATCTCACAAAAGTGAGTACACCTCACATTTTCACATTTTTGTATATATATATATATATTTTTTTATTTATTTATTTATAAATATATTATATTTATTTTATTAATATATATATATATATGTATATATACAAAAATGTGAGGTGTGTACTCACTTTTGTGAGATACTGTATATATATATATATATTAATAAAATAAATATAATATATTTATAAAAAAAAAATATATATATATATATATATATATATATATATATACAAAAATGTGAGGGTTGTACTCACTTTTACTCACTTGTACTCACTTTTGTGAGATACTGTATATATATATATATATATATATATATATATATATATATATATATATATATATTAAGAAAATATATATAATATTAATTAATTTTTTTATATATATATATATACAAAAATGTGAGGGGTGTACTCACTTTTACTCACTTGTACTCACTTTTGTGAGATACTGTATATATATATATATATATATATATATATATATATATATATATATATATATATATATTATAGAAAATATATATAATATCAATTTTATATATATATATATATATATATATATATATATATATATATATATATATATATATATATATATATATATATATATATATATATATTTATTTATATATATATATATATATATATATATATATATATATATATATACATATACAGTATTTGTATAGTCTAGAGATGGGCCACTGCACACACATTTTATTTCAAAAATAGGAGCAGAGTTTGACATATGTCAGGTATTTAAAATTGAATATAGTGACTATGCATTTTTTTCTTTTCAAAATCTTTGCATGGTATGCACATGGAAAATTCATCTCACAAATATTTTACAAACAAAAAAAAAAACCTTGAATGAAAGTAAGTTCTACCCAGGAACCTTCCTCCTCTCTCCTTTCATTATGTAGGACTCCGGGTTGGAAATTAAATACTGCCCAGTATTCCAAGTGCTGATTGCAATCTAAGAAGAGAAAGTGGTTTTAGCTTTGCGAATTAAGCCTTGTCATATTGCTGAAGCTTCCACGGGGATCATTATAAAGTTGCCATTGGAGAAAACATTAGAATCAAACAAGGAGATATTCACATCCTGAGCAGGCAGCTCATTGACACAAAGAGATGGGCCATGTATTATTCATGAATCCCATTCTGGGAGTTCTTCCAGCACATACCACTGACGAGGGATTGAGTTTATCAACTGTTCTAAAATCAGCATGTTTCATCTAATGCAATAAGAATGCCTTACTCAAATACGTGTTTACTGAGCAGTACATTAAACCTAATGAATAGGCATTACAAGACCCCATACATGTTTAGTATTCAAACTGCCAATAAGTGGAAAATGTAAAACAAACAGTGGTATTAGGTAACAATGGGTTAGGGAATTAAAGAACATCAAATCGGACGGTAAAAAATAATGTTTTTGCGTTACCTGCCTTTCCAAAGTTTGGTGAGCTATAATTATGACAGCTTACCTTCCAGCAGTTATCCTAAAACTACCATTATCGTTACTTGATTCTTGATTCAGGCATTTTATAGTTTCCTAACTGCCGGTTTCCTTGCGTTTTTTAACGGCTTTCAGTTGTTTTTAAAGTGAAACTTTTTTTTTTTTGTTTGCAACATCCTTAAAAGGCAGAACAAAAGCCCCTATTAATTTGATTCCAACGCTACGTAATTACAAATAAAATCACAAGCAGTCTACAGATTTTTGGATGACCACCAAATTCAAGTATTGACCTCATGGCTATGGTGGAAGCTTGTAAGAGGGGCCTTGTGGTTGGCTGATTTTGGTGACTCCACTCCAGTCCTGCTAGAACACAACCCCACCTGCTGAGGCCCACCCTTCCTCCATCTTTTGTCCTCCTCCTTGGCTTAGGCATCCTCAAGACATCCCCAACCATAGACCTTTATCTCCGAGTAGCCAAAAAAAGAATGTCCACACAATAAATAACTTTACTGCACTCTACTGGTGCTGTTCAGGGAATAGCAAGACAGTCACAAGGACTTACAATCCGGAGTAACTTGACATTACACAGTCAATCACATAAATTGGATGATCCACAGTAGTCTCAAATGAAAGCACATGCAGGACTTCACAGCCATCTCCCTACAGTCTCTCCTCTGTCCAAGGTCATAAGCATTCCCGGGACTATTCTCTTTGTAGTCACCTCCTTGCTAGGGACCTCTCTCCTGGTGTCAGGGAACCTCCGCACCAAGCAGGTGAATCCCGGATTCCAATATGCGCATTTGCGCACCTTTTCCTAACATATGTGCGCATCGGCTCATCATATGTATAGATATGCGCATCAGCACATTTTTGTAGAACGGACATGTGCACTGTGCATGTTCTTGTGCGCATGCGTCCACGCCGGCAAATGACGGCGCCCTATTTAAAAGAGCAGCCACCTGGTATCAGTGCTGGATTGTCTCAGCTTGTTCCTGCATACCTTGCTGTTACCTTGTCTGACTTCACCTGATCTTGAACACCCGGCTCTTCCTGACTACTCTCTTGGATCACCCCTGCAACCTTGTCTGCCTTGTTTACCTGCACCGACCCCGGCTTAAACCTCTGACTTCGGCTTTGTCTCCTGATTCTGTAATTCGCTGCCTGACCTGTTGCCAACCTCTGCCTGTCCCCGACCACGAGCCTGCCTGCCGTCTGTGCACTTCTCTGCCAGCCCGTTGACAACTCCTGCTCTTGTTCCTGACCTGCTATCTACCTGCCTACAGGCACCTGCACCCTTCCGCTGCCCTAGCAGTTCCTGTCTCCTCCTCCAGGGGTGCTAGGACCGGGAACGTGCAAGAGGCCGCCCTTGTCATTTCGGACTCCGCTGCAAGTGCCACTGTACGTGACACCTGGGAACCCTCTAGGGGGAGCAGCCTCACACAAGAATCTCCAGCCTGGCCTAAAAGGCCTTTTACAATCCACCCTAGCCCCTACTTCCTTCAGGAATAGAATGGCTATAGCTGGCTCCTCCTGCATACAGGCCCACTCCATCCAGCCTCCTGCCCTGTCCAGGGTCCATGTGTGTAGATTAAATGCTCACAGATGTGGGGTGTTTGACTCCCATGCCCCAAGACTACCCTTGTCCCCTACCTACCTAGCTTATACATGGGCAGGGCTGGTGCAAGGATTTTTGACACCCTAAGCGAAACCTATTTTTGCCGCCCCCATAGGCTCCACTCCTGACTTCACCCCCTTTGCCCTGCCCATGTGACAGGAGGTGGCGTTATACAGGAAGCATTGGCTCTGCTTCCTCTAGCGCTGGCTCCAGTGCAGCGCCTCTAATTACACTACCGTTCGGACGGAGCAGCTGCCTGAGACTGAGTTAGTTACATGCTGCAGCCTGCGGAGCATGCAGACGTGGAGGGAAACCAGCAGCCGGGCACCCCTAGGCAGCAGTGACTTACCCCTGACATCACTTATGGAAGGGCTCTACCTAAAAGGGTCTAGCACCTAGTGTACAACTTGCTGTACCAGACACTTTTCTAGTACAGGGATACCTTGTGACAAAGTGGCCACCTGAACCTTCCTGCGTGGTTAGCATCTGCCTGCTAATGATTTTCAGGGCGAACAAAGGTATTTCTAGTGCTCAGGTTTAGGGATGAGTGAAATCAAGGGCTTTCTTTTCTCTGAAAATTTACCAAAAATTTTAAGATTTTGGAGAAAAATTTGCCATTTTGGTGAAAGTGGTGCAGTGGATCAATAAGAATGGAAAAATTAACACCAAAGTCCAAAAAATAGATCACAGTGGTTTAAAAATAAAAAAGCAGCTCAGACTTCTCTACTCATCTTCCCCATGGCAGTGTGCTCCCCAGATTTACTGATCTGGCAATGCCGTGCTGCTTCTCTTCCAAGTAGATTGACACCCAGCATCATTTAACCCACTCATTGTGAGCCCAGGTTGTCAACGCTCCACCCATCACCCTGGCCTCACAGGACAATGATCTGACACCTGTGGGCCCACAATGAGTGATACCTGTGTACAATTATGGGGCTGTGTTGTTCCCCCTAAAATTCCAACCAGACCCTTATCCAGGTATCCGCTTGGGCGACCAGGAAAGCAAGGACAGTGAGTGTGTGTTTCCTGTACCATACAAGGCCACATTACTTTCAATATTAGGGGCCCGCGGTACCTCTCAAGGGGAGTGGCAAAGTCCCCACTCTTGCAAGGCATCTTGTCTCAATGTTGAGGGCCAGGGTCAACATTGGTACCATGTGTCCTGCATTTTTTGCATTTCACCACTCTTTGTAACATTTAGGATCTGCCCACTGCTAGAGGAAGAAAGGTATAAAAGAGGACCTGATCAAAGACACCTGGGGAAAAGTAGAGTAGAGTTGTAAGAATGCAATGTCTTCAGGGCTCCTGAGGACGTTGCATTCAGATGACGAAACACATAAGTTGGGGCTTCCAGCAATGTCGCTTCTGCTTCCTGGAATGCATGCTGGAGAGCATGGCGTTGGTTTCAGTTTCATTTTTGGTTTGAACTTTATTTCCATGTGAGTGTATTACAAATTTTATTATTATTATTACTTTATTATTATTATTATTATTATTATTATTATTAATATTATTATTATTCATTTTTATTATTTACACTAAAAGAGGCTTCCCTATTTCTCTCATGATGGTCATGCTACATTATACCTGCTGTTACTGAGCACCTAGCTCAGAGGAGCCTTTAGATCACACAGATGAGGACCCAATGCATCTGGACCTTAAGGAACTGAGGAGTATTGACCACTCAATGGGGACCCAATGCATGATATGCCGGCTGGGAAAATACAGTTTAACTTCTTTTTAGAAATAAGTCAACAAAATCTGGTGAGTGTTTTGATCACAGCACATGTACTTTGGATTGGTTTACTCACAGTGCACTTTTATCACAGGGACTGATTTACTGCAGTTGCATAGTAATTATTGTGCACATTATTGTAAATTGATATATAGCTATTATTAGGGCTGTCTTTCCTAGGTAAAGGACTTGTTCATATGAAATGGCTCCGGAGAGTTACTGAAGCTTCTTTCAACTATTCTAGACTTGTTCTTATTCGTCAAACAGGCCCAGATTATCCTCATTATTTTACACTATTTTCATTGAAGAAAATAGACGGCAAAAAGGAAAGCAACTAAAAGGAACGGCAGTTGTATTGCATAAATAACATTCAAATACACATTAAAGGGAAGAAAATAAGAATGATATGAACTAAACGACACAAAAATAGACGCCATAGAGGAAAGTGTAAATGATAAAAATAGAAGCTCAATGAATAAAATTAAGAGTTTCTACCAATGATAGATTTGTTGACAAATGAACTTTGCTTAACCCCTTGCCAGCCATTCTATAGTCAAATGGCAGCTTTTGCTGTCTATTTTCTTCGGAACGGCCAGCAAGTTTATATGACGTCCTCCCGTGAGCACGCCTGCCGCTGCGGCGTGCGGGCAGCGCACTCTGTGATCGCAGTGTCCTCCAGATACTGCTGATCACAGATTGAGGTAAAGAGCCAATCAGAGGCTCTTTACCACATGATCAACTGTGTCCAATAACAGATGATCATGATGTAAACAGAAGCCGGTTATCGGCATTCCTTTCCTTACACTGACAGCGTGAGGAAGGGAGAAGAGAGCCGATAACCGGCTTCTGAAAAATGGACATGTACATTGATCATCAGGGCACTGATTATCAGTAATCTGATTATCAGTGCAGTCCCAACAGTGCTGCCAATCATTACCCACCAGTGCTGCTAAACTGTGCCCACCAGTTCTGCCAATCAGGGTGCATTATTACTGCCTCATCTGTGTCCCATATCAGTGCCACCTACCAGTGCCATCTATCAGCCACCTTTCAGTGCCCATCAGTGCCACCCATTAGTGCATATCAAACGCAGAAGTATCTTTTAACATCTCTCCTCGCCTCTCACTGACAGAGTGTAAAGAGAGGAGAGCCCATCAGCAGCATCTCCTTGCAGGGGGGACCTGTACAGGTAAGAAGGGCACTGAGCATCATTGCCCTGATTATCAGTGAAGCCCCAGCAGTGCCCATCAGTGACACCCATCAGTGACACTAATCAGTACCCATCAGTGATGCCAGTCAGTGCTGCCTTTCAGTGCCCATCAGTGCCTGCTAATCAGTGCACCCTGTGAGTGCCCATCAGTGCTGCCCATCAGGGCCGCCTATCTGTGCTGCCTATCATTGCCCATAAGTGCAGCCTATCAGTGCTCATCAGTGCCATCCATCAGTGACACTGATAAGTTCCCATCAGTGATGGAAGTCAGTGCTGCCTTTTAGAGCCCATCAGTGCCTGCCCATCAGTGCTGCCCATCAGGGCCGCCTATCTGTGCTGCCTATCATTGCTTATAAGAGCCGCATATCAGTGCCCATCAGTGCCATCCATCAGTGCCACATACCAGGGCCCATCAGTGCCTCCCCATCAGTGTTCCCTATCAGTACTGCTTACCAGGGCCCATCAGTGCCGCCTTTCAGTGCCCATCAATGCCCATGAGTGCTGCCTCATCAGTGTCTATCAGTCTCCATCAGTGCCAGCTATCAGTGCCCACCAGTGCCACCTATCAGTGCCCATCAATGCCCATCAGTGCAGCCTCATCAGCGTACATCAGTGAAGGAGAAAAATTACCTGTTTTGCAAAATTGTATAACAAACTATGAAAAAAATCTTATTTTTTTCAAAAATGTCGGCCTTTTTTTAATTATTTAGCAAAAAATTAAAATCACAATGGTGATTAAATACCACCAAAATAAATCTCTATTTGTGTGAAAACAATGATAACATTTCATATGGGTACAGTGTTGCGTGGTCACGCAATTGTCATTCAAAGTGCAACAGCGCTGAAAGCTGAAAATTGGCCTGGGCAGGAAGGGGGGTACAAGTGCCCGGGAGGCAAGTGGTTAAATCACTCTGCTTATCCTCACTTAGAATACTGGCATGTATCTAAAACCCGCGGTCAGCCATCTCCAAAATAATCCTCATGCAATCAAAGTTCAGAATTGTACAATTGATTAAATGTCAGGCCAATGTAATCCAGCTCCCCCGGCAGGCTCGATCATCCAGCAGCTCCTCGGCAAGTCCTTTGGAGTCGGTACCTGCGGCCAAGATCCAAGCTGAAGAGTGTTCTGAAGGAGGGGTTTACAGAAAATGGGTCATTCAGTGTTGACACGTGCCGTAGGTGTTCTCTGACCTTCTTGTAATGAGAGGACTTTTCGAGCTGCGGGTGGCCTTCTAACGAGCCGGTGGTGGTTGCTCTCCATATGCGAGTTTGCACAGCTTGGTCCTACTTCTCATCCTATCATTTGAAGAAGCACTGTATGGGTTTCGTTGCAGAACTTTCTTGATGTGTGCACCAATTATTCTGGCAGCTTCCACTTCTGGTGCTGTGATTTATCCGAAGTAGGGCGGAAATACTTTATGGAGTCTCTATATCATACTTGTATTTGGAGGATATTGTATTATAGATTGCACTAAAGGCACGTTGGAACTGGTTACATTGATTGAAACCACCCTACAGTCATCTTGGGGATATACCCAAATATTTTCCATACTAATGGCTATAGGCCAGATTTCTGCATAGGACTGTAGAAAAAGAGGGCAGGAAGAAAAACCAACCTGACGGATTATCTCGGTACTAGACATGTGCATTCGTTTTCGTCCGAATGCATTTTCGTCCGAATTTCAGGTATTTTCGTTATCGTTTTAACAAACGATAACGAAAGTGCAGAATCCTAAAAACGAAAGATCCGACATAAACAAATGCTTTATTTTCGTTGTGACAACAGTTCGATATAGATAGGAGATTCAACGCTGACAATAACAATCTGTGTCCCTTGAACCTGTGGTCGAATGTGCCTAAACTTAACTCTATTAGTCAAAGATTATTCTACATAGAGAGAAAAGATTCGACGTAGAGAGGAAAGATTTCTGCTGGAATTGGGTGGAATTGCAGCTAAACTATACGGAGTCATACAGTTTAGCTGCTCCGACGAATCTTCTTTGAACATTCGACAGACACCATAAGCCTTCAATGACAGATTCGACCTTAATTCATTTGGATTTTCGGACGTGTGCAATTCTTAACGAAAAACGAAATAAATAAAAACGAATTTCGGGAGTAACTAAATAAATACATTTTTCGGACGAAAACGAAAGTCCGAAACAAAATATTTCAGTGTGCACATGTCTACTCGGTACCAGAACAGAATATACCTACATACTATATAATTTATTTATAATATTTTTATTAACGCAAAATATAAGATACAAAAACTTAAAAGAAGATATTTGATATCAAGTTTAGATTTGCATACACATACAACAAATCTTAAGGTATGTCACATATACTGGTTGATACTGGTTGACGCGTTTCGCCCACGGCTTCTTCAGAACCAGGTAGCAGCAGTCATGACATCTAAAATACATCATAGAAAGCATGGGAGATATAGAAAGGCAAATGATCAATATTATGATTGTTTTTTTTGTTTTTGATTATTCAAAGAATTTGTTGATATGGATTGAAGCATTAATAAAGCTTTCAATTTTAGTTTTAAATTTTTTCAGAAAATATATGTATATTTTCCTGTTCCTTTGCATGTTTGTCACACTTAAGTGTTTCGGAACATCAAACCAATTTAAACAATAGTCAAGGACAACTCAAGTAAACACAAAATGCAATTTGTAAATGAAGGTGTTTATTATTAAAGGTGAAAAAAAATCCAAACCATCATGGCCCTGTGTGAAAAAGTGATTGCCCCCTAAACCTAATAACTGGTTGGGCCACCCTTAGCAGCAACAACTGCAACCAAGCGTTTGCGATAACGTGCAATGAGGCTTTTACAGCGTCCTGGAGGAATTTTGGCCCACTCATCTTTGCAGAATTGTCCTAATTCAGTTACATTAGAGGGTTTTCGAGCATGAACGGCCTTTTTAAGGTCATACCACAACATCTCAATAGGATTCAGGTCAGGACTTTGGCTAGGCCACTCCAAAGTCTTCATTTTGTTTTTCTTCAGCCATTCGGTGGTGGACTTGCTGGTGTGTTTAGGATCATTGTCCTGCTGCAGAACCCAAGTTCGTTTCAGCTTGAGTACACGAACAGATGGTCGGACATTCTCCTTCAGGATCTCTTGGTAGACAGCAGAATTCATAGTTCCTTTTATCACGGCAAGTCTTCCAGGTCCTGAAGCAGCAAAACAGCCCCAGACCACCACACTACCACCACCATATTTTACTGTTGGTATAATGTTCTTTTTCTGAAATGCAGTGTTCCTTCTACGCCAGATATACTTGGACACACACCTTCCAAAGAGTTCCACTTTTGTCTCATCGGTCCACAGAATGTTGTCCCAAAAGTCTTGGGGATCATCAAGATGTGTTGTGGAGAAATTGAGACGAGCTTTGATGTTCTTTTTGCTCAGCAGTGGTTTTCTCCTTGGAACTCTGCCATGCAGGCCATTTTTGCCCAGTCTTTTCCTGATGGTGGAGGCATGAACGCTGACCTTAACTGAGGCAAGTGAGGCCTGCAGTTCCTTGGACGTTGTTGTGGGGTCTTTTGTGACCTCTTGGATGAGTCGTCGCTGCGCTCTTGGGGTAATTTTGGGCGGCCGGCCACTCCTGGGAAGGTTCACCACTGTTCCATGTCTTCGCCATTTGTGGATAATGGCTCTCACTGTGGTTCGCTGGATTCCCAAAGCTTTGGAAATGGCTTTATAACCCTTTCCAGACTGATAGATCTCAATTACTTTCTTTCTCAATTGTTCCTGAATTTCTTTGGGTCTCGGCATGATGTGTAGCTTTAAGGATCTTCTGGTGGACCTTACTGTGTCAAGCAGCTCCTATTTAAGTGATGCCTTGATTGTGAACAGGTGTGGCAATAATCAGGCCTGGGTGTGGCTAGAGAAATTGAACTCAGGTGTGGACAACCACAGTTATAGTATGTTTTAACAAGGGGGGCAATCACTTTTTCACACAGGGCCATGATGGTTTGGATTTTTTTTCACCTTTAATAATAAACACCTTCATTTACAAATTGCATTTTGTGTTTACTTGTGTTGTCCTTGACTATTGTTTAAATTGGTTTGATGTTCCGAAACACTTAAGTGTGACAAACATGCAAAGGAACAGGAAATGAGGAAGGGGGCAAACACTTTTTCACACCACTGTGTATATATATATATATATATATATATATATATATTTATACACACACATACTGTATATCCTTTATTATCACTTTAATAGAGAGAAGTTCCTTGTCAGGGTAAAGCAAAGAGCAGGCAAATAATAATAATAAAAAAAAAATAATTTAAAAATAAACAAAATTAAATAAAAAAACAAAAAAACAAAACAAAAAAAAGCTCCTTTTGTGAGAACAAAAATATATAAATTTCATATGGGTACAGTGTTGTATGACCGCGCAATTGACATTCAAAGTGCAACAGCCCTGAAAGCTGAAAATTGGCCTGGGCAGGAAGGGGGGTTAAAGTTCCAGGTATTAAACTGGTTAAACAAACAAACAAAAAAAATCATATATATATATATATATATATATATATATATATATATATATATATATATATATATATATATATATATATATTATATACATGCTGTATATCCTTTAGTATCACTTTATTAGAGAGAAGTTCCTTGTCAGGGTTTATAAACCCTTTAACTAAACATATTTGCAAAAAAAAAGAAAACAAAGAAAGCATTCTGATTATCTTCTTATGCTTTATTTATACTAACACTAAGCAAAGCAAAGAGCAGGCAAATAATAAAAAAATAAATAAAAAATAAACAAAATGAAATAAAAAAAACAAAAAAACAAAACAAAAGAAAAAAGCTATTTTTGTGAGAACAAAAATATACAAATTTCATATGGGTACAGTGTTGTATGGCCACGCAATTGACAGGAAGGGGGGTTAAAGTTCCCAGTATTAAAGTGGTTAAACAAACAAAGAAAAAAAACACACCTATATATATATATATATATATATATATATATATATATATATATATATATATATATATATATATATACACATATATATATATATATATATATATATATATATATTTATATCTATACTGTATATCCTTTAGTGTCACTTTAATAGAGAGAAGTTCCTTGTCAGGGTTTAGAAACCCTTTAACTAAACATATTTGCAAAAAAAAAGGAAAAAGAACACACAGAAAGAATTCTGATTATCTTCTTATGCTTTATTTATACTAACACAAAGCGAAGTAAAGAGCAGGCAAATAATAAAAAAAAAAAACATAAACAAAATGAAATAGAAAAAAAAAAAAAAAAAAACACCCCCTCCAACAGTCAGTGAACGGCTTTCTGTACTTTGTTAAATCCCGCAGTAGATCAGTATTACAAACCGCTATGTACTGTCAGTGCAGCAAAGAAACAGAGAAGATCAAACGAATAATATCAAGCACATTACACAGCTTATGAATAAGCCAGTTGGAAGGATAAGTATTGGATTTTTACACACTAATATGGATAAAAACAGAAGGTTGTTAGACTGTCTATGTTCACGTAAGGAGCTTAGCTAAGAAAGTGCAACTATAATATGGCCGGATAAGAACCTGTTGCTTGAAGATGGAAATGACGAAGGGATTAATGTTAATTTTAGGATGGCAGACAGCGGGAGAGTGCCGAGAATTCCAAAGCAATTATTTATGAGACGCCGGCAGAACAAATGCTGCAAGATTGAAAAATACAGGTGAAGCTTTTATCGGATACCTGCTGAATCGCAAAGAGGGAACTAGATTATATCTGGTAAGCCAGCTACAAAACGATGAATGTGATATGATGGCTTTTGTATGGAAAAAAATAAAAATAAAGTACGTATAGACCTCCAAAAAAAAAAAATAATCAGTTTTGTTAGTGCTTCTGTATGATGTCGTTGAGCATTCTTTAACGTAGGTATGATAATTTACAGAAGGCCCATATATAAATATATATATCTAAAGGGTTCAACGTGTTTGTTTATGGTGTATTCAGACTTTGCTTCTCTGACATGGTGCTACCCAACTGCGTTTACCCTATTAAAGGCTCAGGAAATAGAAATCAATTAAATGTCGCAGAAGTGCCACTGAAAAAAAACCTTATCTGCACTCGAGCAACATACAGATTGAAAAAATGGTCCATGTCTTGTGCAGTTGATCACTAATGCCGCGTACACACGATCGGAAAATCCGATAGAAAGGTTTTCCGTCTGAAAAAATTGAGAACGGGTTCTCAATCCAAAGTCCGTCGGAAATTCCGACAGAAAAAGACTGTTGGGCATACACACGGTCGGAAAATCCGATGAAAAGCTCCCATCAGACTGTTTTCATCGGAAATTCCGACCGTGTGTACGCGGCATAAGAATAAGCATTGCATAGACGTACATAGGGCATAAATGGGAAAAATAATAATGTTACTGAAAATAATTATGCAATAATTATGTAGCGCCCACACTTTATTAGAGTGGGCGCTATCAATGTAAATTTAGTTTTTCCAGAACTGTAATAGAGTTCTGGGGGTTAATTGTACAGGTTTTTACTTTGGCATCAGTTTGGCTGGGCTGTGCTGGGGTTCTGCCTGGTTATAGGTGCTGTGACAGGCTGAGAACCAGGCCTGGTTGGACGTGTTAGATGCCCATCTTTCTCTGAGCCAATCAGTGGGCGCGTCTGGCCCCGCTGTGTGGTCTGGGAAGGGGTATTTAAGATGCTGAAGTCACGTATTTAGGGTTCGGCTTGCTCTTTGATTCCTGGTTCTGGTCCGGGTCAGCCCCGTGAGGGGTCCCGGACCCAGGAGTGTCTGCCGTCCCTGTGAACATGGTCACCCTGACCAGCCCCAGAGGCCCTCATGGTCTGGGGCGGGGATCCGTCTGTTCCCGAGCCTCGGAACTGGCTAGTTCGAGGCCCAGTAACTGAAGGAGGATTCGGAGGTGACTCGGTGTGCTCTCGGCATTGGAGGGACACGGCAACTCGTACAAGTGACCAGAGGAGGACTCTTCGGAGGAGGGCCAACAAGCTGGCTGCTCAGTAAGAGCCTGGGAGCTGAGTTGTATTTACACCAAAGAATCCACACTTCACACAGTACTGCCAAGAAGGCTGAGAGATCCAGGTACTGCCGGCCACGCGCATCTTTAGATTATATATGCAGTGTCTGTGGTATATGTTTATGGAATATACATTATTTCTCACATTTCGTCCATGAGATTTAAAAAAAAAAGATACTGTGACAGACCTGGCCGGGGCAGGGGCTGTTGGAGAGGACTGAATGCAAGCCTATTGCCTTGCGATTATGGGCCCTGGCATTTGGTGGAACGATGCTCTTTGGGCTGCATGCCTGGGGACCCCTGGGCTGGCGTTGCTTGGATTCGGGTGGAGCTGTGGATTGGAGCCCTCCAGCTCGCTGGTATAAAACAGGGCAAGTTCTTTCCGACCCAAGAGCAACGGGCCATTGCAGGGTTAATTAGCACACACAACAATAGGTGAAACACTCCTACAAGCCAGACTATACTCATTTACACAACAGACAGGCTGACTGGAGTTCATGACATTAGCATCTCTTGCTAATATGCCAAATACACATACAGAGTCTGTGTCGTGGGGGCCAGCATGGACCTGAATCCAAGCAACGCCAGCCCAGGGGTCCCCAGGCATGAGGGTCCCCCAAATGCCAGGGCCCATAATCGCAAGGCAATAGGCTCGCATTCAGTCCCCTCCAACAGCCCCTGTCCCGGCCAGGTCTGTCACAGATACTTCTTAGAATTTCTTGGGATATGACTACCAAATGTTAAGAAGATAAGATAGAGAAAAAACGTTTCAATGCATATTTTGTATTTTATTCTCAGCAAAGAATTTCGGTTCAACAATGCAATATAAATTAACAGTTCAGAACAGTAAAAAATTGCATGGTAACAACACGTATGATACCTTTGAACATAAATAGTCAAATATTAATAGCTAACTGTTATAAGACTACAAATATTAAAGGAACAGTTAGGCACTGTATTGACATAATTTAAATTAAGTTTTTATGGTCTGTCTTATCTTATGGGATTAAACCGTTCTCGAAGTTAAGCCCCAAAGTCTGTTGTCCAGCGTCGATCTCCCAAACATACCACTGCCATTTAACCACTTCAGCCCCGGACCAATTGGCAGCCAAAGGACCAGGCCCCTTTTTGCGATTCGGCACTGCGTCGCTTTAACTGACAATTGCGCGGTCGTGCGACGTGGCTCCCAAACAAAATTGGTGTCCTTTTTTTCCCACAAATAGAGCTTTCTTTTGGTGGTATTTGATCGCCCCTGCGGTTTTTATTTTTTGCGCTATAAACAAAAATAGAGCGACAATTTTGAAAAAAATGCAATATTTTTTTCTTTTTGCTATAATAAATATCCCCCAAAAATATATAAAAAAACGTTTTTTTTCCTCAGTTTAGGGCGATACGTATTCTTCTACATATTTTTGGTAAAAAAAAATCGCAATTAGCGATTATTGATTGGTTTGCGCAAAAGTTATAGCGTTTACAAAATAGGGGATAGTTTTATAGCATTTTTATTAAAAAAATTTTTTACTAGTAATGGCGGCGATGACCGGGAACAGCTGATCAATGACAGGCAGAGTAGGAAGCGCGGGGAGAGGTTTGTTTACACAGACCTCTCCCCGTTCTTCAGCTCTGTGACCCGATCGCTGCCAGTGGCGCGCTCGCGACCCACGGGCAGGCAATTAAAGGGCCACGTACAGATACGTGATTTTGCCTGCCCGTGCCATTCTGCCGCAGTATATCTGCGTGAGACGGTCGGGAAGCGGTTAAGAGATGAATTATGCAGTCATTTGTATTCTGTTACATTAAGTTAGTTATTCAGTTGCTACTGCATAAGACATGCTGACTACTAACCTCTGAAAATGGGACGGGTCGGTGGTTGACACACTTGGCAGGAAGCTTCTTCCCTCTCACTCTTTCCCGCTACTACTGAGCAACAAACGTAGCATACGTCAAGGTCAGGAGTCAGGAGGACCAGGATTAATCTGTCCTCCCTTTTAGGCCTGCTCCCTGATGCAAAACAGGACCCTGCACTGCAAGCAAGGCTCGGATCCCTCCGACAGTGGGCACCGCTGCGGTCAGGCTGAAAAGAGAGGTATGGAGGGATGGGGGCGGCAAAATTCTATTCCAATCCAGGGACAAAACCGGGGACCGACTTGGTCCCGGGACAGTGTCCTCAGTCCGGTGACTGTCCACGGAAACCGGGGACATCTGGTCACCCTATACTAGAGACATGCTGCAGGTATGGTTGGAGACTGGAAACTAGACATGTGCACAGTAAAATATGTCATCTTGGAATTTCGTTTTCGCCTGAAAAATAAATTAATTTAGTTACTCCCGAAATTCGTTTTTATTTATTTAGTTTAGTTAAACAATGCATTCGTCCGAAAATCCGAAATAATTAAGGTGGAATCTGTCATTGAAGGCTTATGGTGTCTGTCGGATGTTCTAAGAAGATTCGACGGAGCAGATAAACTGTGCGACGCCGCAATCGTACATTTCCGGTCGAACGTTCCGCCTACAAGCTATAGTAGAATTCCAATGTTGTATGACACTAGTAATAATTATATTTATTAATTATTATTACTAGTCAACCAATTAGAATTCTTCTATAGCCTATGGGCGGAGCTATTGACCATAAATGTCCGCTAGCGCCGACTGCTTCGTCGAATCTTCATGTCGAATCTCTTCTCTCTATGTAGAATAATCTTGGACGAATAGAGTTAGGTTAGGCACATTCGACCTTTTTTGCTATTGTCTCTATAATGTTGAATCTTTTCTCTCTATGTAGAATAATCTTGGACTAATAGAGCAAAGGTTAGGCACATTCGACCACAGGTTCGATGGACACAGATCACTATTGTCAGCGTCATGTCGAATCTCCTATCTATATCGAACTGTTGTCACAACGAAAACGAAAATAAAGCATTTGTTTATGTCGCATCTTTCGGTTTTTAGATTCTACACGTTTGTTAAAACGATAACGAAAATGCGCAAAAATTCGGACGAAAATGCATTCGGATGAAAACGAATGCACATGTCTACTGGAAACATGCTTCAGGTTTGATTGGAGATTCCAGGCACACTACATGTTTGGTTGGAGACTAGAGACATTCTAAAGCAGGGATATGCAATTAGCGGACCTCCAGCTGTTGCAGAACTACAAGTCCCACGAGGCATAGCAAGACTCTGACAGCCACAAGCAGAGGCAGAGGCATGATGGGACTTGTAGTTTTGCTACAGCTGGAGGTCCGCTTATTGCATATCCCTGTTCTAAAGGCTTGGTTGAAGACCAGATATATGCTGAAGGTTTGATTGGAGACTAGAGTAGACATGTGCAATTCGTTTAGTTTTTCTTTTTTTTTTTTTTTTTCGTTCGTTCGTTTTCGTACGAATGAACGAATCGTTCGAATCGTACGAATCCGGATAACGAATCGTTCGAATCGTATGAATCCGATTAACAAATCATTCGAATCGAACGAATCCAAAAAACAACGAAAATCCGAAAAAACGAATTAGAAACAACGAATGTACTAATGAAGAAAATCCAAAAAACGAAAACGAACGAAAAAATTCGTACATTCGTAACTTTTTTTTTTTGAATTGGTAATTTTCCGTGTCTCTAAACGTGGTGCTGCTAAACGTACTTCGAATGGCTTGAACAAAAAAATTTGTACATTCGTAACTTTTTTTTCCGATTCTTAACTTTTTTTTTCGATTCGTAACTTTTTTTTTTTTTTTTTTTTCGATTTGTAGTTTTCTGTGTCTCTATTGAACAAAAAAATTCGTACATTCGTAACTTTTTTTTCGATTCGTAACTTTTTTTTCGATTCGTAAATGATTAAAATGTAATAATAGCATACACATTACATAAAATTATGAATTATGCTCTGATTACGAATCTACGAATGTACGAATAAATACGAATGCGTCCGAAAATTAAACTAGCGAAAAAACGAATCAACGAAAAAAAAACTCTTACGAATGTACGAATCGTTACGAATACGAACACCAACGACTTACGAATGTACGAATCGTTACGAATCAACGGGAACGAAAAAAACAAAACGAAAAAAAAAAACATTTTTTTTTCAAAAACGAAACGAAAAAAAAAAAACTAATTTTTTGGTTGTGCACATGTCTAGACTAGAATCATGCTGCAGGTTTTGTTGGACACTGCAGACACTGCAGATATGATACAGGTTTGGTTGGAGACATGCTAGAAGTTTGGTTGGAGACTAGAGACATGCTGCAGGTTTTGTTGGACACTGCAGACATGATACAGGTTTGGTTGGAGACTGCAGATATGGTGCAGATTTGGTTGGAGACTGCAGATATGGTGCAGATTTGGTTGGAGACTGCAGATATGGTGGAGATTTGGTTGGAGACATGCTAGAAGTTTGGTTGGAGACTAGAGACATGCTGCAGGTTTGGTTGAACACTGCAGACATGATACAGGTTTGGTTGGAGACTGCAGATATGGTGCAGATTTGGTTGGAGACTGCAGATATGGTGCAGATTTGGTTGGAGACATGCTAGAAGTTTGGTTGGAGGCTGGAGACATGCTGAAGAACAGAGAGAGACTTGGGATGTTACATGAGGCTACTAGAGATCCCTTTAATTACCCCTTTACAAATCAGTCACCCGCCTGCTTCCTCTCCCAATACAGACTGCGAGGGTCCAGGGGATACAGACCAAGGATCCAAGTGCCATATGCGACCTTAGGGCTGCAGGTTGGGCACCAGGGCACTACACCTTTTTTGTTTTGCTAATGAAAACATAGCAAATATATTCACAAGTGATATCCTTGTTTCATTTGATAAATACAAACTCCCCTCTAGATCTAGATGTAAAGTAATTTAGAAACCTGACTGTTGATCGACCTCTGATACACCCAGATCTTTTTTCTCTGACAGCTAATCGCCTGTGCATCTATATCACCTTGTTCTATTTTCACAATCGCCCACTAATTAGCTGCGATGTTTACGTGTATAAATGTAGAACAGAAAATAATCTATGAAGACAATTAGGAAAATGACAGCTTGAAGTCCAGGGAGGCTTCGGCTGTTTAGGCTTCACTAATAAACTAATAGCGTGTTTAATGTCTAGAGACTTTATATATGGTGAGTAGCTTAGGACAACAGTATTTTTTTTCTTCTTCTCCCACTACTTAAAATATTGTCTGTAGGGAGGTAATAGATGTATCCTTTACTGTAAAAGAACAGAATGGAGGTCATTAAAGATTTCTAAAATGATCTTCAAATATGAACTTGTTGTCTAATTGCTTTAGAGCAAACAAAGTCTGTAAAGTGACATTAGCTTTTAGTGCTAAGAATGTAGCAATGTTAGTTTTCAATGCAGATATGAAAATGCCAGAATCTAAGTGTAGCGGCCATAACCCTCGATGGGGCGGCCTTGATTTTTGGGCTTACCGGTTACCCCACTGACAGATTCCGAGATTCCCCCACTGACAGCTGAAATAGAAAAAAAAAAGGCAGAAATTGTCGGTTGCCTCCGCATCCTTAACCACCTCAGTACAGGGCATTTTCACCCCCTTCCTGACCAAGCCATTTTTCAGCTTTCAGCGCTGACGCACTTTGAATGACAATTGCGCGGTCATACGACACTGTACCCAAATGAAATTGTTATCATTTTTTCCCCACAAATAGAGCTTTCTTTTGGTGGTATTTGATCACCTCTGCGTTTTTTATTTTTTGCGCAATAAACAAAAGAAGAGCGACAAATTTAAAAAAAAAAACAATATTTTTTACTTTTTGCTATATTAAATATCCCCAAAAAATATATAAAACATTTTTTTTTTCCTCAGTTTAGGCCGATACGTATTCTTCTACATATTTTTGGTAAAAAAAATTGCTTATTGATTAGTTTGCGCAAAAGTTAAAGCGTTTACAAAATAGGGGATAGTTTTATAGCATTTTTATTAATATTTTTTTTTTACTAGTAATGGCGGTGATCAGCGATTTTTATTGTGACTGCGACATTATGGCGGACACATCGGACATTTTTGACACATTTTTGGCACCATTGTCATTTATACAGCAATCAATGCTATTTAAATGCATTGATTCCTGTATAAATGACACTGGCAGTGAAGGGGTTAACCACTAGGGGGCGGGGAGGGGTTAATTATGTTCCCTGGGAGTGATTCTTACTGTGGGGGGAGGGGACTCACAAGGGGAGGAGACTGATCGGTGTTTCTCTGTACAGAGAACACACCATCGGCTCCTCTCCTTTGACAGGACCGTTGATCTGTGTGTTTACACACACAGATCCACGGTCCCGCTGTGTTACCGGGGAATCGCGGGTGCCCAGCGGACATCGCGGCCGCTGGGCACGCGCATCGGGTGCCCAGTGACACGGCGAGAGCGCGCGCGCGCTCCCGGCGGCGCGCGCACACTCCCTGGAGTGCACAGAAGGGGAGGACATCATATGACGCCCTCCCACGCTGAGAGCTGCGCCGCCTGGCCGTCATTTGACAGCCGGCGGTCACAAGGAGGTTAACAAGCGATGACCCAAGTCCCGGCAATTGGAGCTGTCATAAAAAAAAGCAGCAATTTTCATCAACACCATTGCTCAGCCGCTGAAACAGAAAGAAACATTGGGGGTTATTTACTAAAGGAAATCCACTTTGCACTGAAAGTGCACTTGGAAGTAAAGTCGCTGTAAATCCGAGGGGGACATGCAAGGATAATAAAAAAAACAGCATTTTAGCTTGCACATGATTGGATGATAAAATCAGCAGAGCTTCCACTCATTTCAGATCTACCCCTGATGCCCCGTACACACAATCGGAAATTAAGACGGAAAAAGTCAGATCGGATTATGTTGTCGGAAAATCCGATTGTGTGTGTGCTCTATCGGACTTTCTAATCGGAATTTCCAACGGAAAAAGTTTGAGAGCTGGATCTAAAATTTTTCGAAAACAAAATCCGATCTGACTTGTTCCAATCGTGTGTAGATAATTCCGGCGCACAAAGTGCCACGCATGCTCAGAAGAAATTTGGAGATGAAAGCTATTGGCTACTGGCCACTACGTAGTCCCATCGTACGTGTTGTACGTCACCTCATCGGATTTTCCAACAACTTTGTGTGACCGTGTGTATGCAAGACAAGTTTCTGCCAAAATCCATTGGAAAAAATCAGACGGATTTTGTGGTCGTAAAGTCTGACCGTGTGTACGGGGCATTAGATTTACAGCACTTGCAGTGCAAAGTGGATTTGCCTTTCGCAAATAACCCCCATTGTTTCTTTTTGTATCTTTCTGTTTATTTATCTACAGATCAACGGGATGAACTTCAATCTGTAGATGAAGTCAGTTTAAAGGAAGTCAAGTAAAAAAAAAATGTTTTTCGTTTTTGTTTTTTATTAAATGTTCCTCTATTTAACCCCTCATTAACTCCTAATTTACTGTAATCAGCCTTAATTAACTCCTTATTAACTCCTTAATCTTCTTCTCCATTTAATTATTATTTTCCTGTCCACTTTTTTTTTATAAACTATCTATAATTAATTTTTTTTTTTTTTGTTTGCTTTGCTCTTTAATATTTTTACACCTTTAACATATATTTTCACTTTTCACATTGAAAAAAGCGCAACATTTAAAAATCATTTGTAGATAACTTTTCAGTGCTTTGTGCCATTGCTGACAGCTGAAGTCTAAACAAAACAGTTGCGGTAGGTATTGGCAATTGGTATCGGCGAAAAAAAAAGGTATCAGTACTCATTGTAAAAAAAAAAATGGTATCGGTGCATCATTACACCAACACACATTATTAGGCATTGCAGTGATACAGACAGTAAGGTGCGGGTTACAGAAGTGCATTAAAGTGAATGGGCCCTAGTCCTTTGCAATAGAAAACAATGTAAATGTTCCTCTTGGGAAGCCCATGTCTCCTATCTTCCGTCTATTTCCAGAGCTGCAGCATCATAAACTCAACGGATCCAAAACAGAACTCCTCCGAAATAAAAACCCTGGCACGATGTCCACACCACTCACAATCCTCAGACAACCCATCACCCCCAGCACTAAAGCCAAAAGCCTCGGAGTCATCTTTGACTCAAACTTGACAATGGATGCACTCATAGGATCAGTAATCAGTGGATCCCACCACCTTCTTCGCCTGATGCGTAGACTCATCCCCTTCATCCTGGAAGGAGATACAGCAGTAGTAGTTGGAACAATCATCAATTCCCGACTCGACTACGCAAATTCCCTCTACCTAGGACCTCCAAAATACCAAATTTCACATCTACAAACCATCCAGAACACAGCAGCCAGACTGGTAACTGGAAAAAAAACATGGGAATCAATCACCCCGTCCCTGAGGACCAGTGTTGGTCATCTTACTTTAAAAAAGTAATTAGTTAAGTTACAAATTACTTCTTCCAAAAAGTAATTGCGTTAGTTACTACATTGGAAAAGTAATTAGTTACGCAGCAAAGTAACTGTGAATTTTTTTTATTAATTCTATACGTGTAACTAAGTATTACTGTAACCAAGGGGCGCATTTATTATTATTGTTATATATCGTGTAACCAAGGGGCTGCTCTATTATTACTCTAACCAAGGGGCAGATCTGTTATAGCGTGTAAGCAAGGGGCGGGTCTATTATTATTATATCGTGTAAGGGGCGGATGGCTACAGAAGAGGGCGAATGTTAAATTAATGGCCAGAGCTCGATATATAACAATAATAATAAATGCGCCCCTTGGTTACAGTAATACTAGACCCGCCCCTTAGTTACACAATAGACGCCCCTTGCAGAGTAGCATGCGCTTCGGGAGCGCGCAGCATCGCCTCGTACAATTACATGTTAACTGCGCCTGTGCGCTGTAGAGTTCACTCAGAGCTGTTTAGGCTCGGCAATTTTCGTAAGCTCTGTAGTCCTTCGTACTGCGCAAGCGATGCGCCTGCACAGTACAGGGGGTCCTTTTCCGGCGGGGGAACTTTTCCGGCAGGACACCGGAATTACACTACTGCCATCTAGTGGCGGTAGATGTAATTGCGGTAACGCCGCCCAAGTAATGGGAACTGCGTTACCATGAGGGGAAAAGTAATCAGTTAGATTACTCGTTACCCTCTAAAGTAACTGCGTTAAGTAACTCCGTTTATTTTAACTCAGTTACTTACATCACTGCTGAGGACCCTCCATTGGCTAGCCATGAAGGATCGAGTTACATTCAAGACCCTCTGCCTCACTCACAAATGTGCGACAAAATAAAGCACTACACCCCAGGGCGCCCTCTCCAGTCAACTAACCAGAACCTCCTCCACATCCACAAGACCCGTTACAAATTAAAAGGCGAACGAAGGTTCGCAGTACAAGGACCACGGCTATGGATGGAATGCTCTACCCGCGGACATCCGCTTGGAGAAAAACTATCTGGCCTTCAGGAAGAAGCTCAAGACCCATCTCTTCTGAAAACACAGATGGACACTGGCGGCAAAAGCGCCCTGAGGTGATTTAGTTCACATATGTAGTGCTATACAAGTTATTCATTCATTCATAAAGCCTCTTTAGAATTAAGCAGTTCCATAAGTGTTTAATAAAAGTGGAGCTCCATCCTAAAGTGGAACTTCCGCTCATCGGATTACTCCCTCCTTCCGGTGTCACAATTTGCACCTTTCGGGTTGGAGGGGGGACAGGATACCTGTCTTTGACAGGTATCCTTTCCCACTTCCAGGAGCCGGTCGAGGCCGGTCGAGCTCCCTCCTCCTCCTCGCCCAGCCGCCGGGCTAATAGAAGGGAGGAGCGGGGCATCGCGCATGCGCAGTAGGGTTCCCGGCGTGAAGCCGAAAGGCTACACTGCTGGGTTACCTTACCCGCAATGGTGGCGGCAGCACCCGACAGCTGATGGAGACATCAGCTGCGGTGCCGACATTGAGGGACTGCATTAAAGGTAAGTGTCCATTTATCAAAATCCAGCAGCTGCAGTATGTGTAGCTGCTGGCTTTTAATTATTTTTTTTCCCCCGGAACATCCCCTTTAATATGTTCTCCATTGTTCCCTGGTTTCTTCCGCTGACCCTTATGTCACTGCAGGTCTCAGCGTTGATGTAGCGGGCCAGAAAGGAGCCACAGCATACCTAGGGGACATGGACCTTGGTAATGTTGAATGCCAAATTGACTTTCCGTTGGTGCAGGTCTGGAAGGTAGGAGACACGAGCTGCCAGAGAGGTGAGTATACACTTTTTCTTTTTTTTGTAGAAGTATAAGGCTTTTAAATCTTTACAGATCCGACAGGGTCTCTTTAATAAAAGCACATCCAGCCGCTGTAATGTAATCGTGGCAGAGATATGCCCGTCCTCTGACAAAGAGCCATCAGTCTTTATCCTGTGCCAATGAACACCACTTCCAGGAAATCAATAAAACTTCTGTTGCAGGATGTTTATTGCCGCTGACATCAATAACTTGTACAGCTTTTTCTTTTATGCCTTCGGTCAGCCTGTAATGATATTTTGTAGTTATAAACAAATATAAATATGTATGCAAGTCCTACAAGTGTATCAACTGTCAGCAACGAGGAAATGTAAGAACAGGCATCCCCCTTCCCGGGTTTGGGAACCCCTACAAGAGTTACATTTATGAAAACCCTAAAACACTTATCAATAGCTTGTCATTTCCAGGTGACCTCCAGGTTTCCATCCTGGACCACCTGGAAATGACAAAAATGTAAGTTGAACTAGAGGAGTAACTAGAACCTTCAGGGTCCTAGTGCAAGAAACCATAAAGGGTCAGAAGGGAATTGCAAGCAAGTCTCAAGGAAATTGCAAAGAAGTCGCACGACTTTGGGGTCGTAGCAGTGTAAACTGGCCTTCCTGTCATCCAGGGGCCCCTCTACAGTGGCAGAACACTTATGCCCCATACACACGGTCGGAAAATCCGACCACAAAATCCATCGGATTTTGTCCGACGGATTTAGTCCGACACTGGTGTTGCATACACACGGTCGGACTTTGTTGTCGAAAAATCCGATCATTCTGAACGTGGTGACGTTTGTTGCCTACGACGGGACTACGTAGAGGCTAGTAGCCAATAGCTTTGGTCTTGTAATGTGATCTGAGCATGCGTGGCACTTTGTCTGTCGGAATTCGATACACACGATCGGAATTGGTGTGATCGGACTTTGTTGTCGGAAAATTTTTCCAGCAGGAGATAGAACTTTGTCCGTCGGACAATCCGATGGAAACTGTCCGATGGTGCCTACACACGGTCGGAATTTCCGACTACATTGTCCGATAGGACAGAATCCATCGGAAAATCCGACCGTGTGTATGGGGCTTAAGGCTCAGTAGCAAGTATGACCTTTGTGACTAGGGTTGCCACCTGTCTGGGATTCACCTGGACAGTCTGGGTTTTGGTGCACCTGAAACCTGGATACATTATTCACACAGGAATGTCGCTCGGAACAGGGCCTGACAGGAGGGTGAGGGGGGACTATGTGCGCCACATTACTATTTCTCGTTGGAGTGGCCAAAGGTGTCCCAGGTCTGGTACAAACCTATAGTGTATAGTGTGTCACTAAAGAGTTCCGGTTTGGCTTGAAGGAAAAGTGGCATACCTATTTGTGACCCTGGTAGTTCCGTCACTGAGCTGAACTCCAGCCTTACCTTCAGTCTTGTCCTGTTTTACAGGGTCCTCTCCTGTATTTAAATGGCTTACACAGATTTGATTGCACACTGTGAGCAACTGCTTTAGTAATCCTTTTTATTTAGGTTATTTTCACCTGGTGGTCCTGCTACACTTCCTGCCCTATGGTGATAACACTATTCACCATACTGAACCTATGGAGAGGCAGCATGTTGTTGGATGGTCTTCAGGGGAAGACTAGCTGACCATGACTTGATAATAGCACCTGGAGGCTATACGGTGCCATGAGCCACAGAGGAGACATGCAGCGTCTTTTGGAGTCATAAAGAAACAAAGGACATGGCAGAAACTGGATACCTAATGTCATGATTCTTAGGTCTGACTTCAGCCCTTCCATAACGGAAATTTCACAGATAAACAGCATCCCTAATAGGTCTCCCTTCCTGCCCCAGGTCTCCATAACATAGAGGGGTGGTGTTCCGTAGCTCTTATGCCGCGTACACACGGTCGGAATTTCCGATGGAAACAGTCCGATGGGAGCTTTTCATCGACTTTTCCGACCGTGTGTATGCCCATCGGTCTTTTTCTGTCGGAATTTCCGACGGACTTTGGATTGAGAACCTGTCCTCAATTTTTCAGACGGAAAACCTTTCTATCGGATTTTCCGATCGTGTGTATGCAATTCTGACACGCAAAATTCCGACGCATGCTCGGAAACAATTTGACGCATGCTCAGAAGCCTTAAACTTCCCTTTTATAGTGCCGTCGAACGTGTTTTATGCCGCTGTGTTACTGACCGTCGGAATTTGGTGTGACCGTGTGTAGGCAAGACAGTTTGAGCAAAATTCCGTCGGAATTCCGACGGGAAAACCATCAGAGCTTTTTCCGACGAGAATTCCGCATTAGAGATAGCTTTGAGAAGACTGCAGCACAGGCATAGATTACAGGAAAGTATCAGCTTGTAGGCGGGGCCTTGAACAAGGTACCCGCTTGGGAGGGACCACATGTGCACAGGGTCTTAGCACTGTAGTAGATTTATAGTAATGCTTCAAAATTGCAGCACTTACCATGGAAGAACAATATGGCATGCTGGTGAACAAGACAGTATGAATACAGCCCACTGTAGTATGATTTAAAGTGTAACCAGAGGACTCTGAGGAGGAGGGGTATTTTGTGTATCCATGCTGCAGTGGCTCACTAAAAAGAGATCCTCAGAAAGTTTTTTGGTACTGTGCAGTGTACCCTTCTCTGCCCCTACTCATGAGAATCCATTCCCTGCACTAAGCACTGTTCCGAACCAGTGGGGTTCCTTACCCTAACCTACTATTTGCTCAACATGCACCCAAATGACATGGGATCCCTTATTTAAAGACTCCCTCATTAAAACGGCCACCTGAGCTCTTGCAGGAATTTTGAATCAATTTAGAGACCTACCTTTCCCAGTGTTGACTAATAGAGTCTCTAGGCCCAGGGGGACAGTTTCCCTTAACAGCATTGGCACCAGTGGCGGCCGGTGGTATATTTATTTTGGGGTTGGCTGCAAACAATCCATCCGCCGGGTCCCAGGCTCCCCCCCGGTTGGTTGGTCGGTCACCAACCTCAACACTTACCTCATTTAGATCACGGGCAGCGCTTCCTCTGGGCACAAGGTGGCGTCTCCTCATTCGGGTGCTTAACGGTGGCTTCCCCTGTGTCTCCTCCCTCCCTCTTCCTCGGCAGCCAATATTATCGCTTCTCCTCTCAGGCCAATCATGTGACGGGTCTCAGGACCTGCTATCTGATTAGCCAGGAGGAGAGTCAGGAAGACAGAAACAAATATTAATAAGCTATTGTCACACAGATGGGCGGGGTCTGCGCTCTGCCCGCAGTGCCCACCCAGTTGCGCACCCTTTTTTGAAGCCTATTAGAGCCTCTATTGGAATCCATGTGTCTGGCACCCCTATATGTAGATTAGGGGGTCGGATGCATGGATTAGGGGGGCAGTACCTTATGGTTGGGCCGCCACTGATTGGCACAGTGCCACCTACAGAAAAGAAGAATACCTACTCCTACCTACAAGCTCCCAAGATTTCTGGCTGGATCAACAGGTATTAGATCTAGCAGAATGCTATCAAATATTTAACAGACCAAGAGGGAATAAAGCTCATTGTTAGGGTTTACACACATAGTTACATACTTACATAGTTAGCTAGGCCGAAAAAAGACACAAGTCCATCAAGTTCAACCATAAAAAAAAAAAAAAGAAATAATAAATAAAAATAAAATATATCGTACAATCCAATAAACCCCATTATATACCCACACCTTCAGAAGTCGCCCTTTGGCATCTTTTGTCCAAGGGTTATAATGTGCAAGATGACCCCAAAGAATATAATGTCCCATGTCCATGTACTGTGTATATTAATGGATTAAATCAGTATTGTAATTTTGAAGACCCGGTCTCCTTCAACTCATCTTTGTTAAGCCTGCAATAATTCTATTCTTAACTGGACCTTAGGCATTAAATCTTAGAAAACTTAATCTATCACTTTGTGTTAGTGAAAGTGCTGCCCCTCTCTCGGACCTCAAGGATTTATTATGAGATATCCAGTTAGCGGTGATGGATCTGTAATTTGTGCCGCTATACCAGAACGGCATGTCTGGAGTCCAATGAATCTTCGCTTTTATTCCAGGCTCTTTTTCTTGTTGATCACGGGCTTTTTTCTCAGCGCTGAGCCGTTCTGTCTCTTACTGTGTTCTATCCTCCATTAGGTACACAAATATTCTGTCCTTTAGTATCCTGAAATAGTGTCCCCTCCATGAACATGTATTTTAAATGATTATTGTTATGTTTAAAGCTCCAGCTACAATTCTTTTATTTAATAGTCACAAAGAATGAAAAAAAACAATGTGTGTGCACCAAAGCCAGATAATACTTGACCCGGGTAGGGCTGAGGGGGTGGAGTGGTATTGAACATTAACACCTTTTTGCGATTCGGCACTGCGTTGCTTTAACTGACAATTGCGCGGTCGTGCGACGTGGCTCCCAAACAAAATTGACGTCCTTTTTTCCCACAAATAGAGCTTTCTTTTGCTGGTATTTGATCCCCTCTGCGGTTTTTATATTTTACGCTATAAACAAAAAAGAGTGACAATTTTGAAAAAAAAAACGCATTCTTTTTTATTTTTTGCTATAATAAATTTCCCATAAAAATATATAAAAAAACATTTTTTTCCTCAGTTTAGGCCGATACGTATTCTTCTACATATTTTTGGTAAAAAAAATCGCAATAAGCGATAATTGATTGGTTTGCGCAGAAGTTATAGCGTTTACAAGATAGGGGATAGTTTTATAGCATTTTTATTAATCATTTTTTTTTTTTACTAGTAATGGCGGCGATCAGCGATTTTTATTGTGACTACAACATTATGGCGGACACATCAGACATTTTTGACACACTTTTGGGACCTTTGTCATTTATACAGCAATCAATGCTACTTAAATGCATTGATTCCTGTATAAATGACACTGGCAGTGAAGGGGTTAACCACTAGGGGGCAGTGTAGGGGTTAAGTATGCCTAGGGGTGTGTTTCTTACTGTCAGCTAGTGAATGCTGATCTCTGCTCCAATCACAGGGAGCAGAGATCGGTGTCACTGGTTGCTAGGCAGAACGGGGAGATGCTGTTTATTTCCTCAGCCTTTACGTGAGATGATCGCGGGTGTCCCCGCGGCGATCAAGTCAGCGGGACCCGCGACCGGCCTCACGGGGGTCCCGAGCGGCGCGGGAGCACGCCGCTCCCGGCGCGCTCCCGATGGCGCGGAGGCATTTAAAAAGGGACTTATATATACGCCCTTATGCCTGTCCGTGCCATTCTGCCGACGTACATCGTCGTGCGCCGGTCGGGAACCGGTTAAAACCAAACACAGGACCGGGCCTATATTTTACACTTGGTTAAAATCTGTTTTTTTTTGTTAGAAAAAAACATTATATATTTTTTTTCAGACACCCTAGAGAAGAAAATGGCGGTTGTTTATGTCACACTGTATTTGCGCGGCGGTCTTACAAATGCAATTTCTTTGGAAAAAATACACTTTTTTTAATAAAAAAAAAAGAAAACAGTAAAGTTAGCCCAATTTTTTTTTATATTGTGAAAGATAATGTTATGCAGAGTAAATTGATACCCAACATGTCTTGCTACAAAAGTGCGCCCGCTCGTGGAATGGCGACAAACTTTGACACTTAAAAATCTCCATAGGCGAAGTTTAATTTTTCTTTACAGGTTACCAGTTTTGAGTTACAGAAAACATTCTTTGTAATAGAAAAAAGCATTGCAGGACCTCTTTAATGTGAGATCTGGGGTCAAAAAGACCTCAGATCTCACATTTACACTTAAATTCAATGAAAAAAATGTAAATAAAAAAATAAATTTAATAATAAATAAAAAAATGTAAATAAAAAAAAAATATATATATTTTTTATCAATAAAAAAAAAATCCCCTTTAAAACCATTGGGCAGAAGTGCAGTTTGATGTCGCTTCCGTCACCCAATGATATGAAGTGAAGTGAAGGGGCCATCATTCCTCAACTTCATGCCTCAGAGGGGAAAGCATTGGATTGTCTGCGCCGCTACCGAGGGCTCCGGTAAGCTGTCGAGAAGGCCGGAATGTGGTGGGAGGGGGGGTGGGAATCTCTCCCGCCGCCGATAAAAGTGACCTCGTGGCAAATCCGCCGCAGAGACCACTTTTATCTGAAAGCGGACTACCGACGGCAGGCGGTCCGGAAGTGGTTAAACCTCATAAATATTACAACACAACACAAATTATTTTCGTTGGAGTAACACAGCTTTTATTAAATAACAAAGTAATAACAATAACATCATTTAGACGCCAATTCTTCAAAAACATGCAAGAATTTTGATACAACCTTTAAAGCCAAGTCCTTGACATTGCCACCCAATAACATGTTCTGTTGTAAACCTGTACCAGCCACCAGCCATCGACAAAAAGGTTGATGGGTTCACACCGGTAATATTTACACCGTTATTAACCTGGAATATCCTGTTCCGTTGTAAACCTGTACCGGCCACTAGCCATCTACAACCAGCACAGTGGGTACATAGCATTCCTTAATGAACATCACATACCGTGTTTATCGGCGTATAACACGCACCGGCGTATAACACGCACCCCATGTTTAGGAGGGCATTTTAAGGAAAAAAAGTTTTAGGAGGGAAGTTTAGGGGAAAAAAAATACTTACATTTAAGCGTCATTTGCAGCTTGCCCAGCGTCATTTGCAGCCTTGCCCAGTGTCAATGCAGCCTTGCCCAGCGGCATTTGCAGCCTTGCCCAGCGGCATTTGCAGCCTTGCCCAGCGTCATTGCAGCTTGCCCAGCGTCATTGCAGCGTGCCCAGCGTCATTGCAGCTTGCCCAGCGTCATTGCAGCATGCCCAGTTTCTTTGCAACTTGCCAGCGTCATTAGAAGTCCGGTCCGGGTTTAAATTTCCCGCCGCCGAGACTCTCTGTCGCGTGCGCCGCCGAAAAAGCCCAAAGCACTCCCGGAAAAGGCCGAGCCGACTGTTCAGCTCCACTCGCGGTCCCGCCTCCCTGCTGTTTCAAGAGCGAGCGCAGGAAGGCAGGACTACGAGCAGAGCCGAACAGTCTGCTCGGTCTATTCCGGCGCCGCTTCGGGTTTTTTCGGCAGCGCTCGGTATTTTTCCGCGGCGCTTGCCATTTTTGTTTTGGGGTATCGGCGTATAACACGCACCCACGACTTTCCCCCGATTTTAAGGGGGAAAAAGTGCGTGTTATACGTCGATAAATACGGTAATCATACGTAATTTGTGTTACTCAATGTGTCTCTCCTACTTTGTGGTGTCTCGCAGCAGTGACACCTATGCTGAAATCAGGATATGGGGTCTCCTCCAGCCCCTCCCACTACGCATTCCTCACCAGTCAGTTGACCTCTAGTCTCTGCCCCCCAGCCATGCCGTGAACTGAATGGGCAGCTGCGAAAAGGCTGGGAGAGGGGGCGGGCTTCAGGAACAGCCCAAGATTTGATGACCCCTAGCAAATCGTCATTTGACCCCCGAGGGGGTCCTGACCTCCAGGTTGAGAACCACCCGTGTAAGGCAAGATCATTCAAGGAGCTGTCCAGCATCCCAGGTGGTTCAGCAAGAAGAGACATTGCAGAGTTTGTAGGCCCTGACAGTCACTGTTTTAGATGTCCCCCTTTTGGAGACTACAAGCAATCAGGCTGAGGAACACATTGCATTGGCATAGTCCACTGTTGTCACTCTCAGGACGCCAGTCCAGGCCAATGTTGTGCAGCTGATACTGGACTGAGTTCAGGTTGACAGGGAAGAGGTTCAAGCAGAATGGCAGTAGTGAAATGTAACCGCTTAAAGACCACCTCACGCCGATATACGTCGGCAGAATGGCACGGCTGGGCACAACCACGTACCTGTACGTGGCCCTTTAAGAGCCCAGCCGTGGGTCGTGCGCGTGCCACCGGCGGCGCGCACGCGACCCGGTCCTGAGCTCCGTGACCATGGCCGCGGGACCAGCAGACCCGATGGCCGCTGGTGTCCCACGATTGGGTCACAGAGCTGAAGAACGGGGAGAGGTATGTGTAAACAAACCTCTCCCCGTGCTTCCTAGTGTGACTGACACTGATCGTCTGTTCCCTGTCATCAGGAAAGCTGATCAGTGACGTCAGACGCAAAGCAACGCCCCCCTACAGTAAAAAAAAAAAAAAACACACACACACTTAACCCCTCCCCGCCCCCTAGTGGTTAACTCCTTTACTGCCAGTGTCATTTACACAGGAATTACAGTGCATTTAAATAGCACTGATTGCTGTATAAATGACAATGGTCCAAAAAAAGTGTCAAAAATGTCCGATGTGTCCGCCATAATGTCGCAGTCACAATAAAAATCGCTGATCGCCGCCATTACTAGTAAAAAAAAAATATTAATAAAAATGCTATAAAACTATCCCTAATTTTGTAAACGCTATAACTTTTGCGCAAACCAATCAATAATCGCTAATTGCGATTTTTGTTTACCAAAAATAAGTAGAAGAATACGTATCAGCCTAAACTGAGGAAAAAAAAAATTTTTGATATATTTTTTGGGGATATTTATTATAGCAAAAAGTAAAAAATATTGCATTTTTTTCAAAATTGTCGCTCTATTTTTGTTTATAGCGCAAAAAATAAAAACCGCAGGGGCGATCAAATAACACCAAAAGAAAGCTCTATTTGTGGGAAAAAAAGGACGCCAATTTTGTTTGGGAGCCACGTCGCACGACCGCGCAATTGTCAGTTAAAGCGACGCAGTGCCGAATCGCAAAAAGGGGCCTGGTTCTTTGGCTGCAAATTGGTCCGGGGCTGAAGTGGTTAAGGCCTATGCCCTTAATCTATCCATTGTTATATGTGCTCCTACTATGGAGACTCTGAAAATTTAGAGCTGGCTGCAAATTGGTCTGGGGCTGAAGTGGTTAAAATAGGATAAAACGATGCAAAAATTAATACCATCTATGTTTTGGAGAAGATGGAGAAGGCCTACAGGGTAGAACTCAGGCAAGGCCGACACCACCTTGGTATTTCATTGCAGCAGAGACATCGCTGTCAGGTTACTACAGAAAGTTGTGAGCTTACTGGATTTTTGGCGGATCAACATTTTTTTTTCTGCGCTGCAACATTTGTAAAAGGGATAACACATAGGGGAAATTGGCATGTTTTGGGGAGACATACTAAATATGTTATTTTTGCCTGATCATACACGTTAAATGGCCTCCGCCCTTTGACTCCTTTAGCTTGACATACCTGCATTTTATAAAACAGCGATGTGTGACATTGATTTAAAAATCCACTTAAAAAACATTAACAAGAGGATTTTATTAAAACTTACCTTCCTATTTTCCGTTGGTACTAAAAGGATCCCAACAGCTCAGTTCACTGATACTAAACGGCGTCTAATTGGCATCTACTCCGTCATCCTGTGAACCAGAAAACACTGGGAATCATCATTGCCGTACAAATGGGCCTAAAGAGGCGATCTTCAACCCCAATACGTTCTGCTCGAGCTGCTGCATAATGTGCAAAATGTAAAAATGGCTCGGTGGTGTTTTTTATGGGAAGAGGGATCGGAATGGGGTCACCATAACTTTGTACAATATGAATTACTTAATAGAAATTATTCATGCATGAAAGGCAAAGAGGCATACATCACACAGGCATAGGAGACCGCGATGCTCAATCAGAGCCTCTTCCCTCTTTTTTTTTTTAATATAAAGGGATTTTTCAGACTTTAATATAAAATCGGCAAAGGGTAAAGTGATAATATTTCGAGCTGTCCATCTAAACAGGCATAGATCTTCACTATATTAAAGGGTAACTATCATGCGTTTTCATTGAGCATACGCTTTAGGTTAACGTTGTAATGTTGACTCAGAGCCATTTCAATTAAGTTTTCCAATTTTTGTAAGCTTGACGTAACATTTTGTTATTTTTTTTTCTCTGCTTTGTGGATAGAAGGCTTCTTCTTCGCCCAGCCAGTGCCGTGCATTCATATAGGCAACACCATGGATTTTTTGTATACTGCAATTGCTATGGATGTCTCCATCCAGCCAGTATCATTTGCCCAGCAGGTACAATGGATTCCTCCATCCAGCCCATACCATAGCTTACCGCCAACCCCCCAGTCGCCCAATTGCATAGCTTACCTTAAAGTGGATATAAACCCCAATTTTTTTTTTTTTGATGTCATAATGTAGAGAATAAGATCCTTTCATTTGAGCCCAGTCTTGCCACACAGATTTACTCGAGGCCTGAGCAATCCTCTTTTATTGCTCAGTTAGAGAAATCTTGACAAGTCTTGAAAACTTTGTCAAAAACGCCCCCTTGCTGTGAGTGACAGGTGATTTACATATCATGCACTAGCCTGAAACAGGCACATCCTGTATTCCCTTGTTAGTGTTTCTAACTAAAGGGGGAGGGGACTGACTAGAGGAAGTGGCGGATCGTGGTTCCTAGCTAATAGGAACTCATGATCTGTCACTCCTCTCCTCTCAGAACAGGGATTTCTCGTGTTTGCAATCGCTCGCAGACGGCGGTCATCACAACCGTCGGCCACGAGCATCAGCACCCCCGTCGTGCAGCGCGCGTGCGCCTGCTATCCCGATACCGCGAGACGACGTATAGCTATGTCGGTTCGCGGGATCGTGCCGACCTGCCATAGTAAAATGACCGTGGCTGGTCGGCAAGCGGTTAAAGAAAAATACTGAGACTTTAGCATCCCTTTAAGGGATGGCATTGCCTATCAAATGATGCAACTTGAGTTAAAAATGCGTTTCTGCGCAGCACAGCATCAGGGCTATTTCATGTGCACAGCCTTGTCCAGCTGTAATGTTACAATTCTGGTGGGAGGCCAGGGGGGGGTGGGGGCGCCAATTTTTACCACCCACCCTGGCTGCCTGTCTTGACTAGGGTAGTTTAGATAACTTACTGCCCCAACTCAATTATGTACCTACCCAACCTTTGCCTTCCTTTCCCATTAATGACAACGACACCAATCCCAAACTTTTTGGAATCTGTGGTACCTCTAAGTTAGATTCTGTCCCCAGCAGCACCACCGCCTTGGGTACTTACTAATAGGGTTGAGCGAACCCGAACTGTAAAGTTCAGGTTCGTACCGGACTTTTGGGTCCCGGACCTGAACAATTTACTGTATGTTCGGGTTAGAGTTCGGTGTTCGGCAGTGTAATGACGCTTTTTAAAAAGTTATTGTCAGTTTGTCACAAAGTGTCATTTCTGCAGGAAAAAAAAGCTATTTAAAAGCACTCGCGGCTATAATGAATTGTCGGCTCCCCGTAATACAGAGAACAGTCATTGAAAGTCATTGATAAAAAAAAAAAGCGTGGCGTTCCCCCAAATTCAATTACCAGGCCCTTCAGGTCTGGTATGGATATTAAGGGGAACCCTGCGTCAAATTAAAACAAAAAAAGACGTGGGGTTCCCCCTAAATATCCATACCAGACCTGAAGGGTCTGGTATGGATTTTAAGGAGAACTCCATGCCAAATTTAAAAAAATGGCGTTGAGTTCCTCCAAAAATCCATACCAGACCCTTTATCCGAGCATGCAACCTGGCAGGCCACAAGAAAAGAGGGGGGGCGAGAGAGGGGGGGGCCCTCCTGAACCGTACCAGGCCACATGCCCTCAACATTGGGAGGGTGCTTTGGGGTTCCCCCCAAAGCACCTTGTCCCCATGTTGATGAGGACAAGGGCCTCATCCCAACAACCCTGGCCGGTGGTTGTGGTGGTCTGCGGGCGGGGGGGCTTATCGGAATCTGGAAGCCCCCTAACAAGGGGACCCCCAGATCCCACCCCCCTGTGTGAAATGGTAAGGGGGTACAGGGGGTAAAGAGACAGTTTTTGACAATTCCTTTATTGAAGTCTTCTTTCATCTTCTTTCTTCTGGTCTTCTTCATTCTTCCTTTCTTCATCCTTTGGTTTTCTTCATCTTCTTCCTCCATCTTCTTCTTCCTTCATCTTCTTCTTCCTCAGATCCGCTTCTTCTTGCTCCGGTGTTCTCGTATGGCATCTTCCTCCATGGCGCCACTTCTTCGTTCTCGGGCCGCTCCGTGCAATGGGAGGCTCCCACTGTGTGACGCTTCTCTTCTTCTGACAGGTCTTATATAACGGAGGGCGGGGCCACCTGGTGACCCCGCCCCCCTTTGACGCACAGGGACTTGGGGACTTCCCTATGGCTTTCCTCATGATGTCAGAGGTGGGCGGGGGTCACCTGGTGGCCTCCGCCCCCCTCTGACGTCATGGGGAAAGCCATAGGGAAGTCCCTGTCAAGTCCCCCTGCGTCAGAGGGGGGCGGGGTCACCAGGTGGCCCCGCCCTCCATTATATAAGACGAATTATATAAGACGAAGAAGACAGAAGAAGAGAAGCGTCACACAGCGGGAGCCTTCCATTGGATCAGAAAATTCGTAAACTAAATTTTGTATTTCATACAAAATTCAGAAGCATAGCAATTCGCATTTCGGATCCTCCCGAATGTACAAATTTACGGAAATTCATGCGAATTTTCAATTCGTACCAAACTAATCGCACATGTCTTCTTGCAGTATGATCGTTCCTTCCACCCTGTCATGTATGCCCTGCGATTATATTTCATTCCAGCTCCGTACATTTCTGAAAGAGTCCCCAGGCACATAACACGTGTTGTTGTGCCACTTATGTTGAATGCCACCCCAAAGGCAACATGCCATTCTAGCGTGCTGCATGGGCATTGTGTTAAAAAAAAAAAAAGGGTTGCATGCAATTTAAAGCCTGTTAGGATGCTTTTGGCAGCCCATTCACTTTGACATGCGTGCAGTGCAAAACAGTAAATAGGCCCTAAGGGATTTTAAGTCCAGGCGTTTCTTTGCTGCACCATCAACTAATTCAGAAAAAAAAACCCTCTCAACCTGATAGGAAAGTGCTTACAGAAATGTTTCACCAATGAGAACCGATAAAATGCCCCAGTCACAGAGTGCATAAACACATACCATTAGCGTTGGATCCTTGCCCTGAATTTAAGGGAAAAAAAAAAAAAGAAGCAAATCAATCATGCTTTAAAGCCATCATTATGGCTCTTAATTTAACAGGACAATGCTGTTTTATGCTGTCAATGTGCTCAATTAATTTACGCACTCAGCATGAGAAGTCTGCCCAACATAATGAAGTGCACTTTACATTCCTGTGAGGGTAACGGAACCGTACTGGAGACCCGGACAGTAAAATCTAAATAAAAGTTCAAAAGTGGATTGGGGGAAAATTATTAACAGAATTGCTTAAATTGCAGATCAAGGCAAAATAAAAACATATGCAGTACATTCATACACAATATTACCACAAGTATTGGGACACCTGCCTTTACACGCACATAAACTTTAATGGCATCCCAGTCTTATTACTTTTACAAAATTATTTTATTAGTAGAAAAAATACAGAAAACAGATTAGTATGACAGTGTGATGGTTAACATCAAACATGACATATCATCCCAGTCTTAGTCCGTAGGGTTCAATATTGAGTAGGCCCACCCTTTGCAGCTATAACAGCTTCAACTCTTCTGGGAAGGCCGTCCACAAGGTTTAGGAGTGTGTCTATGGGAATGTTTGACCATTCTTCCAGAAGCGCATTTGTGAGGTCAGGTACTGATGTTGGACTAGAAGGCCTGGCTCACAGTCTCTGCTCTAATTCATCCCAAAGGTGTTCTACCAGGTAGAGATTAGGACTCTGTGCAGACCAGTCAAGTTCCTCCACCCCAAACTCGCTCATCCATGTCTTTATGGACCTTGCTTTGTACACTGGTCCAAATCATTTGGTGGAGGGGGGATTATGGTGTGGGGTTGTTTTTCAGGGGTTGGTTCCAGTGAAGGGAACTCTTATGCTGCTTACAGACGATCATAAATTCCGACAATAAAACCATGGATTTTTTTTCCGACGAATGTTGGCTCAAACTTGTCTTGCATACACATGATCACTCAAATGTTGTCGGAAATTCCAAGCATGAAGAACACAGTGACGTACAAGGCGAATGACGAGCCGAGAAAAATGAAGTTCAATAGCCAGTGCGGCTCTTCTGCTTGATTCCGAGCATGCGTGGAATTTTGTGCATCGGACTTGTGTACACACGCTCGGAATTTCGGATTGTCGGAAAATTTGAGAATCAGCTATCAAACATTTGTTGTCGGAAATTCCGACAGCAAATGTCCGGTGGAGCCTACACACAGCCGGAAATTCCGACAACAAGCTCACATCGAACATTTGTTGTTGGAAATTCCGACCGTGTGTATGCGGCATTAAGGTGTCAGCATACCAAGACATTTTGGACAATTTTATGCTCCCAACTTTGTGGGAACAGTTTGGGGACGGCCCCTTCCTGTTTCAACATGACTGCGCACCAGTGCACAAAGCAAGGTCCATAAAGACATGGAAGAGCGAGTTTGGGGTGGAGGAATTTGACTGGCCTGCACAGAGTCCTCACCTCAACCCGATAGAACACCTTTGGGATGAATTAGAGTGGAGTCTGTGAGCCAGGCTTTCTCTCCAACATCAGTGCCTGACCTCACAAATGCGCTTCTGGAAGAATGGTCAAACATTCCCATAGACACACTCCTAAACCTTGTGGACGGCCTTCCCAGAAGAGTTGAAGCTGTTATAGCTGCAAAGGGTGGGCCAACTCAATATTGAACCCTACGGACTAATGCCGGATTTTCTGATGGGAAATGTTGGATGTGAGCTTGTTGTCGGAAAGTCCGACCGTGTGTATGCTCCATCGAACACTTGCTGTCGGACTTTCCGCCAACAAATGTCTCTTAGCAATTTCTCAAATTTTCCGCCAACAAAACTTTGTTGTCGGAAAGTCCCATCGTGTGTACACAAGTCCTTTGCACAAAAGTTTGGAGCAGAAGGAGCCGCACTGGCTATTGAACTTCCTTTTTCTCGGCTCATCGTACTTCTTGTACGTCACCGCGTTCCCACGTTCCCACTTTCGGAAATTGTTGGCCAACATTTGTGTATGCAAGACAAGTTTGAGCCAACAACCTTTGAACAAAAAATCCACGGTTTTGTGGGCGGAAAATCCGATCGTGTGCACGGGGCATAAGACTGGGATGCCATTAACCCCCCTGGCGGTATTCCTGAGTCTGGCTCGGGGCGGGAACTTCAGTACCAAAAGCGGTAACCCCGAGCCAGACTCGGGCTCGCATTGCAGGATACAGGGGGAAGTTACTTACCTTGTCCCCTGGATCCTGCGATGTCTCCCCGCTGTGTGAGCGAGCCGTCCGCTCGCTCGATTCACACAGTGCCTGAGAGCCGATGATCTCCGTTCCCTGCGACGTTACGACGCACAGGAGCGGAGATCGGTGCCAAATTCAAAAAAGTTAAAAAACACACAACACACATACAGTACTGTAATCTTACCGATTACAGTACTGTATACAAAAAATACACATCCCCTTTGTCCCTAGTGGTCTGCCCAGTGCCCTGCATGTCATTTTATATAATAAATAGATTTTTTTCTGCCTGGAAACTGGAGATTGTCCATAGCAACCAAAAAGTATCCCTTTATGTCAAAAGTGGTTTTAGACCAGCTAGAAAACAGCGATAAAAAATTAGAATCACAATTTATCATCAAACAATAAGTTTAATGACAGCGACTATTCTGCAACTGAGCAAATTGATTACATTATTGAATCATTTTTATATATATTTTTATTATATTATAATTTATGATTTTGTGTTTCAAACATTATCATACCCGGGATGTCTACTAGACTCTGGTTCGGACAGATTTAAGTGAGTTATTCCTTAGACATGTGCAATTCGTTTAGTTACGATTCGTTTTCCGTTCAAATTCGTTATATTCGTTCATTCGTTATCGTACGAATGAACGAATGATTTAGTAAAAATTTTAACGAATAACGAATTATCGAACGAATATGAAAAACAACGAAACTACGAAAGAATGAAAATCCGAAAAAAAAACGAAAACAGGAACAACGAAAATCAAAATGAACGAAAAAATTTGTACATTCATAACTTTTTTTTTTTGTTGATTCGTAATTTTCCGTGTATCTTACAATGGCGCTGCTTAACTTGCTTCGAATGGATTGAACGAAAAAATTCGTACATTCGTAACTTTTTTTTTTGTTGTTGATTCGGAATTTTCCGTGTCTCTTACAATGGCGCTGCTTAACGTGCTTTGAATGGATTGAACGCAAAAAATTTGTACATTCGTAACTTTTTTTTTTGTTGATTCGTAATTTTCCGTGTCTCTTACAATGCCGCTGCTTAACGTGCTTCGAATGGATTGAACGAAAAAATTCGTTCATTTGTAACTTTTTTTTTGTCGATTCGTAATTTTCCATGTCTCTTACAATGGCGCTGCTTAACGTGCTTCGAATGGATTGAACGAAAAAATTCGTACATTTGTAACTTTTTTTTTTTTTTTGTCGATTCGTAATTTTCCGTGTCTCTTACAATGTAATAATAGCATACACATTACATAAAATTATGAATTATGCTCCGATTACGAATCTACGAAAACAATGTTACGAAAGTACGAATAAATCAATCTTACGAAAGTACAAATGTAACTAAATTTACGAAAATACGAATGCGTCCGAATACAAATTATAACGAAAATAGGAAAATACGAATTTCGAATAAACGAAAATTAGACTAACGGAAAAACGAATCAACAAAAAAATAACTCTACGAAAATACGAACGAGTCCGAATACGAACACCGACGACTTACGAATTTACGAATCGTTACGAATACGAACACCGACGACTTACGAAATTCCGAATCGTTACAAATAGGAACACCGACGACTTACGAAATTCCGAATCGTTACGAATACAAACACCGACGACTTACGAAATTACAAATCGTTACGAATACGAACACCGACGACTTACGAAATTACGAATCGTTACGAATCAACGGAAACGAACAGAAACTAAACTAAACAAATTTTCTATTGTGCACATGTCTATTATTCATAAGAATTGCATGCCTACAATATAAAACGCCAAAATTTCCATGCAAAATAATTGTACCGCTTTTGGTACAAAATTCCAGACATATTCATACCGCCGTACTTTTGGTAATATAGTGTATGTGAAATGAAGATTGATTTTAGATATTATCACTAGCTGACTCAAAAGATAACTTCATGTCTTTAGAAGGAATACATAAGCGAACCAAAGTTTATTTTTTTGCTTTTTAAATATATTTGCCGGTAGTTCTGTAAAGAGAGACCCGTGTCACCTTCACACTTTTACAGTGGAATGTAAAAGCCTTCCTGGTAATAATATACCATCTCCAATGTCTCCTTGTTACTGCTGCTAACATTTTAAAAGTACAGCGGTGACTATGAAGAAGACAAGGATTTATGTGCTGAAAACGCGTAAGTGTGACAGTGCTCTGCGTTCCCTCGAGATTACTGCTCACAGCTCATTTAAGCCGTGACCTGCTTATTCCTCTGGCATATTTGTATTTTTGACACCCCCTTTTAAAACGGAGCTCTGGAATGAAGGGCAAGGCTTTAAAATAGACCTTTTCATACCAGGAAGAATAAAATAATATGACTCTGGATTCATTGTTACTTGAACACTTTCTACACAAAGTACAAAGGCAAAAAAAAAGAAAAAGAAAAAAGTCTGTTACAAGAGAGGCACGGAGGCTGGCATTGCCGACTTATCCTTGTGAAGATGCCAGTTGCTTGGTTTTGTCATGCTGGTTCCCTGAAAGATGTAGGTTGGAGGTGCCGAGTCCAAAGTCGGTTAGATCTCACAGCGTGGAGTCAAATCTGTATTAGCCACCACAGCTTTCAAACATGTAGACCAGGGTTTGTCCAATCAGGGTTCCATGGAACTCAAGAGGTGCCTTCAGAGGTTGCTGGGGGGTTCCTTAACCACTTCAATACCGGGGGGGCACTTAGACACCTTCCTGCCCAGACCAATTTTCAGCTTTCAGCGCTGTCGCACTTTGAATGACAACTGCGCGGTCATGCAACACTGTACTCAAACAGAATTTTTATCATTTTGTTCCCACAAATAGAGCTTTATTTTGGTGGTAATTGATCACCTCTGCGAGTTTTATTTTTTGCGCAACAAATAAAAAAAGACCGAAAATTTAGAAAAAAATATTTTTTTCTCTATTTCTGTTAAAATTTTTTGTAAATAATTGCGTTTTCTTCTTCAATGACGAGCACTGCCATGGCTGCACTGACGGGCACTGATAAGGCGGCACTGATGGGCACCGATGAGGTGGCACCAATGAGGTGGTACTGATGAGGTGGCACCAACGGCCACTGATGATGGGCACTGATGTTGAACGAGAAGGCACTGATGGGCACTGATAGGAGGCACTGGTATGCAGCACTGATGGGCATTCATAGGTACCACCGATGGGCACTCATAGGTGGCACTGATGGGCACTTATGGGTGGCACTGATGGGTACTTATGGGTGGCACGGATAGGTGGCATGGATGGGCACTCATAGTTGGGCACAGATGGCACTGATATGAATGAATGAATGAATGATTTGTATAGCGCTACAATGCGAACTGAAACGCCTCAAGGCGCTGTATTGGTGCTTTGTTGTCACCCTCCTTAGAAGAGGTAGGTCTTGAGTTTTTTCCTGAAGGCCTGATGGTTTTCTTCCATGCGGATGTCGGTTGGTAGAGCGTTCCATAGCCGTGGTCCTTGAACAGCGAATCTCCGTTCCCCTTTTGCTTTGTAGCGGGATTTGGGAATGAGGAGGAGGTTTTGGTTAGACGATTGAAGACTGCGATTGGGTGTGTAGTGTGTTAGGTGGCACTGCTGGACATTGATGGGTGACACTGATGGGTGGCATTGCTGGGTGATGGGTGGCACTGATTGGTACATGATGGTGCCAGTCAGTGCCCATTTGTGGACACTGACTGGCACAGATTGGGCATCATTTGCACATGTGGATGGCCAGGGGGTACATACCTGGCCATCCACATGTTGCCCACTTCCCTGGTGGTCCTAGTGGAGTCCCTGGTGGTCCAGTGTGGGCATCTAAGGGGGGGCTGCGCTGATAAATCAGCGCAGACCCCCCCCTGTCAGGAGAGCCGCCGATTGGCTCTCCTCTACTCACGGCTGTCAGAGGTTAGTGAGGAAAGGTCAATCACCGGCTTTTCCTGTTGACATCGTGATCAGCTGTGATTGGACACGGCTGATCATAAGGTAAAGAGCCTCCACCGGCATTAGAGTGGCACTGGTATGTGTACACAGAAAATTCTCCGGAAAATCAGGTGGACTCTGAAAATAGCTACTGGATCAGTTAACTCAAATCAGGAGAACATTCTGTTAATCAGAGTCCCTGTCCAAAGCCCTGGATGTTGTTATTGCCCCCCCCCCCTCTTCAAACATGTAGACTAGGGTTTCTCCATCAGGGTTCCATGGAACTTAAGAGGTTCCTTCAGAGGTTGCTAGGGGTTCCTTAAACAATCAGCAATTTCTGTATCTCAGATATGTTCCCACAGACACCATTGATCTTTTTAGCTATCTGTCAGGGGGTAATTCTCCCCACTGGCCACAAGTGTAAGGAGCATTCTTATCACTGACCATCACACTAATGTATCTTAATTTGCAGATATATCAATTTTTAGCAGGGGTTCCCTGAGACCGTAAATGTATTTCAAGGGTTTCTTTGTGCTTAAAAGCTTGAGAAAGGCTGATGTAGACAATATGTGTTTCAGATACAGAAAGTGTCAGGAACAAAGGTTCTTATGCCCCGTACACACGGTCGGAAATTCCGACCACAAAATCCGTCTGATTTTTTCCGACGGATTTTGTCCGACACTGGTGTTGCATACACACGGTCGGACAAAAAATCCGATCATTCTGAACGTGGTGACGTTCGTTGCGTACGACGGGACTACGTAGAGGCTAGTAGCCAATAGCTTTGGTCTTGTAATGTGATATGAGCATGCGTGGCACTTTGTCCGTCGGAATTCGCTACACACGATCGGAAAAAGTCCGATAGGACTTTGTTGTCGGAAAATTTGAGAGCATGATCTCAAACTTTTTCCGTCGAAAAATTCCAACGGAAAAAGTCAGATGGAGCCCACAAACGGTCGGAATTTCTGACAACATGGTCCGATAGGACATTTTCCGTCAGAATTTCCGACCGTGTGTACGGGGCATTAGAAGATGTCCAGTGACACCATTAGCTCACACCTGGCAGAAACCATTGGAACTCTGATACAACCATCTACAGTCTGGAGATGTCTGGTCAAAGGTAGCCTTCAAGGACAACTTGCAGCTAACAAGCTAGACCTCCAATGTGGAAACAGGACTCACAAATACATAAGAAAGGCTGTGCAGAGGCTGCTTTATACGGGGCATTAGAGTGTTTATTGACAGTATGAACAGAATGATAGTCATCCAACGCTTCTCCTTTATCAGGGGTTTACAATACTCTGGAAAATCAGGTGGACTCTGAAAATAGCTACTGGATCAGTTAACTCAAATCAGGAGAACATTCTGTTAGCCAGTGTCCCTGTCCAAAGCCTTGATGAAGGCCTTGATGCTGGATGCCTATTGTTCTATTCATACTGGTAAAGTGAGAAGACAACGCGTTTCATCAAGAGAAAGTGCCAGGAACAAAGGTTCTTAGAGGCTATTAATCTATTTTATTGATAGTAAGAACAGAGATCAGGACAGACATCAATGTGTTTTTTGGACCAAAAGCATTGCCTTTTTTTCAGGGCTTTAGAATATTTCTGTATGCTAGTTGGACTCCGAAATAGCTTCTGGATCAGTCAATCTGAATCAGGGGAACAGCCTGTTAACCAGTCTGTCAGGTCCTGGCAGAGGCGTAACTATAACCTACAGAGGGCCTTCCCTTCAAGTCCAGTAGTGGAACGCTAGGGCCCAGTCACAAATGTGACCTTTGCAACCCTGGTAGTTCCACCACTGGCCACAATCTACCCACCCCCCCATAACGCAGTCACAGTGTGCATAGAAACAATCCAACCCCCCAACCAGATCAGCATGTCGCAGTGTTCAACCCCCCCAGATCAACAAGCCACAGTATGCACAGACACAATACCCCCACCCAGATCAGTCTACCACAATGTGCACAATCGCCCCCCCCCCCCAAATTTACATACCTAAGCATAGAGCATGGGGAATTTATTTTCTCCTCTTGCAGATGCAGTCAGAATGGCATCATTGACCCCCCCCCCAGTGATGCCGATCCCACCCCCACCGACACCGTCTGCTCCTGGAAATCAGCAGGATTTGTGTGTGATTGGTCACACATGATCCTGTTACAAGAAGCAAGCAGCGCCGCAGCCGGGCAGTGACATAACTGGGATGCAGTGCCTCACACACAGATTCGGCAGTCATGTTGCATTGTGTGAGCCCAACCCTGCACAGCCCACCTAAATCTGGCCCCAGTGGATATAGCACAGGGTCTGGGAGAGAGCACAGGGGCCTGGGGAAAGCAGAGGGAGACTGGATAGGAGGGGCGGCAGCCTATAGAGGAACCAAGCCCCATTCTCCTCTGGGGACAGGATCCCCATATTCCCTGTGGGCCACTTGGTGCTAGGAACCCCATCTTTGGGGTTCCTAGCTCCAAGTGGCCCCCGAGATACGGGGCCCCAAAAAATTCTCTGCTGCAGAAAAATGCTTGACTGGAGTATAAGCCGAGGGGGGCATTTTCAGCACAAAAAAATGTGCTGAAAAACTTGGCTTATACTCGAGTATATACGGTAATCAAAAAATACATAAAAAGAAAAAGAAATGGTCAGAGCAACTAGGGCCGTAGTGGCTAATTCATGATGCACAGTCCTTGTATTGCTTGAGGTGACAAAGGGGCAACAAATTGACAAACCCTGGAATTCAGCTTTAATAGTTATTCTGAAAAATATTTTAGTAAACTCTCCCCCATAAAAGTCATCAACTCCATGCTTCCAATTGAAGATAAATGATAAGCTTGAAAAAAAAACGATATACAGGCATAAGCTTGGGCTCTATCTTAGCTATGACTCATCTATCCAGGATGAACCATTGGCTACTGCGGCAAAACAGATTTATTTACCGTATATACTCGAGTATAAGCCGACCCGAATATAAGCCGAGGCACCTAATTTTACCACAAAAAACTGGGAAAACATATTGACTCGAGTATAAGCCTAGGGTGAGAAATGCACAGCTACTGTAAGTGGAAAAGAGGGTCAACAATGCCCATTTGCAGCCTCACTGTGCCCATTTGCATGCCTCACTGTGCCCATGTGCAGCCATAGGTCCCCCAAACTTCAAACTTGGAAGTTAAGGGTTCCTAAAGGCCCCCTAGCTGCAGCCAAAATGTGGGGCCTCTGGACCCAAAGTGTCCTAAAATGACATTGCTGCAGATGGACACAGTTGACCGACTTTGGGGCCCTGTATCTTGGGGCCACTTGGTGCTAGGAACCCCAAATGTGGTGTGCAAACCCAGTGGAACTAGCACTACAACATATCCAAATGGGGTTCCTATCACCAAGTAGACATGGGAGCCGTTCCGTTTCGTATAAAAAAAAATTGTAATTCGTAATTTGTGTACGAAATTTAATTCGGATTCGTACGAAATACGAATTTCGTACGAATCGTTACAAATCGTTAATTTGGATAACGAATAACGACACTCTACGGATAATAACGAATTATCAGAAAACGTATTAACATTACATAACACAAGTCTATTGTCTATTGTTCACCAATCACTCAGAGGAAGTACGAAATACGAAATTTAATTTACGAATACGTACGAATCGTGACGAAACGTTAATGATCACTATAATTTCTTTCATATTAGTTGAAATTAGTTATTTGGTAGTTTGGATTCGGATAATTTGGATCCGAAATTCATAAACGAATTTTCGTATTTCGTACAGAATTCATATTCGTAAAAATTAGGAATTCGGATTCGTACAAATTTCCGATTCGTACGAAACTAAATGTGCTGAAAAACTCGGCTTCTACTCGAGTATATACGGTACTTGTTTCTGTCTAGTAAAAAGAGATATAAACCCATTATTTTTCTTTTTCCTTTTTTTTCTTTTTTTCTTTTGGGAAGTGTTGCTAGGTGAAAATATTCTGTTTTATGATTTCACAACTTCTACTTCACTGCTTCTTCTTTTTTTTTCTGTATTAACACGACATTGCGCTGTGCTGTATTTTTAACCTTAAAAACGTTTGACTTCTTTTCTGTTTCAGCTCAAAAAAAAAAAACAATTCATTCAAGTTCTATTATATTTGTATCAAAACGATATTCTGATAAATGTCACACGTCAGTGAATAATAGTATTTAATTAGGAAAATTTATCTAGGATTGAAACTTTTTTTTTCTGGCTTGCTGTAAGTCAACAAGTTCTTTTGCCCTAAGGTAATATGTAGGTAGTAATGATTAAAAAAAAAGTGTTTCTCGCCGATCTCAGAGGTCCACTGAGAGAAGAAATGAAGGTCATCCGGTGGCTGGAGACTCGTTTTGTAACAGTTTGTTCTGCGCTGCCAGAAAAAATAAAATCACAGTCAAAAAAAAGAAAAAATTGTCCTTTCTTAACTGGCCCTGGTAAGCTTGGGATGAATCACAAATTATTAACAAAGTCAAACATTTTAAGTTAGTTTAAAAAAATAATACTACCAATAATAAATTAGAAAACTCCATTTGTGCTACAATTGATATAATTGCTACACAGATCATTTAGTAGTTCAATACTATAATGTATGCATTGGGGGGGGGGGGGGGGTTACATTTTTACTTTAAGAGCATAAACATACAAATAAAGAATATAAAAAGAATGTGTTCCCCATTTGAGTGTCACTTCATTATAGTGCTTTTATTAGTGATTTCACGCTTCCCAGACCACACCCGCCTAACGTGTTTCGACCATTCCTGGGCTTAGACCTGATCGCCTCGACAACTAAGGCCAGGAAAGGGTCAAATGCATTAGATGAGCGTGGTCTGGGAGAAGGCAAAGCTGAAGCCTGTTTTGAAGTCTTATGCCCCGTAAACACGGTCGGATTTTTTCAAATGTTGGATGTGAGCTTGTTGGCGGAAAGTCCAACCGTGTGTACGCTCCATCGAACATTTGTTGTTGGACTTTCCGCCAACAAATGTTGGCTAGCAGGTTCTCAAATTTTCATCAGTCCATCAGACAAAAAAGTCCATCAGACAAAAGTCCACGCATGCTCGGAATCAAGTACAAGCCAGAGATATAACTAGCATTCATAATGGAGATATCACATACGTCTTGAAAGTCACGACGTTCGTAATTGCTGGCCAACATTTTTTGACCGTGTGTATGAAAGAAAAGTTGGAGCCAACATCCTTCAAAAAAAAATCCATGGTTTTGTTGTCGGAAAGTCCGATCGTGTGTATGGGGCATAAGAGCCGGGGCAGCTTTGGTGTTCACTTCTATTTTTTGCCTGTTCATCCATTCGGGCAACATGGGCTCCTTTGGAGCTGTACCTGTCAACACTGGACTGTAAAAATTTGAACTTTGAGTGGAGCTTTTACACTATATTGTCAAAGTATTTACACGCACATGAACTTTAATGGCATCCCAGTCTTAGTCCGTAGGGTTCAATATTGAGTTAGCCCGCCCTTTGCTGCTATAACAGCTTCAACTCTTCTGGGAAGGCCGTCCACAAGGTTTAGGAGTGTGTCTTTGGAAATGTTTGACCATTCTTCCAGAAGCGCAAAATTTACTTCACATTTTGTTCAGGTCCCAGGATAGTCCGTTTGGTTGGTGTTCCTTCCTGGTCTTTATTATTTAACGTTATATAGGATGAGGTACCCCCCATAGCTCTGTTGACATAGTTTAGATCAGTGGTTCTTAACCTCAGTCCTCATTACCCCCCACCAGGCCATGTTTTGGGAATTTCCCTTAGATAAAATAGCTGTCCAAAATACCAAGCCATTGACTTAGATTTAAAGCACCTGTGCAAGGGAAAAGGAAAGCCTGCAAACATGGCCTGGTGGGGGGTAATGAGGACTGAGGTTAAGAACCACTGGTTTAGATAATATATAAAGTGCATAAACTGAAAAAAGAAACAACATCAAATTAATATTTAGTGTTTCCACCTTTTGCCTTTAAATCAGCATCAATTCTCCCAGGCACACTTGCACACAGGCATATGGTCCAGTGCATGATTAAACAATGCTAAACAGGTGCTAAAGATCAACAAGATAACATGTAGGGTTATAATTCAATCATTAAATTAAACAGAATCAGATGTGTAGGAGGAAGGAAACTGGGTCAAGCTGAGGTTGCTATGGACAGTTCAATGTAAAATATCTTACACAATGTCAAGACTGAGCACAGCAACAAGACACAGGGTGATTTTAACGCAGCAACAAGATCTTTCACAGGCAGACATTTTAAGAAAGATGGGGTTTTCTTATGTGCTGGCCACAGGAACAGGCAACGTTAAGGACCAAACACCAGTGGTTGACCAAGAAAAACAGAGACGCCATACTTGCTTTCCTTCACAATTAATGTGCCCCGTACACACGGTCTGAAATCCGGTCGGATTTTTTCCGACGGATTTTGTCCGACACTGGTCAGACAAAGTTGTCGGAAAATCCGATTATTCTGAATGTGGTGACGTTCGTTGCGTACGACCGAACTACGTAGAGGCTATTAGCCAATAGGTTTGGTCTCCTAATGTGATCTGAGCATGCGTGGCACTTTGTCCATCGGAATTTTCTACACACGATCGGAAAAAGTCCGATCGGATCTTGTTGTCGGAAAATTTGAGAGCAGGATCTCAAATTTTTTCCGTCGGAAATTCCGACGGAAAAAGTCAGATGGTCGGATTTTCCGACAACATGGTCCGATAGGACATTTTCTGTTGGAATTTCCGACCGTGTGTACGGGGCATTAGAAGATGTCCAGTGACACCATTAGCTCAGACCTGGCAGAAACCATTGGAACTCTGATACAACCATCTACAGTCTGGAGATGTCTGGTCAAAGGTAGCCTTGGAGGACAACTTGCAGCTAACAAGCTAGACCTCCAATGTGGAAACAGGACTCACAAATACATAAGAAAGGCTGTGCAGAGGCTGCTTCAAGGCACCCCAGTTCCTCTGCAGTCCTAACTCTATACATTTTGAAAGCCTCCAAAATTGAAGGACCAACAGACTCACAAATACATAAGCAAGGCTGTGCAGAAAAATGCAGAGGCTGCTTCAAGGCACCCCAGTTCATCTGCAGTCCTAACTCTATACATTTCGAAAGCTTTCAAAGTTGAAGCACATACATAATAATGGACACATTGAGGGCAGGTATGGCCTAAAGGTATAGGCATGTGTGTACTGTGCAGAAAAATCGTAGCAGTTTCTCTGGACTTTGAAATACCTTTGGGCTTTGGACTTATGCCCCGTACACACGGTCCGATATTCGGATGGAAAAAGTCTGATCGGATTATGTTGTCGGAAAATCCGATCCTGTGTGGGCTCTAGTGGGCTTTTTCCGTCGGAATTTCCGACGAAAAAAATTCGAGAGCAGGATCTCAAATTTTCCGACAACAAAATCCGATCTGACTTTTTCCGATCGTGTGTAGGGAATTCCGACGGACAAAGTGCCACGCATGCTCAGATCAAATTTACGAGACCAGAGCTATTGGCTACTGGCCTCTACGTAGTTCCGTAGTACACAACGAACGTCACCACGTTCGGAACGATCAGATTTTCTGACAACTTTGTCCGACCGTGTGTATGCAACACCAGTTTCGGACAAAATCCATTGGAAAAAATCAGACGGATTTTGTGATTGGAATTTCCGACCGTGTGTACGGGGGCTTAGAGGTCCAAATTTGAAATATTTGGCTTTTATCAGAAGCCAACTATTTGTTAGAGAGCTGTACAAAGATGAGGATCAGCAGACATCAGCTAAGAATAGTGCCGGTTCCTTTCAGTTGGGACTGCATTTCTGCAGCTAGATTTGGGTTTTTTGGTCAGAATTATTGGTCTCCTCAATGCTTAAAAGTAAAGGAAAGTACTTATACCTCATGCAATACCTTCAGAAGACATCTGATTGGTCTCAAATTCATTCAGCAGCAGGACAATGACTCCAAAGATACACCCAAAGTCATTAAGAACTATCTTCAGTGAAAAGAAGAACAAGGACTCATGGAGGACATGGTATGGTCCCACAGGGCTCTGATCTCAACATCACTGAGTCTGTCTAGAGTTATATAATGGAAAAAAAGCAACTGGGACTGTCCAAATCCATAAAAAAATTGTAATGATTTCTCCAAGGTTTAGATCAAATTAAGCAACCAACCTCTTAAAAAAACTGTGTACCTAGGAGAATTGACTAGCTTTAAAGACAAATGGTGGACACACCGCTTCCTATGAACTTCGTACATTGTAAATTAATAAATTTAAAATACTTATTTTCATAAAACGAAATACATTTAAAAAAAGAAGAAGAATGTCTCTTATGACCCAACTGGTCCTCTGGAGGATATACAGTACATATTTGCTTTTGGGGTAAAATTTTTATTTTTTAAAACATTCCCAATATAGAAAGGGGTGTGTCAGAAAATAACTACATTTCCTCATCTACCACTTGCTCGGAAATTTCCGACCCGCCGGCACAATGGTTTTTCTACTCCACCGCTAAAACTTTTATCCAATTTTGAAACAACAATGTAATTACTGTAGTGACGTTCGCTAATACAACAATTGTACAGTGCCCGAGTTTCGTTTCTCCCCCTCCAATATAAACCCAGAGAAAAGCTCTGATTAAATGTGTTGTTTTCTTTGTGATTCTGTTTATACAAATAAAGAGATTTTGGAAAGATTCCCACGTTGCAAATTAGCGGTTTTCTCCACCATCTCACATTACGCTATAAACTCTGCATTTAAAAACAATTGAAGGGTAAAATTAGATAAACGGAGCAGACTTAAACCCCGAAGAACGACTCGGGGCACATTTAATTTCCAAGAAGGCTATACAGGCCTGGCGGTAATCAGATCTCGAAAAAAAACTGTTAAACTTTTAATATTCATTTTACCATCACTTTAGATAGCAGGAATAGAATGGAGGAGGGTTTTTATGGCAATATTTGTAAATTAGACTACTTTTCATGCAGGCCAAGAGAGATACATTCGATAACTTCCAACGACACTTATAAAGCCTAGGAGATTGTTTTTCTTGTATCCTCTTCAGTTTTTTAAAGCAGATCAAAACCTAAAAAAAAAACTAATAATGAATATATTGAAGATTACCAGTCCTTTAGATCTGTTGGCTGCATTAGTTTCTATTTTCTAGACTGAGACCATTTGAGAAAATACAGAAAAGATCTACTGTTCTTGCCAGAAATACAATGGGGTTGATTTACTAAAACTGGAGAATGCAAAATCTGGTGCAGCTCTGCATAGAAACCAATCAGCTTTGTCAAAGCTTAATTAAACAAGTTGAAGTTAGAAGCTGATTGGCTACCATGCACAGTTGCACCATACGTTGCACTTTCCAGTTTTGGTAACTCAACTTCACTGTGTCCTTGTCACTTCCTTTACCCTTAAAAAAATTACAAAGAACCTTTATTGAGTAAAATATTAGTCCCATCAATCCACCATGTAATTCAAATAAACAAGGACAGGCATGTTGGAAGTCCAAATATCAAGGAGGACCAGCAGTACCACAGATCTCTTCCTATTATTATTCAGTAAAGATTGCTCAGTTAGCTGCTTATCACAGTTCCACCGATCCTCCCCATGGAAGCACTAGTAGTAGATCAAATATCAGTCTTGGCTTGATTAAGTATTTCCCCGAAAAAATCGAAGACATATTATTAACCCAATTACCGGTATTAAACATCCCCTTCATATCTGGGATTTAATTAAATACTCTGGGAAGCACATGTCTTCATGATCTCTATTACTTACAATCATTCCTAACCCTAATTTAAATGGCGGGTTTTAAAAAATCTAACTAGAATCCATAACTTAATATCCTTGTCTGGAGTTCTAACTTTCCAATCTCTGAGGAATCTACACAATATACCATCACGAGAAATATTTCTGTTGCCTCCATATTCCAAGGTGATTGAAACCATGTCCTCACTTCTCACTCTTACCCCTTGTTACCCATGTACTATATTGGATATTTAATATCTCTCAGATATGATTTGGGTTAAACGAGAGTTCTTTGACCATGAGTGAAAGCTTTAACACAACAACAACATTTATTGGTGAGTAGTTGAAAGTCTAATACACAACCATCTATCTATAGTCTACACCAAGGAAGAAAATATTAGGTTAAAATAAGAGAATTGCATCAAGGAATACAGAGTATATTCCTTAAAACATTAATCTACAAACATATTTTGTTACAAGTAAAATGCAGACCTTTCCCATAGTTACCCTTTGCACCAAGGTTCCATTCTGATGGCTGCTCTCCCATAAAGTGTGTGTTTCCCTCCATCTAGTCTGTGTACATCATTACAGGCTGATGCCTCATTAGTTGGCATAGCGTGGCTCTGATTGGTGAGCTTTCCCATTGCTTTCCCATTGCTGGCTAAGGACTGGCTACATCTGAAAAACATGAATCACCGAAATTGTCTCTTTTGAATCTTAAACCTCCGGGTTGCACAAATATCCAATTCCGTTTGCTAACATTTCTATTTACGGCAGCTAAACACATTTTAGCTAAAGCATGGTGGTCCTCCATTGCAACAGTGAATAAAATAAAATTAGGATGTAATACAATTTTTGCGGGGCCCATTAAGGGAACATGTTTATGTTTGCCAAAATGTCATTCTTTGGAGATTTGTTTCCTCTAAAACTGTCCTATGTGCCAATTGAATAGTAGATAGTGGAGTGTTACATGTGGAATTGAAGAAATAGTCCCAAAAAAAACTTTTTTTAAAGATATGTAAACCTTTTGTGGACTCTGATGATATCATCTTTACAAAACCACTGTAGGTTTGTATTTGACTTTGTACTATGGATGAGATATACTTTTTGGAGAACACTGTGATTAGATCTCTACCAAACCACTGTTGGATTTTTAATTGAATTCATACTATAGATAAGGTCTACCTTTTGGAGGCCACCATGATTAAATCTCTATTAAACCACTGTTGGGTTTTTAAATGACTATATACTATAGATAAGGTATACCTTTTGGAGACCATGGTGGTTACATCTCTACCAAATCACTGTTGGATTTTTAAATGACTCTATACTATAGATAAAGTATACCTTTTGGAGACCGTGGTGATTAGATCTCCACCAAACCACTGTTGGATTATTAATTGACTTTATACCATAGATATGGTATTATCAGTAGTGAAAACACCCCACAATGGAATAGTACACCTTAAATTCTTAAGGTTGGTTAAATCACTGAAATTATTTAGAGTTATTTTACTTCATCTGTTTCTCAGTTTTTCGGACTCTGAATCTTTTCACCATCATGTTTATTTATATTTCTTGCTCTGGTTTTAGGAAGCTAGTTTTACCTACAATATTCACCAAATCTATTTTTTTCAACATTAATATGTATAAAAACCGCACGGTGGAATAGCACTGTACATCTTAAACCCTTAGGTGCGTGAGATCACTGAGATCTCCAAGATATTAGATACGCCAGGTGCCGTGCAACTACTGATATAGGTAGATCGGCCTTTTATTTTTTTCCTAACTGGTTGAATCCTCTGGATTTTCATAATGTCATGGATACTCTTTTTTTTATTTTTCTCAGTTTTTAAGAATCTGAATCTTTTCACCTTTTGGAGACTACAAAGATTGGATCTCTACAAAACCACTGTTGGATTATTAATTGACTTTATACCCTAGATAAGGTAATATCAGTAGTGGAAACACCCCACAGTGGAATAGTACATCTTAAACCTTTATGTGGGTTCGATCACTGAAGTCTCCAAGACATTAGATAAGCCAGATGTTTCCATGTCCAACCCGTACCAGTGAGTCCATGCAATTGAGTCCATCAGACAACACCAACAATTGATATATCACTTCTAGGTAGATTGGCCTTTTATTTTTTCCTATTTGGTTGAAACATTTGGGGGCTTTTTTTTGCCTTCCTCTGGATCAACTGTGGGTATATTTTTTTTTTCTCTTTTATTGGTTGAACTGGATGGACTTGTGTCTTTTTTTTAACCTGACTATGTAACTATGTATGGATCAACATAATGCCATTAATATTCTTTTTGAGCTTTTTCTCAGTTTTTCAGGCTCTGGCTCTTTTCACTGTATATACTGTAGATATGTTATACCGTTTGGAGACCACTGTGATTATTTTTTTAGTTAACGTTATACTTCTTCAAATCTTATTCATATGGGAGAGATGTTGAAGAGAACATAAAGTAGCACAAAAGTAATCCGTTCTTCCAGAAACTATAGTAATTACAGAAGGAAATAACACATAATACATCAATTTTACTACCTGTAATTCCGTAGGTAACATTCCTGTTGGCAAAGTGTACTTTGAGTTGTTGAAAAAGTATCACCAAGCAGATACAGCGATAATATGGACCATGGAAATGAGATGGTTTTATTTTTATTCAAGAACCCCTCATTTTAAAATGTCATGTTCTCAAGGCATAGTACACCTTTAACTCTTAGGTGGGTTAGACTACTAATACCTCCAAGATATTAGATAAGCCAGGTGACTCCATGTCCAAGCCATACGAGTCCATCAGACAACACCAACAACTGATATATCACTTCTAGGTAGATCAGCCTTTTATTTTTTTCCTAATTGGTTGAAACATCTGGATCTGCATAATGTCATGGATATTCTTTTTCTGTTTCTGTTTTTGGGACACTGAATCTTTTCATCATCATGTTTATTTATATTTCTTATGCCGCGTACACACGGTCGGACTTTCCAATGGCAAATGTGCGATCGGAGCTTGTTGTCGGAAATTACAACGTGTGTAGGTTCCATTGGACAGTTTCCATCGGAATTTCCGTCGCACAAAATTTGAGATCTGGTTCTCAAATTTTCCAACAACAAAATCCGTTCTTGTAAATTCCGATCCTGTGTAGACAATTCCGACGCACAAAGTGCCACACATGCTCAGAATCATGCAGAAGAGCAGCGCTGGCTATTGAACTTCATTTTTCTCGGCTCGTCGTACGTGTTGTATGTCACTGCGTTCTTGACGTTCGGAACTTCCGACCAACTTTGTGCAACCGTGTGTATGCAAGACAAGTTTGAGCCAACATCCGTCATAGGATTTTGTTGTCGGAATGTGCGATCGTGTGTACGCGGCATTACTCTACTAATTTCACCTACAATATGCACCAAATCAATATTTTTTAACATCAATATGGATAAAAACCCCACGGTGGAATAGTACTGTACATCTTAAACCCTTAGGTGGGTTCGATCACTGAGGCCTCCAAGATATTAGATACGCCAGGTGACTCCATGCCCAAGCCGTGCAACTGAGTCCATCAGACAACACCAACAACTGATATATCACTGCTAGGTAGATTGGCCTTTCATTTTTTTCCTAATTGGTTGAAACATCTGGATCTGCAGAATGTCCTGGATATTTTTTTTCTGTTTCTGTTTTTGGGACTCTGAATCTTTTCACCATCATGTTTATTTATATTTCTTACTCTGTTTTTGGCATGCTAGTTTCACCTACAATCAATATTTTTTAACATCAATATGGAAAAAAAACCACGGTGGAATAGCACTGTACATCTTAAACCCATAGGTGGGTTCGATCACTGAGGCCTCCAAGATATTAGATACGCCAGGTGACTCCATGTCCAAGCCGTGCAAGTGAGTCCATCAGACAACACCAACAACTGATATATCACTTCTAGATAGATCGGCCTTTTATTTATTTTTCCTAATTGGTTGAAACATCTGGATCTGCAGAATGGCATGGTTATTTTACTTTAGCTTTTTCTCAGTTTTTCGGACTCTGAATCTTTTCACCATCATGTTTATTCATATTTCTTGCTCTGGTTTTAGCAAGCTAGTTTTACCTAAGATATTCACCAAATCAATATTTTTCAACATCAATATGTATATAAAAAACCACGGTGGAATAGTACTGTACATCTTAAACCCATAGGTGGGTTCGATCACTGAGGCCTCCAAGATATTACATGCGCCAGGTGACTCCATGTCCAAGCCGTGCAAGTGAGTCCATCAGACAACACCAACAACTGATATATCACTTCTAGATAGATCGGCCTTTTATTTATTTTTCCTAATTGGTTGAAACATCTGGATCTGCAGAATGTCATGGTTATTTTACTTTAGCTTTTTCTCAGTTTTTCGGACTCTGAATCTTTTCACCATCATGTTTATTTATATTTTTTGCTCTGGTTTTAGCGAGCTAGTTTTACCTACGATATTCACCAAATCAATATTTTTCAACATCAATATGTATAAAAACCCCACAGTGGAATAGCACTGTACACCTTAAACCCTTAGGTGGGTGAGATCACTGAGATCTCCAAGATATTAGATAAGCCAGGTGACTCCATGTCCAAGCCGTGTAAGTGAGTCCATCAGACAACACCAACCACTAATATATCACTTCTAGGTAAATCGGCCTTTTATTTTTTTCCTAATTGGTTGAAACATCTGGATCTGCATAATGCCATGGATCTTCTTTTTCTGTTTCTGTTTTTCGGACTCTGAATCTTTTCATCTTCACCATCACGTTTATTTATATTTCTTGCTCTGATTTTTAGCATGCTAGTTTTACCTACAATATGCACCAAATCAATATTTCTCAACATCAATATGGATAAAAACGCCATTTGGAGGAACATATGGAAGTTCCTCTGAGTCTTCATTTAAAAATAAAAAAAGACTTTCAAAGAGAAAATGAATGCCTTGAGAACATGAAATTTTAAAATGAGGGGTTCTTGAATAAAAATAAAACCATCTCATTTCCATGGTCCATATTATCGCTGTATCTGCTTGGCGATACTTTTTCAACAACTTGAAGTACACTTTGCCAACAGGAATGTTACCTACGGAATTACAGGTAGTAAAATTGATGTATTATGTGTTATTTCCTTCTGTAATTACTATAGTTTCTGGAAGAACGGATTACTTTTGTGCTATTTTATGTTCTCTTCAACATCTCTCCCATATGAATAAGATTTGAGAAGTGCCTAGGCTTATGTAGCCACCTCCGTGAAAGATAATAGTAAACTGCACTTCTGCTGACCTTTACAGCTCTAACACTCTTATCCATCTACAGTTCCAACGCACTGAGCATCTTTTGTAATGTGTGAACAAAGAAAAAAAAAAAAAGAAGGTTTTAACTAGCTTGCCTTTGTAGACAAATGTGTTTATGACACGTCTATGTACTTGAAACACGAGTACAATGACAACATATTTATTCATGATTTCCTATGAGATTTACAAATGACATAAATTTATCATAAATTATAATCCACCAAGGATTAAGGTAGAAAGGCCAAATCGCAAAACAAAATGTAAAAACAAATATTAATGAAGTGGCAAACGTCTCGTAGGATGTCATTCATTATTTATGAAGCACCGGAGATGACCCTCGCACGTTGCGGCATTTTTACATAATTCCTGAGATCTGTTATGACCGCGAAACAAGATAATCTTAGACAATGTAATGACGGCTGTTTTAGAGGCTAGGTCAGATTTATTTACAGGTCTTCAAAGAGAGTTTGCATAGTTCAAGGAAGTCAGAGCAAACAAAATATGGCAATGTAAAGGGAACATAAGCACGCCATCCCCACCAAAAAAACACCCAAAAAACACATAAACATGATAAATTACTTTTACCAGCCTTTTTTGTTTTTACCAAACTTTTAGTTGGTACCTAATGCCACGTACACAAGGCCGGAATTTCCGATGGAAACAGTCCGATGGGAGCCTTTCATCGGATTTTCCGACCGTGTGTATGCCCATCAGTCTTTTTCTGTCGGCATTTCCGACGGACTTTAGATCGAGAGCCTGTTCTTAATTTTTCCGATGGAAAAACTTTCTATTGTAAATTCCAATTGTGTGTGTGGATGCAATTCCGACACGCAAAATTCCGACGCATGCTCGGAAACAATTTGATGCATGCTCGGAAGCATTAAAATTCCCTTTTATAGTGCCGTTGAACGTGTTGTATGTCGCAGTGTTATTGACCGTCGGAATTTGGTGTGACCGTGTGTAGGCAAGACCATCAGAATTCCAACGGGAAAACCATCAGAGCTTTTTCCGACGAGAATTACGATCGTGTGTAAGTAAGTCATAAGTCACTTAATGTTCCTTTTTTTTGCTTCCCATGCTTGATGTGGAAAAATATGTGTAGCACTCAGACATGTAACCTCATGAATAGGAACATTACAAAAATTTGAAAAGTGAATGTAAATGTGAACAATTGCTCAAACGATAATAGTAATCAAAAATTATACACAAAATTTTAAAAAAGAAAAGTGAAAACACTGGTAGTGCCAATAGGACCCAATGGGAAATAATAGTCCATATGTAAAATACATGGGAAAGTTATTTTTTGCCTCCCTTCCAAAAAGACTTGACTGGAGTATGATGAATATGCCAATCAACCTTTGACAAAGATAAACACACAGTAAGGTACTCCTACCAGCTCAGGTGGACACACGTACCATATGGCAGTGGGTCAAACGGGCTTATAATCCTCCTGTTGGTATTTCTAATGCCCTGTACACACAGTCGGACATTCCGACCACAAAATTCCGTCAGATTTTGTCCAACGGATTTTGTCCAAAACTTGTGTTCCACACACACGGTCGGACAAAGTTGTCGGAAAATCCGATCGTTTCGAACGAGGTGACGTACAACACATATGACGGCACTATGTAGAGGCCAGTAGCCAATAGCTTTCATCTCCAAATTTCTTCTGAGCATGCGTGGCACTTTGTGCGTCGGAATTCTATACACACGATTGGAAAAAGTCAGATCGGATTTTGTTGTCAGAAAATTTTAGATCCTGCTCTCAATTTTTTTCCGTTGGGAATTCCGACAGAAAAAGACCGCTAGAGCCCACACACGATCGGATTTTCCGACAACATAAGTCGCAGGACCGTGAAAGTCCACACAGAACCGTCAAGCAGCAGCCAAGGATATCCCAGATGCATCCACATATGAATGGAAGAGCAAGGATCAAAGATGGCAGAATGCGAAGTGGAAGGGGAAAAAAGAAAAAATCTCCATATGGTGCAGGTCAACCAATAACGGTTTATTGGGCTTAAAAACACCTTACAACGATTTGCAAGATATACAATAAAATTGATAAAAAATGCAATAAAATGAAATAAAAGCAATGTGGGAGTTACAAATGTGCAAGACCAACGCGTTTCGACACAAGGAAGTCTTCAACTGGGGCAGAATTTAAAGGGGTTCAAAAGGCAGAAGGTGGTTTATCTCAAGACAAAAAACCTTTTGGGTGCAGCAACCCCCCGTCAGCCTCTCTAATACTTACCTGGTCCCCCTCTTGATGCAGCAGTGTTGCACGAGACCCTCAGCTGTCCAGGGCTCTCCCTCCTCATTGGCTGAGACGGCTGTGGGCACAATTGGCTCCCCTGCAGTCAATCAAAGTCAATGAGCCAATGTGGAGAGAGAGAGGAGCCATGGTTCTGTGTCTGAATGGACAAACAGAGCTGCGGCTCGGCTCAGGTGCCCCCATAGCAAGCTTCTTGTTGTGGGGGCAGGAGGGAGGGGCCAGGAGTGCCAGAAGAGAAGGATCGGGGATGCTCTGTGCAAAACCACTGCAACAGGGCAGGTAAGTATAATATGTTTGTTATTTGTAAAAAAAAAATAATAAATAAGGCTTTAAGACCCCTTTCACACTGGAGCACTTTTCAGGTGGTTTAGCTCTAAGGATATTGCCTGTAAAGCTCCTGAAAAGCGCCTCCGAAGCCACCCCAGTGTAAAAGCTTGAGAGCTTTCACACTGGGGCGGTGCGCTTGTAGGACAGGGAAAAAAGTCCTGCAGCATCATTAGGACGGTGCGGGAGCGCTGTGTACACCACTCCCACAACACCTTGCCCAATGAAATGAATGGGCAGCACTGCCAAAGCACCTGCAAAGCGCTTTGGCAGCATCGCAACACAGGCAATATTAATCATTTCTTCGGCAGCTAGTAGGGGTTAAAAGTGCCCCACTAGTGTCCGAAAAGCGCTGCTATAACAGCAGTAAAGTGCCGCAGAAACTAGAGGAGCTTTACTGCTATCGCCAGTACCGCCCCAGTGTGAAAGGGGTCTAATATTACTTTAAAGTTTAAAAGTTGCTTTGCTACAGACCAAACAGACATATAAGTACCTATAATAATAATATTAACTACTTCCCACCAAAGGTACGTCATATGATGTCCTTGACTTTGCGGGGGAATATCTGAATGATGGGTGTAGCTATCAGATATCGGCTTTTTCAGCCGACGATTTGTGGGAAAAAAAGGACGTCAATTTTGTTTGGGTGCAAAGTCGCACAACCGCGCAATTGTCAGTTAAAGCGACGCAGTGCCGAATCGCAAAAAAACTTTCTGGTCTTTTGCCAGCCAAATGGTCCGGGGCCTAAGTGGTTAATATACTATTATTCATATGCAATATTCGCATTTCCCTGATTATAAAATAAGAAAGTCAAATACTTTTCGCAAAAGAACATAGAGAGAAAATAAGCAAAATATACTAAAATATCTTTCCTTTAAAGTGTATATACATCGAAACAACGCCTGCCTACAAACCCAAGTCAATAAATCTGACCATTAATTCTCTAAAAGTAAATATTTTATATAAGTTTTTTTCTTACTGGCAACAACCTAAGACATATCTTTTTACTTAAAAATACATTTTCTGTTTTCCACGAGAAAAAATCTGTCTGCAGCAAGAGCCGTGGGGAGTCAAGTTTACCGTTTGTTGGGAGCCCGGGCACCATGAGTGATCATTGATTGCAACCAGTTCTCATTGCTTCACTCGGAGACTAGGCCAGTCGTGGAAGGTGGGTATGTATGGATGGAGGTCTATGGGAGGCTGATTAGGAGAAAAAAAGAAACCATAACTGGCAGGAGTAACTGCCGATCTCCTACAGTGCAGAAAATCACTAACCCAACTGAGGCGGATTTAAAAAGAAAATCTTCCAAGGTTATTGATGGACAGATGTCTGCAGTAAACAGAATGATAACGGTCTCTGCTGAAATGACTCTTGGGTAGGT